>VXAC01007218.1:1328107-1563261 GCA_013399225.1 Rhipidura dahli | reverse complement strand
GGAAGCGCCCGCCCCGCCACGCGTGAGCCCCTCCTCGCCGCGCTGTCCCCAGCCCCGCTCCCCGCGCCGTGCCCGCCGCTGGAGCTGCGCATCCCCTGCCGGAGCGCTCGAGGCTCCGGAGGGATCTTCCCCCGGCGGGAACGAGAGGCTTCCCGTTCTCTTTTCCGCTGCCATAGGGGCTGCGCTCCGTCTGACAGCCGGCGCGATGCTCGCTGGAGCCCTGCCCGCGGCATCCCCTCGGTGTTCCCCGCGCTCCCCGGCCATAGGGACGGTCCAGCGCTTATCTTTCCACGTTGGGACTTCAGTAGAGGAGCTGAGGCACTGAACAAAAAGGGGGGCCCTGCATTCCTATCCAGGGAGTCAGGTCCTACTGTCGGGCAGCTCTGGGTTATGCAGAGCTGTGTTCGCAGGCTGGGGTCACAGAATCCTAAAATGGTTTAGATTGGGAGGGATCTTAAAGCTCATCCCATTCCACCCCCTTCCACTATCCCAGGTTGCTCCAAGCCCATCCAGCCTGGCCTTGGACACTTCCAGGCATGGGGCAGTCAC
Organism: Rhipidura dahli; assembly: GCA_013399225.1. NCBI lineage: Eukaryota > Metazoa > Chordata > Aves > Passeriformes > Rhipiduridae > Rhipidura > Rhipidura dahli. The sequence continues at coordinate 1,562,712 of VXAC01007218.1, read as the reverse complement.
AGCTTCTCTGCAACCTGTGCCAGGGCCTCAGCACCCTCACAGGGAAGAATTTCTTCCTAACATGTCATCTAAGTCTCCCCTCGTTTGGTTTAAGACCGTTCCCCCTTGTCCTATCTGCCTCTGTAAAAGGTCACTCTGCCCTTTAGGCACTGGAAGGGGCTCTCAGGTCTCCCTGGAGCCTTTGCTTTTCCAGGTGAACACCCCCAGCTCTCCAGCGTGGCTCCGCTCAGGGATGACGGAGAGGAGATGACGATGCACAGCCGGAGCCGGCTTTATGCGAGCGTGCTGATCTCTGGGGAGCAGATCGTACTCTCCTGCTGTCGGTCACATCTGCTTTGTGCACAGAGCGTGAGGCTGGGGGTTGTTGCACGAACAGATTCTCCCTGACTCGTGGAGAAGAGCAGTGGAAGCACGTAAGGGGGTTTGCAGCGGCTCTCCCTCTTCCCCGGTGCCAGCCGCCGTCCTGGCACCGCAGAGGGTATCCCAGGCCCGGGATGGGGCAGGCACCGTGCCCTCCCCGCGCCATCGGCGCGACAGAGGCGGCCCGGGGAGGAGGGTGGGATGCTCCCGGCGTGTCCTGAATTGGTGTCAGGTAACAGCAGAGCTGGTGACACACGGCTTGAAACGTCCTGATCTGGCGCCGGTAAAGCAGTTACCTCGATAATAACCGGCTAATCCCAAGCATGGGGCCTCCAGCCCAGGAAATGGGCATTAACCTCCCGGGAGCCGGGCACACGTGCGAAGAGGCTCCCTCCCGCTGCCCCGTTGCCACGGTGGCTGTCCCTCACCTGGCACCTCGCTTTAGTGGCACACCTTCCGCCGGCGAGCCAATTAGTGCTGGCTCTAAGAAGGAAAGCCTCTATAAATTCTGGGAATTCGAAAGGCACTTGCTCTTGTACGAGTGTGCCAGCGTAATTAATCTAACAGTCTGATCACTGGCTTGCCCCTCCTCGGAGGGCTGTGGGCTCTTATTTCATAGTGGGAGTCTTGCAATAGCTTGCTGGCTGTATTTTTACTGCAATGTTGTTAAAAATGAACGAATTGCTTGAGATTTCAGATCTTTTAGCTGAGTTTTAGGTTTGAGAACTGGTGTTGCAAAGCATCCAGGCTGCTTGGTTGTCTCTTGATGTGTGAAGGTGGGGTCTGGCTCAGATGGTGTACTCAGGATGAAAGTAAACTAAATATTTGGGCTCCAAATCCCAACATTTAATGTGAACTGAAAGCCCCCTGAAGCAGAAATCTGTTGATGAAGCATTGGTGCTCACCATTTCCTGGATAAAATCCAGAGTGTGAAATGCTCTGAGTCCCTTCTGCTCCCACGGAGATTCCTTAATCTGTAAAGCCACTGCAGTTCACGTGCTCCTCCTTTCCCTCCTATTTCTTCCTTTGCAATGTTGCTTGGAGGAATTGTTGGCAGAGCTCTCTGTGCTGGTATGGATTTGCTGACTCCTGGGCACTGCCACATGCCTTGCAGGACGCTCCATGCTGTGATTTGGAAATGGGAACGTGCTGGGAAGTGCCCTGCGAGCTGTGAGGGAGGGGGTGGCTCAGAAAAGCTCAGGTGTGGCAGTGTTATTGCTAAATACGGGTGTTTTAAGTAATTCAAATGTTAAGAGTGCTGGTAAATGCCTGAGTGGGAAGAAGCTGTGGAAGGCACGGTGGGAGTGAACTCCGGCCGATGGCACAGCTGGCTCTGAGTGCTCCCTCCCTGTCTTCTCCATCATTGAGAAAACTGTGGTGCCCTCCACACCCTTCAAGTTCCCTTCGTTTGCTTGTCTTTAATGAGGGATTATAAGAGATTATCTTTCCCCTTATTACCTGTTGCTCAGGTTTTCGGTTTGTTGAAAGTCTAATTAACCTTCCTGCTGGAATGCTGATGGGAATTAGTTGTTTTCTATTTCATCCATGTGCTGGAGCTCCTCTTAGCATCTTTTTATGGCTTGGTGCCATGGCACCCACAGTGTTACCTGAAGTTTCTCTGGATGGGTTCCTTGGGAAAGGAATGGGGTTTGGGTAGCCAACGAAATAAACAGTGGGTTATTCTAACAACAAGTGAGTGGGGATTGCCACAGGGTGGTAAGGCCAAAAATAGTTCTCCACTTGTATTGTTCTGCTCAAGTGCCTGGACATCTTGATTAGACACTTTATGGGAATCCCCTGGCAGAAGTATCCCTGTTAAAAAACTGCACATCCTAACAGCTGCATAAAGCCATGAAACACAGAACTGCCTCAGTGCAGAGAAAGGCTCCCCACCTCCATGGGGACAGCCTTCCCAGAAGACGCTGCTCAGCTTTGCTAAGCAAGTAAAGCCTGGAGTTCACGAGAAGGCTGAGGACATTCCCATTCCCCAAGAGAGATGGGGCTGAATGTCCTTCCCATGCCTTGTCTGTTGTTGCACAGCTCAGCGCATCACTGCAGCTCTCAGGCAGGAGCACCTGTGGGCATTGCATGATTTGGGTTGAACCATGGCTTGCCTGCTCAGGATGTTTGCTAAGGTAAAAACCTCCCTCTCCCCGTTCCTCCCACTCCTCTCCCTCCCCTCTGGCAGCAGGACTGGGCTGGGAGAGGGGAGGGCACAGCAGTGGGCACTGGGAAGGCAGCAGGGGTCGGCCCCGTGCTGAGGCTGCCTGCCCCTCTCTCCCTGCAGTAACAACAACCCCTACACATCCTTTGGAGCCACGCTGGCGCGGGATGAGGAGCAGAACCTGTGGAGCACCCCCCACGACGTGACCCACACCGAAGCCGACGACGACCGTGTGCTCTACAACATGATCGTGGTCAGGAACCAGCTGGACAAAGACTCGGAGGTGAGGCAGCGCCAGCACCTCGGGGCTTTCATCACACCCCGGGCTTTGGCAGTGCCTGGTTAATCACAGAATGGTTTGGGATGGAAGAGACCTTAAAGCTGATCCAGTGCCCCCCCCTGCCATGGGCAGGGACACCTTCCACTGTCCCAGGCTGCTCCAAGCCCCGCCCAGCCTGGCCTTGGACACTTGCAGGGATGGGGCAGGCACAGCTTCTCTAGGCAGCCTGTGCCAGGGCTTGCCCACCCTCCTAGAGAAGACTATTTTCCTAATACCGAATCTAAACCTGCTCTGTGTCAGTTTGAAGCTGTTCCCCCTTGTCCTGTCACTCCAGGCCCTTGTAAATAGCCTTGCCTCATCTTTCCTATAGGGTTCCCTTCAGGCACTGGAAGGCTGCGATTAGGTCACCCCGGAGTCTTCTCCAGGCTGAGCAATCCCAATTCTCTCAGACCTGCTCCATCCCTCTGATCACCTTGGTGGGCTCCTCTGGACTGACACCAGCAGGTCAATGCCCTTCCTTCAATTAAGCTGCTGTGAAGACCCCAAAATCCCCCAGTGTGGCTCATGTAGGCACCAGGTTTTCCTGTCTGTTCCACCACCGTCCAGATTTTATCCTACATCTGGTGTGGATGCCTCTGTGGCCATCTCATCCCTGGGAAGCTCGGGGGTATCTCCAGCACTGATCCAGGAACAGGTGCCCTGAGGAGTGATGAGTTCCTCATCTCCATGGTATCCTTGGGTTCATCTCCCTCTATTTTGAGAATCTCCATGTTCTCCTTGTCTTGGATCCTTTCAGTGCCCTCCCAGGGCATGATCCCATTGAGCATAAATTGCCTCCAGAATCTTTTCTCCCCTCACTCCCCATCTCTATTTCTGTACAGGGTTATGTGCTTTCCATGGAGGAGTGAGGGAACACAGTGGCTGACACTTAAAAAACAAGTTTTTAAGTCAGGAGGTCAGTAATGGGCTGCCTGCATCCAAGGATGTGGGAAACGACTCAAGGTAGGCTTGAGATGGAGACCAGGGACAAATGGACTTCTCAGGGAAGGAAACTGAGAGGAGGAATAGAAGAGACAGAAAGGAAGAGAAAGAGACAGGTAATGGGAAGAACATGAGCAAGATGCATTTGTTTGACACATATAAGGAAGCAGGGAGGTTCCAGGGAGGTTTCCCAGGCATTCATGGCAGCTGGAACATGCGTGGGAATGATGCCCTGCAGCCACCACAACCCACAAACGTGTGCTGGGAGCACTGGGGGCCCAGCCCCATTTCCTGGCTTCCCAGGCTGCTGTTTTGGTTTGATATTCCCCCGTTTGTCCTTTACATGGCCAGGCTGATGTTTGCCCAGCACTGGCAGCGCCCGGAGCTCCGCTGCCACTCTGGGGACGTGTCAAGTTAAATCCTTCTCCGGTGGGATGCACGGCAATTATTGGGAAGCAGGGAACTGGCACAGCTCTTAGTGGGAAGGGAAAAATCATGGCTGTTACATAAAGGCTGTTTTGCAGCCCTGATTTCCTTTGCTAAGGCACTTCAGTGCAAAGGAGATTGCAGTGGCCTGATTAGGAGCAGGCTGTAGCAAACAGTGACACATTTTCTCCCTCTCTGATTGCTGTCATGACTCCAGAACATTTGCAGGAAAGCCTGGAGGCTTCATGTTTAACTTCAACATGATCCTACTTCATCCAAGAGTCTGCAGGAGTGTAACTGTTTCTCCTGTGACAGCCTCTGTAAACCAAAAGGCAGCTCAGCTTTTAAACTCCAGAGAGATCAAAATTACAACGTGTACTAAGCTAAATGAGGTCATGGAATCCTTGCATACGTTGGCCAGAATCCCCATTTAATGGGTTTTTTTTGGCGAGTTTGATTTATCATGGTGTTTACAATAGATGGTTTTGTAACAACATTTTCATGGTGGCATGTGAGCTTTACAGCTCTGACTGAAGATCTCTTCCCTCCCCACTGCTGCTCTCTCTACCTTGCAATTGCTTGTCTGAGAGAAGCCAGGGAGCTTCATCCATCCCAAAGTGGCCAAAGGAAACAAGTACAGCTCCATTTAGGGGGCTGCACTGGTGCACAGGAATGCTGTGTGTGAGCAGAGGAGAGCATCAGGTATGGGTGAGCAGGAGAGTGCTCCTGCCCTAAACCCAGTCCTAAGCCCAGTGTGCCTGTCTGTCCTAAACCCTGCCCTAAATCCTGCCTTGAGTGTATCTGTAGGGTTTTTAGTGGGTCTCAGCAGTCCCTGTGCCTGCCAGTGGAAAAGGAAAGCCCAGACCTCATGGGGCTTCCTCTCCACAGCAAAGGCAGGATCACATACTCTGTTTTTTTATGCAGTGCAGTTATTAAAAAGCCTGAGGAGCACAACGTCAGGACAGCAGTGAGGAAAGTTTTGAGGAAAGCCAAGGCACTTTACACTTGCTTTGAATGTGGCCCCGTGCCCTTTGCAGCCCAGGATTGGCAGCTGCTCTGCTGTCCCCTTACAGCTGGGAAACTGAGGCACCAGAGGGAGGCCCAGCAGGCTGCTGCAGTTTCCAGCTGCAGCTCTTTCTGGGTGGCAGGACAGGGAGGGGCTTGGATGGCAAAGCCAACATTCCTGTGCTCAGCCCTGGGTGCCAAAATCTCTCCTTACTCCAGCAAGCATTTTCAAACTAGGCCAGATTGCAGTGCCCTCCCCTCCTAATGAGACTTCAGCTTGGAGAGGGAGGAAAAAAGACTAATTGCAGAACAACACTGGGCTGCAAAAGCCATAATCTGCTTTGGGGGCTGCTCTGCTCCCGAAATCGCCAGGGGGAGCCTGTGGATACCGCAGGATGGGATGGAGGAACAGTTCCATGTGCAGTGCACAAGTGTTACGAAACCATAGCTACTTTTCTTCCTTTGGTTAAAATTGACTGAAAGGAGAATTTCTGTTCCTTCATTTAACAAAGAAATTGTGGCGTGCAGTGCACTCACTGCTTTGCCATTCCCCACTTGTATGTCAGGGATTTCCCAGCAGTGGCCTTTGAAAGGATCCCGAGGAGCAGGTCATTCTCCGTTGTGTGTTCTCTGTCTGTATGGCACTGTCTTGGCAGTACTGGTACCCTCTCTTGTGGTCAGTTCTTTGTCCCCACCATGAGGCTGCATCCATGTTGAGCTCTGTCTTCCCTCTGTCCCTGCTGGCAGCCCTGCTCTGGGAAATTGGCAGCTCCAGTCCAAACTTGGTGTGTCCTTAGCTTGCACAGAGAAAACCAGCAAAGCCCTTGCTGAAGGGCTGGCTTGAGGGGCTGGTCAGGCAGATGCAGCCCTTCAAGAAAGATCAGAGCTGTCATTACAGCTTTTGAAGGCCAAGGTCGTTTCAAATATGGGGAAGATGGGGTTTTTCTTCCTACTCCTGCTCTGCAGCATCACTGAGCCTCTTGTAGGGTAAAATATATCTCAAACCTGGCTGTGAAATGAGCAGCAAGAGCTGCACTGGGGTCACTGCTGGGCTAATGAGTGTGAGGTGGCATCGTCCCCTCCATGGGGTGGCCCTGGTTTCTCCATGGCCTCTGGTGGGATGTGTGGAGTTACCAGAAGGAGCTTCAGAAAAGGAGCCAGAGCTAGGGCAGCTGTGCCACAGCTCTGGGAACAGAAACTAAAGGTGGCATTTTGCATGATGACTGAGGAAAATCCCCTGTTCTCGTGGCTTGCTGTAAATGCAGTGTTTGTCTCTTCTCTTGGCTCATTCCTTTGGGAAAGGTGGGATCACAAACCCCAGTAGCAAAGGCAATCCCTCAGCCTGCATCCCTGGTAGGGGCCTGGCTAGCAGAGCGATGCTGGCACAATCCCCCTGAAAAGCCCATTAATGAGCTGGCAAGGCCTGTTTTTCTTTCTCCTCCTGCTCTCCTACAGGATTATTCTTTTTTAGATAGGTTACAGAGAAGGTCAGTATTGTGACCAGCTGTTGCTGGGGCATAGAGAGGTGATGGGATTTATCCAGGGCTGGGGATGCTGACTGGGGAGCCCAGACCTGACCCTCTTAATATCTGCATGCCTCTCTTAAAAAGAATCCAATTTAAGCTTAGTCTAAGATGAGATGTCAGTCTATAGTTTATATTTGCCCACCTACTTCCAGTGGAGCCAGAGCAGGAGCATGCCTGGGACCTGCCTGGACTGATAGTTTGCATTCTTTCCCTGATAACTCTGTTTTGACCTAATTTCTAAAATAACTCTTGAACAGAACGGTGACCTCAATTGCTTTTAAGAGAATAAAGGCAATGGATTTGGTAGAGGATTGTTCTGGCAATAAAGGAACTCCCTAGTAATTAGGAAACTTTCATATGATCAGAGATGAGAAGTTGGACAGTGTTGCCTGCCTTGTGGCACATTTTTTCCTAGAGCTCAGAGTTATGTACCAACCTGGCTTATTCCATGTCATTTAGCATTTGCAGATTTAGTGCTTCACACTAGAGAGCCTGGGGAAGTTTTCCAGGTAAATATTTGAAGGGCTGACCATGTGGAGAAGGGAGGCAGCGGGGTTTCCCTGCTGCTCCTGGGATATTCTTGACTCACACATTCAAGGCTCTCTCAAGCCCCCACTGGTATCTGTTGTGCCCTGCTCTTTAGGTTTAAAGGGCAAAACTGGATGCAAAAAACAGGGCCGGGAACTGCAACCTGCTTTGGTTTCCTGTGGTTAACTCATATTTTGGCAAATGAATCTATTTCTTAAAGGATTGCTTTTGATGTGGCTGGGATGTCCCGGCCCCACAGAAACACCGCAGGTTTGGTATTTCAGTCTCCCGCTGTGCTTTCCCAGCCCTGTGTGCGAGAAACCTGCTCCCCACCCCAGGAGTTCCATCTGACTTCCCCAGAAAGCTGAGGGAGAGGGGTTTGCTGTGGAGCCTCAGCCTGCCCTGCGGGGTTGAGCAGCCTCGTGATGCCTCCTGCCCCTCCAAACACTCCCTGGTGACTCACGGGATGTGCGAGGGAACATCCTCCCCAAAGCCTCTGATGCTGCCCTTGCCTGTGCACAGGCAGGGCAAGCTTTGCTCTTCCTCTGCTGTGTAGCTCAAGGGAGACACTTTTTAGAATAATTTTGGGTGTGGAAAGATGCTCTTGAGTTTATTCCCTCATTAAAGGCACACAGAGGACAGCCTATGGCTGTTTGGATGTCTCTGCTGCCAGGAATTGCCAGGGAAAACCCAGTGGTTTGTGAGACTAATGGAGAGCAGGGCACGAGTCCCTTTGAGAGCTCAGCCCAACGTCATCCTGATAATCTGCTTCCCTAGTTCCTTTTCCGTGGCTGCGAGCATCCTCCTCCCAGCTTTCTGCAGAAATGTAAATGCATTCAGCTCTGTGCTCAGGCAGAAGAAATCCCACCAGAACAAGAGGTCCCACCCAGGCATCACAGTTATCAATCATTTTCTGTACCGAAGCACACTCCCCCAATCCTCCATTGACAGGATACTGTCAGAGCTCCCCTGGTACTGAATATTTGCCATATTCACTTCCATAACACGACTCGGATGCTGTGATGTACAAGAAAGCCATAACCTAGATTCCCTTAAAACAAAAATAGACACGGGAAAACACACTGCTGTTAATCCAGAGAAAATCAGGAGTGGCTTCTGTGCATGCTAAGCACTGCTCGCCGTGCTTGGCGAGGGGTCTGGCTCGTACCATGGGGTAAATCCCCACGGCCTTGAAAGCTGCTGCTGGGTGCCAGCAGGCCACATTTTGTGGAGAGGAGCATCTTTCCCAGTGCCCCAGCTCCCTAATTCCACGGCGTGAAGCACGCCTGGGATCACAGTGGCTGTCTGGATCAATTGTGTGCACTCAAGGCCTTGTTTATCCCCGTGGGAGGGCAGAGGCACGCAGCTGTTCCCCCACCAGCATGCCCGGACTGGCTCCCTCTCCTTTCTGCCTGTGCCAGGGGGTCATGAGAGGGCTGAGACGTTTCCAAGGAACCCCTGCCAAGGCATCACACAGTTTCTCAGCCTCTTTCTAAAAACTCTGAAGTTTTCAATAAACTTCCCACAAAGCTTTAACACAAGAACCCCCCTCTTTTCCACCCAGAGGAGCTCAGTTCCCAGCTCCGAGCCAGTGTCATGGGAGAGCAAAGTCATGCCCCTGCCTCATTTCTCTAGTGAAGGGCTGTCCTGGTGCCTTGTGCTGGCAGCCAGGTGCCCTCCTGTGCAAGCAGGCAAGCTGTTCTCGAGTATCACTTCAGGAGAGAGGGAAATGTGCCTCTGGAAGGGGATTTTGTTTTCTGGGAGCAAGTGGCTGTGGCAGAGCCGGTTCCCCTGCTCTCCTGACATGAAGTCAGCACTGCCTTAACCCCTGGCTGCTTTTTCCAGAGTGTAATCTCCCAGGGCTTCCTGCAGCTAGTGCCAGCCAGCAGGGAAACAGGCTTGGCTTTAAATCTCTGCAGTTGCGGCATATCAGCCACATTCAGCAAAAAAACCATTAAGGAATCTTCAAATCTTTATGGAATCAAGTCAGCTCTTTGACCAAGTACCAGGAACCAGTGGGACTCCTAACACACAGCCGACCTCTGTGGCTGTTGTGTGTCTGCCCTGAACCCAGCACGGCCCGTAGGAAAATCTCAGGGCAACAGCACAGATTAACACCTGTTTATTCTTCAGGAGCCCATCTAGGTAATCTCTTGCTGAGAAATGAGATTAATTAAGGTTGGTACTGTAAGGATGTTATCAGGTGATGTTGTGACCCTGCTGTTGGGCTGCTTCTAAAAATGAACCCTTAGGAGTGTGCATTGATTAAACTCAGCTAGGAGAAGCTGGGGAAAGTGCTCCTGGTTTTCTTGCAGAACACATGCATTTCCACAGGAATGCCTATTTATAGAGTCATGGAATCACAGAATCATTCAGGTTGGAAAAGTTATCTGATATCATTGAGTCTGGTTATAAACCCAGCACTGCCAAGCCCACCACAAAACTTGTGCAGTTGTGTTTAAATGTGTTGTGACTTGAATAAATAACCCCAAATCCTTCCCTCTTGCCCAGTGTCCTGTTATCTAGCTCTAGAGCTGGAGGTCCAGTGCAAGGATTTCAGCTGTGCAGTGAAGTGAGGCATTGAGTGGCAGCCACTAAGGGTTAGCATGTCAGATGACTCCAGCCCTCACCCATCCATGTGCACCTCTGTCCTTTTAAAAAAGGGTACCCCAATCTTTACAAAAGTCTGTTTTTCTTGTTTTCTAGTACTTTTGAACACCTGCCTGCTCCAGTTCAGTGCCAAACAGTGGGCTCCATGTCTGACTGAGGAGCAGCTGTCAGCAGCACCTGAGCTAAATTCTGTAATTTCAGGGAAATTGGAAGCTGTTTTGAACAGGGAAGACACAGAGATGCTGAACAAAGTGTCAAGCTAAATATTCTGTGTTGGTCAGTGTCATTTCTCCCATGGGCAACAGCAGCCTGGTCATCGACCTTCACACCCACCACCTCATAGCTCGGTGCCTACACCAGCTCTGCACCTCTGGCTCCCTTCCTCAGAGCTGAGCTTCCTTCAAAAGCAGCACATTACAATGACTGAGTGTCCCTCATCCCTTTGCTTTGCAGGAGTGGCAGAAGCTCAACTATGACATTTATACCTTACGGCAGACCCGGAAAGAAGTGAGGAGCAGGTGGAAACACATTTTGGAGGATTTAGGTAAGCTGGAGGCCGAAAGGATGTAATTCCAGTGGTACCGAATGCAAGATCCTACCATGGCTGAGGATGGGAACAGCTGCACAAAATCAAGCTGGAGAGGAAGGAAGTAAAAGGAGGTTGCTGAGCGATGCCCTCGGGTGGTCCATATGACATCTGAGGCTCCGCAGGGCTCAGGCATGGCGGGGAGGGAATGGGGACACCGTGTCTGCAGGCACGTCAAAAACCCACGAGCCATCACCTTCCAAGCCCATAATAACATGCACAGTCATCCACTTCAAGCTTCCTTGTGGAAACCTTGCAGTGGGAGTTCACCCTGAGTTTTTCTAAACAAGATAAGCAGGAAGGAATGAATATTCCTTTCAGATAGCAACACAGATACACCTATTTTGCTTCCTTAGCCCATGGCAGCTGATCAGAGCTGAGCCACTCACCTTGTTTGCTCCGAAGAGGATTTGAAATATTCTTTCACCAAGTGGAATTGCTCCACAGAAACCCTCCTACTGCTGCTTCCAAGTGGTGGTGGTGGGTGTGACGTGGTTTTCCCCACTGCCTGGCACACAGCATGTGACACACAGGATGTGCCAGCACATCAGCTGGGTGACTTCCATCGTGCTCTGGAGGTGCTTGGTGGCTGATGAGAGGAGGATGAGCGAGTCTATTCCAAGATACCCTCAGTGGGAGCCAGAGATGGGTATCTCAGCTACTCCTGCCCTACCTGCTCTTCTGGCATCTGGGTGGGAGGAACATCATAAATCCATAACGAGGTGTCAGCCCTCATCCCCACCCAGGTGCTCGCACAGCCTGTGCAGGCCAAGCATGGGAGGGATCACTTGGCATCCTTCCATCTCTTACTTCAGGCTCACAAAGGCTCTCCCACATTCCCCTCACATCTGCCATGACTCTGGAGATGTTTTGCAAAGACTGGGGAAGCTCAAGGCCAGGGATTGTTTGGCCTTAGCAAAGCTAAATGAACAACTAGATGTGAAACCTACTATCTTCTGTTATTTGAGCCTGTGCTTTAATCATAAGCCCACCACTTTTACCCCAGAAGTGTTTCTATGTGAGATGCATCACCACCAGCCCCCTGGAGCTGAACAAAGAGTTAATGGTAGCTATTGCATTTAAACACCCCTACATTCATTCTCCTCCACCTTTCCTTCCCTGGATACCCTTCCTATAATCAGTGCTGACTGCTACAGGAACAATTAGCCTGGCATTCATTACTGCCACAGTTTTTATCCCTGTTACCTGATTTAGAAAGCCCCACCAGCCCTGAAAGCTCTGTCAGCATCAGGAACATGGAAAAGCTGAATCAACGCACTGGGTTGTGCATGTTCTCACACATTTTCTCAGGAAAACCAGCAACAAACTCACTGTGAATAATTTGTGATTTATTTTCCTCAACAGCAAGTTTATACCTGTCCCACAGCCTGCCTGAGGGAGTGCTGGTTTATTTTAGGAAGTAGGGATGCAGCTGCCCAGGGTGGAGGAGGAATAAGGAACCTTACAAGAGCCTGAAGGGCTCAGGGATGACCTTGCTCTCATGTTTGACTTGTTTCTGTAACATCTCTTTCCCAGGTTTCCAGAAGGAAGCAGATTCCCTCTTGTCAGTGACCAAACTCAGCATCATCAGCGACTCTCAGAACATGAGCAAAGCCCGGGACATCTTGCTAAAGCTCTTGGAAGAGACCACCATCTTCCCGACCAGCTGGGAGCTTTCCGAGCGCTACCTCTTTGTGGTGGTGAGTACTCAGAGCATCCATCCCACCATCCCAGCTCTGCAGGGAGCTCACGTGAGCGGGAGTGAGTAGGTGAACCAGAGGATGCTCAGATATGTGGTGGCATCTGGGGTGATCTGCCAGATGTTGTGCTTGGAGCTTGGCTGTTCAGCTTCCTTGGAAATGCCACTGTTGCAGCACCATGGATTGCACACCCCTCCACAAGCTCTGTGCAGCTGGATGCTCTTGCATCCTGTACACGAGGTGGGAAAAGATGGGACCTAACACCTTGCTTAGCCTGAGGGCAGCTGTGGAGGGAGGGCCCCGGGCAGGGATGTGCCTGGAACACCCCGCAGTGACCACGATCCCACTGTTTGGCAGGACCGCCTCATTGCCCTGGACGCTGCGGACGAGTTCCTCAAGATGGCCAGCGCCGTGTATCCCAAGCGGCCCGGCGGGGACAGGGCGGACGAGGGCCCCAGGGCCCTGCCGAGCGCCCCGGCCGCGGTGCCCTGAGCAATGTGCCTCGCCGGCGTGACACGCGCAGCGCTCCGGGACAGCCTCCTCTGCCCGGGGGTCAGCACAGAGAGTGCCCCCCTTGTTTCCCTGTGGAGAAGCGAGCGGGCAGCTGGAGCAGGGCAGGGAGGCCAGCGAGCTGTGCCCAGCAGGAGCGCACGGGAAGGCGGCTGCTGGCCCCAAGGTGCTCCCGGGCACTCGGGAGTGAGAACTGCCCTGGAGTAGCCCCGGTGGGACACCGCTGGCCAACAGTGTGTGCAAGAGGCACGGGGGGTCTGCCGTGCAAGGCATTGCTGCCAGGAACTGCAAAGGTTTGGGTGCCTCTGTTTCCAAGGGCTGCAAGGAAATGCAGCTTCCCACCTTCCGCTGGCACCTGCCGCTGTCCCCTCCCTCGAGCCTGCCAGCCGGGAGCAGCAGTGAGAGAGGAAAAACACCTCCGGCATCTACAGCTCCGTGACTCTGTGCACACTGGTCCTCTTCCTCACCCCAGCCCTCCTGGCAGGTCCCAGGGGATTTGGGAAAGAGGCAGGGGCTGTGCCAGGACAGGATTTAATTCCAGGCAGCAAAGCCTTGGAGCAGTGTCACAGTTGGGTTCTCCATCCCCAGCCATTAGTGCTTGAAGGATGTTTTTGTCAGGGGTGCTCAGCTTGACATCTTAAAAGAAGGTAGAGTTAAGGAAGTTGCCAAGGTCAGAGCTGCAGAGAATTTGGCTCCTGGAACATCCTCGGATCGGTTGCCCAGCATCTCAGTCAGTTTTGAAAAGTTTTGGTCTTCATTGCCTAAAAGAACCCCACCACCAAAGCTGCATGTACTGTCAATATAAAAACCCTCATTACCAGCAGGGGTGGTATAATGAACATCCTTTTCATCTTGGGGTTTTGTCTGATAATGAGCAATAATTTTTAAAACACTGGAGTTGATAATCTAAAAACAAGTGGAAGTTCTTCACTGATTAACACACATGCTGCTAATTGGCCACTTGAAAATGCTGGTTACACAGGGCCTCCCAAAGTAGCAAACCAGAGCTTTTATTGTTTATACCTACGGTGTATGAAAAAAAAATATATATATTTATGAACTGGTTTTGTTTGTCAGTCTTCCTGGGAAACATTTTTGTCAACTCAGAACAGCAGTGAAAGCTGAGTTTAATAAAGAAAACATTACAAAACCAGCCTTTCTCCTTCTCTCTGTAAACCTATTCAGGTAACAACGTTTATGTTGACTGCTGATAGCAAAAGGGTTGGGATATTTGTAGAGCCTTTGCAGCTTGTTCTCCATACACTGTAAATTGCCTGGTGACTTAAAAGACTTGGGTCATTTGCCAGCCTAAAACCAAAGTCTTTGTAGGAGATGATGGGGATCAAATTTAATTTCAGTGGGATTTGGCATTGGGTGCCCATTTCCTACTGATTTATTTTTTCCTAGCAGGAGTTCAGCCGCCCTTTGGAAAACCTCCCGTGTTTTTATAGAAAATAAACTTGGGTGCACGACAAACCCAGGGCTTGATTTGAACAAATTGTTGCGGAACAGAGAGATCTGTCGGTCTGAGAAGTGTTGTGCCAAGGTATGTGAGGCCACCCAAAAGCCAGCCCTTGGCACATTGTCACAGTGCTACCTGTTGCTTAAAACCACCTGATGAGTTCGGAAACCTCAGGGGCAAGAAGAGAAATCCTTTTAGCTGCGCTGCTTTTGACCACGGCGGTCAGTGTTCGGTGCCTTTGCAGAGCCACCCCTCACTGTCACAGCTGTGAAACCGGTTCTGATGGCACCGAAATGCATTTTGTTGGAACTTAATAGGGCAGGCTGCCCAAAAGGGCAATAGTCAGTATCTCTGAGTGAGTTTAGCTGCTGAAATAAGGCCCCGTGCAGGGAGAGCGCTGAGTTTCTGAGCGCAGCCACAAGGAGGAGCAAGAATTTGCTCAGAGCGGAGCCGCTTCTTTCCACACTCCGGGAGGAGAAACCGGGCTCAGAACTTGTGCTCATGGACCGATCACAACAGGAACAGAAAAAACCCGCCGGTCCTACCACTCGGATAAAACTGGTCACAGGGTATCCGGAACATACTGCAGAACAGCCTTTGGTGAAGTAAAAGGATGCAGAGCTTTGGGAAATCTGCAACTTGAAAACTGATAGAAACCCGCAGAAATTGTTTCCCTATAGATCCAAGCTCAAGGTGGTCATTCTGTCCCCCTCCGTAGGAAATGTCCTTTCATGCACTCGGGATAGGAGATCAATAAATCGTATTTCAAGAAGCGAAATGCAGAGAGTAATTTGCCTTTTCTAAATTTCATAGAAAATACTGGGGAGATGCACAACGGTCCCGAAATTCCTGCCCTAAAAGAGCGATTCCCTTCTTCACTAGAAGCAATTTGGGATTTGATGCACCACCCAGGCCTCCAGCTGCCATTCAGACGGGCTTGAGCCTCCCACCCGATTTTTGGGGAGATGTCTTGGGCATCTCACGCGTCCCAGGTGTCACTGGGGAGCCAAACCCTGCCCGTGTCCAGGGAAGGTTCCAGCAGCACCTGGGAAGCGGAGGCTGTAGGAGAGCCCAGCGAACACCAGATGCCACTGTTCCCTCAGCATGGGAAGAATCCTGTTTACAATGCAGGGGAGATATTCCCAACCTGTTCTTGCATGCATCGAGTCTCTCAAGCCTGCAAGAACCGGCTTTCTGGTAAAGCTTGGGGTTTAGACATTCAGTAATGACCCTGGTGCTTTCCAGGAGACAGTGCTGAGCCCATCTCTCTTCCAGGGCTGGGGCCAGGGCCTCTGCTCCTGCTTGGAATTGCCACTTGGCCTGAGGCTGGCTGCCGCAGGGATTAGCATGTTCATTAAGAACATTTATTATTCTAAGTAGAGGGTGGTTTTGGTATCCTGTCCTTCAATCAGGAAAGGAAAAATACCAAGATTTCTTTAAATTGAGTGATGTGAGCAGGTTTAAAGTACCTTGGGGGTTTACTTGGTTTTCAAATACTTTTCTTTCCCCTCAACTTGATATTGCATTTAGCTAATATTTCATCAGAAAAGAAAGGAAGAATAAATGGACTTATTTTTCTCCATTTTTAAGCCATAAATATGCTTCAGTTAGATTTCTTTTTCTAGAACCACAGGATGATTTGGTTTAGAAGAGACCTTAAAGGCAAAGATGTTCCATCCCCTGCCATGGGCAGGGACAGCTTCCACTACCCCAGGTTGCTCCAAGCCCCATCCAGCCTGGCTTTGGACACTTCTAGGCACGGGGCAGGGCAGCCACAGCTTCTCTGGGCAAAGTATTTTAATTTTTTTGGGTCATGGGGGAGCAGCACTGGAGAGTTCCCTTCCTCCAAATTAAAGCTAGGGATTGAGCATAATGCAATTAATAGAGATCAGCGAGAAAAATAAAATCAATTTACAGACCGTGTTGATTGCACATATGCACATGTGATTTCTTCTTTGTATTCCAGGTTTTCCTAAGACATACATCCTGAATTTGGCATGATGAGCAAAAAAAAAAAAAAAAAAACACCAAAAAAACCCCAAAAACCCGTGGTGGAAATTCAGCTGCGAGATGTAAGACAGGCAGAAGGTGGCAGTGTAGGTGTTTGGTAAAGGCTGGAGCAGCAGCAAAGGGGATGGGATGCAGTGGCCTGGAAGAAGTCTGGCTTATCCATTTTACTTGTTAAGGATGTAAATCACAGCCTAAATTCTGATAAATAATGAGAATGGACACGGGAAAGAAAACTGTCATCTTTTACATTTCAGTTGTAGGAAAAATTACCATTTCAAACTGCTCAGTTTCAATCATTTCTAACAGTAGAAATTCCAACACTTCCATACTCTTCCTGGAGGGAAAGCATGTACTTTTCAGGTCTAATGAGGATCAGTAACGTTGAGTGACTGGCCACAAAATAGCTCTCCAGAAGCATTCCTTTGAAGACAGGCAACCATTTTTGTGTGGGGAGTCCTTTTTAAGCGAGTTCTGGATTATCAAAACTGTTTCTTTGCCTTACACATCGCAGACCTTGCGGACACATCCAAAGGGAAGCTGTCCTTGCATGGAGGACACCATGGAGAAATCTCTTAATAAAGGCCCTAAGGAAAGATTGGCAGGAAAAAAAGCTTGATATTCTGCCCATCTTGTTTGGTCTGATGAACTGTGCCACCTCTCCCTGTGAGCATTGTCCTTCCTCTTAGGGAGAACATTGGTTCTTCAGAGTGATACTAAGATTAAGTGAGTATTTTGTTGTACTTGGATTAGGAAAGAGAGGCACCATGGAGGCTGCAGGTGCCCTTCACAGGATCTCAGCAGCATCAGATCAAACAGATTGAGGTGGCCAAAGAGACAGAGCCACACGGCTGGATGGGGCTTGGAGCAACCTGGGCTACTGGGGGGTGGCCCTGCCCATGGAATGAGATGGGCTTGGAGGCTCCTTCCAACCCAAACCATTCTGTGATCTCAAAGCAAAAGCAAGAGGGCAGCAAATGGAGGCAGGTAGGACCAGGCACAGCCCAAGGGCAGGGCAGAGCATTTAGTTGGTGTGTGCAGAGGGTACAGCACTGGTGCCAGAATCTCTTGCGACGGTGCAGCGTCATCTGGGTAGCAGCAGCAGGATGAAATGTGTTTGTGCATGCCCCAGTAACCACCAGCAAAACCCCTGCCCGAGGAGAGTCACTGGCATGTCAGAAAAAAGAGAGATTTATGAAAGGATGTGTTACCAAAAGTTTATCCTTCCCAGAGTGGCAGCTTTATATCTGCTAAGCTGCTGAGATTCTTTCCACTGGCTTGAACTGGGTTTGAGTCAGACTTTGGAGACACAAACACCAGAGCAAGTCCAGACACCACTGCAGTCATAAACAAACCTCCTGCCAGCTGCCCATCTACTCTTCTTCTGCACCAAAGTCACAAAAATAACAAATATGGTTCCTGAGAAGAGTTTTTACAAGTGATGAGATGATCTACCTGTACTTCCCTAAGGAATGAAAATAAAGCCCAAACCATTTCTCACAGCCAAGGGATCACAAGGAAAACTTAGGATGGGGAAGATCTCTGGAGGTTCTCTCAGCCAACCTCCATCTTCTCTCCCCTTTTGAAAATGGCACGAGCAACTTGTATGGAAAACTTTGTTGGCATACCCAGTGTTTTATCTCTCCAAAGTAGTGCTGCTTGGTACAAAGAGAATAAGTTTCTTTTTTGTTTGAACTAAGAGCAATAGAAGATCTGTGAAACCCATCTGGAGGGCAGGTTTGGAATGGATTAATCCCTCCATGAAACACTGCTTTGATACCTGTAACTCGAGTGACCATGGTTAGCTTTAAAAGTGCATTTTCCCATTCCTCCTTAGCTGATGGAGCTGGAGGGAAGAGTGGTGGGAGCCTGGAGCCACCCAGGTTGATTCACCCAGCCTGGGACATGGCCAGAGGGGTGATCTGGTCAGCAGGGAGCCAGCAGCACCCACAGGGTCAGCAGTTCCCGTGAGCCTTTTGGGGATGAAGGGGGAGGAAGGAAAAGGGTCGGTGTTATCTCAGTAATTGGGAGTTGGCCTAGGATTTGGAAACTCAGCTGCCATTCCCAGACATGCTCCATCTGCCTCTGCCCCTCAGGTCACCCAAAAGCAGGATGGGGAGGTTGTGCCTCCTAGAACTGGTGGCAAAATGCTTTTCCTGTGCTGGAGGTATTGTCAAGGTCTCGATATTTCTGCATCTGTCTTCAAGCAAACCTTTGTATCTCTAAAATGTTCACAATGGCATTATCCAAAAGACTCTGCTATAATACTTTCAAGATGTTTTGCTTCAATTTTGACTTTTTTTTTTTTTATATAATGCTCTCCAGCTTTTTAATATAAGCCAAATAAAGCATTGTTTCTATCCAGAATATAATGTTTCAAATTTAGATCACAGCAGTGCTGAAGCAGTTGGGTTCTTTCTAAATTCAGGGGAATACCTATTCCCCCAAATAGTTTCAATTCTGATAAATCAGAATTTCCAGACAGACTACCAGTTAGTTTAGTTTTAAGTCCTAACCCTGCCCAACACTTAATTCTTTTAGTGATCTACTTGGGGATGCACTAACACTGTGCTGCACAGCTGTCAGGAACATCCCAATTATTTTTCGAATGAAAATTACATTTCAAAACAAAAGGGAAGGGCATCTTTTAATCATTTTGACTATGTTTAAATGAGATCACCAAGAGAGACTATAGCTTTGCACAGACATGTGCAGGCATGCCTAGGAATTTGGCTTGCCTGAAGTTTATCTGTCCCAATTAAAGGCAGATGCAGCCTTTTGCTTCCACGGACATTTCTGAACTGGCAGATGTGCTAACAGGGAGAGAGCTAACACACAGCAACTGGTCCTGATCTAATCACACACATTCTTACAGTGCTGCTTGGCTCCAGCTTGCCCAACTGCACAAATATTTTCAATTTTCCTTCCTACCTCCTTGGACAAGATGCAGCGCAGGAATCACCCAAGTTTGGGTAATCACGCAGTTTATGTCACTTCTCCCCAGTCTGTGGCAAAAGAGGGGAATTACATGATGCAAAAAGTGCCTTAGGCTCCAATTCTGCTTTGCAGATGAGAAGGAACTTTCCTGGAGTACCTGCAAACATAGTGGGAATGCTGGTGAGCGGCTCAGAAAGCCCAGCAGGTACTGAAGTCTGCCCCTTGCTCCAATATCCAAGGAGTTCACTGGGGCTAAACACCACCATTCCTTGGAGCTGAACACCACCATTCCCATGCTGAAGTGCTGGGGATACCCTGCTGATGAGTGCTTCAGCTGCCTGGTGAAGCTGCTCTGGCTGCAGCTTTGATGGAATGGGGACAGCAGGAGACAGCGAGACCTGAACAACTCCCCCGCAGCCCTGGTGTCACCCATAAGCCCAGTTTGACCCAGACACATGTCAGAGGTCAAACACTGTCACAAGTGCAGCTCCTCTCACCAGTGCCTGCTCCTTGTACAGCAGCTGTTCACAGAAAGCTCCGTTTCCAGAGGCAAACACCCGGCTCGTGGATCCAGCCCCGCTGGATGCGAGCCAACACAAACCCCTCCAGGCAGACCTGGCAGACAGGCAGGATGTCTCAAGGTGGGCTCAGTGCAGTTTTTGCTCCTGTGCTCATACACAGCCCTTGTTGATGCTAATTTCTCTGTGAGTTACATGTTATCAAGGGTTTCAAGAAGTCACAGCAACGCCTGTGCTTCCCACCACTGCAGAGCATCTGCAGGACCAGAGATGGTCTTTTCCATCCTCCCCTGCCCTTATTTTTCTTAACAATGACAATTTACATCACTACCCACCACCTTTCTTCAGATTCTTTCCTTACCTTTACTATTCTTGTTTCATGTTATGTTTATCTGTTCGTGTTCTTTACCTTTGAGCCCTTCCCCACCTCCCTGTTTCCTAGTTTAAAATATTATAAATCTGCACGGTTTAAAAGCTGATGAGGTGGCAGGGGCTGACTGGGAGCAGGACCTCCTGATGTCAGTGGTTACCAGGCTTTTCCTATATTTAGGAAAAGATGTAACCATGGAGCTATGTGAGGTGACAGTCAGCAAGCCTACAGCTCTGCTGTGAAATATGTGGCACAGACGTAAGCACCTGCCTGTGACTGAGTCTCCCACCCATGGCCATGCACAGGAGAACTTGCTGGACACAGCAAAACTCTTCCCTTTTTTAATGATTCATGCAAATACAGCCACTGGCTTCAGGGTAGAGAGCTCGAGGTTTGAATCTGGGGAGGCTGGTAGTCACTGTGTGGTTTCCAGGCAAAAATAAACACATTTCCCAATGCTGAAAAAGGATCATCCAGAAGAGGTGAGTGGTCCACTCCACCCAGCTTTTCATTCCTGTGTTTGTAGCTTCTTTTGTAGATGCTATTTTCCATTTTTTCCATTTCTTTTTGATTAGATACCACTTGTATGTGGTGAATTAGCCTTGGAATAAAAGGTAGGGGGAAAATGAAGATGAACAAGGACAGGGACAGCCATGATCCTGAAGCCCTGAGCATTTTGACATTGGGTTTTCCCTTGCTAAGCTAAAACTCAGAGAACCAGCACTGCAGGGTAATCCCTCCAAATACGCAAAAGGCCCTAATGCACCCATTTAATCTTACAGCCCTGCACAAAAGGGGTTTTATGTGCAGGGAGGATAATTGTGGGTAAGGAAGAGGTCAGTGTGGATGATGTGACTAAGCTGTAAACACACCTGATTGAGGCACTTTATCTTCTTGCTTTAAGTGCACCAAACACTATTTTTCACTTGGATTCCTTTGTCCAACACCTCCCTGGTTCAGCAGGATGTGAGCCCACATCCCCCAGGCCAACAGAGCACCATCACCCACTGCATCACCCTTGAGATGTTTCTGCAGCTTCAGAGGCGGGTGAGCAGCAGCAGCAGGTGTAAGGATACCCAAACCCTATGAGCCAGGCCTCCCAGGGTGCCATCCCATCCAGCTCCTTCCTGTCCTGCAGTGAAGATGGATGCTGCTCAGGACACAGCCCTCAGTGGCTTGGGGGAGCTCTCCTGGTGACATCAACTCTCTGACTGAAGCACGAGCAGAGGATCTGTGCCCTGGAGCTCCTCCTGTAAATCACCACAGCTCTGCCGAGCCCAGGTGTCCTGGGGCCTGGCTCCAAACACTGGGATTGTGCCATTTCTTCTGACTGTCTTGGGATGATTTGTGCCTCTTGAAGATGCAGGAGTGACTCCATCCCGGGCCAGGGCCAGTGACCTGTTGCCAAGGTTGGTATGTGATAAATGACAGACAGGAGCCAAGGGCACCTGCTCTGACTCTCAGCTGTGCCTTCAGTAAACAAGGGGTGGAGGCAAATACACACTTTGCTATTTTACTCTTGCCATTAACTTTTCAGTTTGAATTTCCAGCACTTGTTACAGCCTTTCTTTGAGATGATTTTCCACCCCAGGAAGAGGCAGATGTGGTGTTTTCACAGGCTGCTTGTGCTTCACGCTTGCTTTGCCCTGCTCTGACCAGGTTGGCACCTTGCTCAGCTGGAGACCATCGGTGGGTACAACCAGAACAACCCTTCCAGCTGAGGATTTTATTTAGTCTTCTTTAGCACCACAGGCCTGCACTGGGATGAAATGAAGGATGCCTTGCCAGGCAGAGGTGGGCATTCAGGCAACACAGTTTGATGGGAGAGCTGAAAAAAAAGTGTGACCCTGCATTTGCCCACTCTGGAACACAGAAACCTGTC
Organism: Rhipidura dahli; assembly: GCA_013399225.1. Taxonomy (NCBI): domain Eukaryota; kingdom Metazoa; phylum Chordata; class Aves; order Passeriformes; family Rhipiduridae; genus Rhipidura; species Rhipidura dahli. Next base: position 1,540,860 of record VXAC01007218.1, on the reverse strand, counting down.
CATAAAGGATCTTGGGAAGAGGAGGAGGTAGCAGGCAGCTGTCTCCTTGTACCCTTACAGGTACTAGCCCCTCCTGAGCTGATATTATTCTCTAAGAAATAGCCTATAAAAGATTAAATTCAAGCTATCTGTTTCTATTTGTATTCTTCCTGTGTAGTCCTTTGAAGCATATTTTAATTCTCCCCGTTCCCCAACCTCATTTCAGCTGGTGGTGCTGGAAGGTATTTGAAGTTACAGCCATAATCCCAGAGGTCACTGTGAAAGAAATTAGAGAAAAAAAAAAAAAAAAGAAGAAGGAAGAAACCCCAGGTCTGTCTGATACACAGCAATGCTTATGTTTCAATTACAGAGAGCGAGGGGCCAGACTCAACAGAGTCTGAGACAGGGAAAGGAAGAATTATGTTGGAAAACCAGACATTGAATCCATAAAAGAGCGACTGGCTGTAAACAGCTAATCCAGGTAGCGCAGTGAGCAGGTGGTGACCACGCTTTCCACCAGAACTGAGCACCCTCCCCCCGATTTACACAGCCTGAGGGTCTGCTTGACCTGCAGCTGTGCTGCTCCCGTAGGGCAGGAGTGACCCGCGGGTCGCTCAAAAAGCACCACACTGAAAACCGAACTGCTGCGCTTGCACAGAGCCCATGTGGGGCAGGCAGCTCCCACCACCACTTCCCTGCTCCTTCGAGACGTGGGCAGCGGGGGGTTTGTGTCCCACCCGCTGGTGCCGGCCTCCTGCACACAGCGCTCACGGCAGGGCTGCTCCTGCTGCTGCCAAACCTCGCACACGCGGGGGAGCAGCCCCAGCCCGGGCAGGGAGGGTGAAGGAGCTCTCTGTGCTTCCACCCCGGGCACAGCCTCTCCGATAAGCGAACCCGCCTGCGCCGAGTCCCAGCCTGACCTGGGCAGGGCTCCTCTCGCAAATACAGGCTCTTGTGGGATTCCGTGAATGAGGCTGGGCAGGGATTTGCGCGTCGGAGGTGACACGGTACAGCTGCCTTCCCCGGGGAGGCTGGGGCTGAGATAAACAGCCCGACTGGCTCCTCGAGGCCGCTGCTCCTATTACCCAATATTTTCCTCCGGGCTCTGTTCTCCACGTCTCATAAATCCCCTCGCTGCTTGGCCCCTGGGCAGCCATGGGGGCTGTGAACACCCATCCAAGCGATGCATCCTGTTCCCGGGCTAACAAGGGAGTGTTTCAAAGAAACTCTGAGCAGGGTGATGCCAAGCCAGAAACCTTGCGGAGGATGTTGCAAGCCGGGCTTTGAAGGCAGGGTTTGTTTAGGGACGTCAGGTTTCAGCTGGATCCACTGGTACCGGACATGCCAAGGAGAAATCCCAAGTACCAGGCAACATTGAGTAAGATTTTCAGGATTTGGGTACCTTTAGCTGAGCAGCACATAAACATCCTGCCCTCTCCTCAGCAGGAAGGAGAGGTGAAATCACTCTGCCTTGGGGGCTCTGTCTGGGTTAAATCGGAGCTCTCAGACTTCCCCAACAAGGACAACCATCGGCACCTCACCCTTCCCCGTGCACCCGGCAATCACAAACCAAGGGCGGCAGAAAGCAGCAGAGGCACAGGACAGATTATGTGCTTATTTGAAGAGTGCAGACCTGAGACTAGAGCCGAGCTAGGTCGGGTTCCACTGTGTTCCTACAGAGATGTCAGTCAGGCTTATTGAAGTCACCAGGAGAGCTGTAAACACACAGTGCTGCTTCATCTTTATAAAGGAATAAAATAGTCAGAAATGCTGCTTGACAACAAGGACAACCAGAGGATGGGATATGGGCTTCTGAATTCTCAAACTGTGGCTTGGATCTGATCCTATTAAGAAGAGGGTTTCAAAAGGGTTTTGATTCTCTCTGTCCCTGCCTGCCTCTGGCCATGCTTTTCCAACAGGGGATGGGACCTGTCTTTGTTCAGAAGCCACTCCAAGTGGGAGATGCTGTGTTTCTGCTTTGCTGCTCTCAGCCAGATCACATCACAAGTCCTGGAAGCTGTGTGGAACAGCTTGGTGCTTTTAGGAGATGCAGCCAGGCTTTTATCTTCCAGAGCCTCCAAATCGCTGGATCTGTATTTTATTTCAGGGACCTCTCAATTGCTGGTGATTACATTGAGCAGGAGAACAGACCCATTTGGATAACTCCTGCTTGGTCAAAGCCTACATTTAACCTCAATTCCTGTCTCCCTTTCCAACAGTCCATGATAAAGCTTATTTTCCAGCCGGCACCTGAACACCCAAAAGTCCTCAAGAAATCAACATTAGAGCTGGAAATGCTCCAAGTCACTGTGCCTGCCAGGAGCTGAGACCAGCACTTCTAATCACTGTGAGCTCCCTTTACCCTCCACTGAATCACCAGCTCCAGGAGTGGAAGCAGAGCTCCTGCACCAGCTCTGCCTGTGAACTGTGTCAGCTGCTGGTGGTCTCTCCAAGCAGTTCCATTCCATCCCATCGCTATCCAGCTGCAGCTGTATTCCCCAAGCCACTCTTTGGGAGCTTGATGACCTTATAAAGCATGATTGGGTTTTGTTTAAAGAAACAAAACCAGCTGCCTGCAGGGTACTTTGATCCTAAACAGTATTTTTAAGTGGACCGGGTGAAGCTATGAAATGATCTGCTGGTAGGTCAAATCTCTTTTTGCAGAGACCCTCTCTGTCAAACAGCACACCTGACTTTCTTGCTCAGTGTCAAATATTTGCTGTCTGTCTGAGTAGAAAGGATATTTTCCAGCAAGCCCAGATATCAGTCTTTGCAGTGGGGCATCCTTTCACCGCTGCCTATTCTCCCTCATGTGTGTACACACACTCGGTTGTGCAGGGGAGCCAGACACAAAGCCAAGGTGAAAAAGCAGTAATCAAAGTTGCACACAAAGCAAAAAATGCCCCCAAATGCCATTAACTTCCAGGAAACAGCAAACCTTGAGAGTCCAAATCACCCTCGGTGAGAGCAAGCCCAGCTCCATTAAGTTCAACAGACTCTGTTACACTTCACTGAAGTAGGTCTTTTGGGGGTTTATTTAAGGTTAACTGCCCAAATTCCTGGCTTGCAGAGCTCTTTATGTCCAAGATAACAAATGCAAAGGCAAATAGGAGCTAAGAAAGCAGCTGTGCCAGCGCCTGGTCCCCTGCTCTGGCTGCCTGTGTTTGCTGACAGCACAACTATGCAAAGCATTTGGCTCCACACACACAGCGTGGCTGTCCTGCTTTTATTCCAGCAGTCCCAGAAATGGCCCATTTCTCTTCTGTTTGCTCTTGGGGGCTTTGCATAGCAGCCAGGTAGGGATACCCACAGAGAGCAAACACACCTTATCAGCACTTTTCCTTGATTATTGACAAGGAGAGTGAATTATAAACAGGGCCTGGCCACCCCAGGCACAAAAGCTGGGCTTTGTCTGCACCTGGAGGATGCTGCAGTGGCAAAAGCCAGGCACTGGTCAAGCTGGAATAAAAGCTTATGCTGCGAGAGGCCAGAGCTGCTCTTGGTGCCATAGAACTGCCCCACAGGAGCGATGCTCCAGAGCAAGGACAGTGGGACAGCTGGCCATGTCACTGCTGCACCATGGTGGAGTTCTACATCACTGCCCAGCTCCAGGCACAGGAATGCAGATGCAAAGCAGCACCAGGCAAACATCTCAGTGCCTGACACCCCACTGATGCCTTAGGTTTTAACTTTCATATTTTTCAAATCCTGCACTGCCCAGTGTGTAACTCTGAAGTTTTTGCAGCCTGTTCACTTCTGCTCTCTCATGCTGGGCAGACATAACAAAGCCTCTCCAGGCCTGCTCTCCAAGGACACTCAGACCGTCCTAGGCCCAAAATGTAAACCAAAGAGCCTCTGAAAGGAGGGGCACGCTTGGGGAAATTACATCATTAACTGAAGCTTTAACTGGAGAATTAACCCTGATATGCAAATGAACCAAACTTATAAAAGTGTGAAGAACTTGTGACCTGTTGTCCATCGGGGGGCCCATCTTGGCAGCAGCCTCTGGCTCCCCAGGGGTACCTTTGAAAGCTTTTCCAATAAATACCCACCATTATTCCCTTATTTCTGTCCAGTCTCTGGTTTTTAGGTGGCCTCTCAAGGCATCACCACAACACCTCTGTATCCTGCTGTTTTCTCACGCACAAGCAAGTCTGGTCTGTATTTGCAAGTGCAGCAATTAAGCTCATGTTCAAGTGTCTGTGTGATCCAGGACTTAGAACCATGAGCCTCACAGTGAAACATCAAACCAATCTCTCTTTAACACATACTTATCTCATAGATAAAAATGGATAGATGAGGTGGGGGGGAGGAAGAAGGAACTTGTCTTAAGGACTAGGAGCTGGGAAAAATGGATTTTATTAGTCATGCCCCCAGGGTTCAGCAACAAAGCAGCTCTGATCGAAAGAATACACATGTTGGGTGCAAACTGTTGGGAGGCAGAAATGGGGTGTGGGTCAGAGAGGAATGTCAGCACACATGGGATCAGATCAGTTTGCATCCCTATGGGACAGCTTCTCCTGGGCTGGCACCCAGGCATCCCCTCCCTCCTGGGAATTCTGCTCCCCATATCAGCCACCAGCATCCCCAGACCCAGTGCTGGTCAGTGCAGGAGTACCATGTGAGACACTGCTCACACATTCTGTCTGATATTTTCATTTTCCAAGAGGCAAATTTCCATCCCACCATCCCCACATCCGCCCTGGGTAACCCCAGACCTTCACTCTCACCCAGCAATTCCACACCACAGGCTGTGATTTCACATCAAAGGGGAAGCTGGGAACGTGGTGACCGCTCCCAGGGACCAGGATGGGGATTAACTGGAGCGAGTCCAACAGGGATCAGCGACAAGAGAGAGAAGACACAATTTATGTGGAAAGAGTGAAAGAATGAGGATTGTTTAGTCTGGAAGATGGATGATTGTGACCTTCAGATTCACTCAGGACAGAGGAATGGATTCATCCTTTCCCAGAGGTTGTGGTGGACAGTAGAAGTAGTAAGAGGCTTAAGTTGCACCAAGGATGACTTTGGTTATATGTTAAGCAGTACTTTCATGCCTTCCTATGCTTGCTCTCCAGACTTACCTGTGGAGTCTTCCTCCCTGGATTTTTGAGAATGAGATTCATTAACTGGTTGTTTTCCACCAAGTAGGGCCTAAGTACCCCCCCCTCCTTTATTTTTATTTTTTTTTTAATAATTAATAGCAGCAGTGCAACCCTCACTTACCAATCTGGTTCTTGTTATCGAAAGAGTCCCTGTGTGGAAATGGCTTTGGGAATCAGAGCCCATAGTTATCTTGGTGCAAAACAGGGTCCTTTATGAGAAGAAAACACTCCCAATTCCCAGATGCCTCAGGGGAGATGCTACGGTGCCTCTCCCAAAGACAGAGTACAAAGCCCCAGCTGGGATAAGGGGTCAAGCACCATTTCTTGTACTACAGGAACATCGACATCTCCCTGGGCTCCTGCAGAGCTCCAGAGGGGATCTGAGCAGTGGTGCTTGTACCTGGTATTGCCACATTTTGCAGCTTTCTCTCAGTTTTGGGGTCACCTGCCTTCATTGCCCCTGAAGCCTCTTACAGCTATTTACACTTCCCAGAGAAGCCAAACTACCAACAGTTGCTGGCAGCAGCTTAGTCTTTCCAGGATGAGGCAGGGAGCACCATCCCATTTACTCACTGTAGCGGGTTTGGTTTGCCTAGCCAGGCAGAAACACCAAATTTTAGTGTAGTGGTTTTATGGTCAAATTATGCACTGTTCCCTGATTACTTTTCAGTGAGATAAACCATTAGGAGACAGCAAAGCAGGCACACAACTTATATGCTATGATAAAGTTTATTAACAGACCTAAGAGAAAAAAAAAGAAAGGAAAAAAAAACCCAATCAGAACACACACAGCCAGAACTTCTCCTCTTCTCCCTCCCCCTCCTTCTCCTCTCCCTCAATCCATGTGCAGTTCTCAAGAAAGGAAAAGAAAAGGGTTTCTTCCTGCTTTACGTGGTTCTCCAAACTGCCACCTCCTGCAGCAAAAACCATCTGCAGTGATGTAAAGTCTCTTTTTTTCCATAAAACCCTCTCGCGGTTCCTTCAACTTTAGAACATGGGCCAGCCCATGGGGGTATTACTCTGTCGGATAAGTAACTGTGGCTTGAAATTCTAAGGCTTTTTTTCTCTTTTGCCACCAGGTTTTATAAGCCTCTGCTTTCTGATAAACCTGGCATCGGGCATTCTCTTCACAACCTTTACAAGCCACACATCCATTAAAATTGTCCATCCCCCATGAGTTTTAACTGGATTAAAGAGACAAACAGTCTGGGATATTACAATATTCATACCACAGCAAGGCAAGGAGTCTTTTAAGCTGCCCGCGGGGACGCCGCGGCACCGCCCTTTTTCCTCCCGTGGCCATCTTGGCTCCGTCTCACATGACGAGGTTTTCTCTTTCTCTCTCTGGCTTTGGAATCATCATGGTGGAAAATGTTACCGTCCCGCTTCGCCGCTGGATGCAGGGCTGTTTCTTCAGTTGGACGTGCAGTGTGTGCTGGCTGCTGCGAACTGCAGGCTCCGTCAGTGCCCCGCTGTCCCGGGAGGGGAAAAACCCCGTCCCGGAGAGGCCGCGCCGGAGGAGCCTGAGGGCCGCCCCCCCCAGAGCCCCAGCAGAGTCCGGGCTGTGCCTCGGGAAGGGGCAAAGGCAGCGCCGGCAGGGCCGCCCGGCCCGGCCCGGCGAGGGCCCGGCGGGGCCCCCGGGGGGACCGTGGCGCTCCGGCCACCACCCCTAGGCCGGAAGAAAAGGTCCCTACTCCCGCCTTCCGCGGGATTTTATAGGTAACACTGAGAGAAACGCGATTCGACCAGGCGACTGTCTGTCATGTCGGGGTCAACCCGTGACACTCACTCCAAATAAATGCTCCTTCCCTGTAATTCCCAGAAGGGATGCAGAGCCACACTTACTGTTCTCCCACTCCCAAAATTGCCTGAGTGATCACAGTTAGCCAAGGGCCTTACTGGATATTTTTTTGTCTGGTGAAAAGCCATCACCACCTTATGTATCAATTTATGATCACATCTGCACCCCGTATGCCATAGCAGCCTTTCCTGGCACTCTGAGGATCCTGTCACCTCTTCTTCCTCTCCTATGAGGCAAGGTCCAGTGGTTTGGGATAGCTTTTCCTTTTGGCAGAGAGATTTCCCACGCCCTGCCACACCAGACACCCTCATTTCCTGCTCCTCCCTTTTTAACCACAGGTCACAACAGCTGATGGACACAAGTCCTGTCCAACTCCCTGAGGCCTGGGAAGAGAGGTGGTATAGCAGGGACTATATACAACTAGCTCCTGATGGGAAACCCAGAAAGGATAAAGCTTTTGCAGGGTAAGCTCATGGGATCCTATTTAAATGTAAAACAGAGGAGTTCATCATCCATTATTCCACAGTGGCATCCAGCTGTAACCCAGGCTGCAGCCCACCTCAGGCCATGGCACTGGTTACTCATGCACTGCAGAGGCCCTGGAAGCCACAAACCAACATTTTTCTGATTTGGGGCTTGGTTTCTGGAGCCCTGGACACAGAGGGAAGGACTTAATGAGTGCTGCCCCTGTGGCTCAGCAGGAGATGTGCTATCTGAGAACTGCACAGGGACAGAGGAGTCTCTGTCCTCATCTGGGACAGAGGAGTTCCCAAGGGATGCTCTCGTGGAGGGAAGGCAGCTGGGGAGATGGTGGGAAGGGAAGGAGGCAGGAGGGAGGGCAGAATAACAGTTACTTTTCTTTATTTGAAAACCCAAAATTTCTAGTTTGTTTATCCTGAGCTCTGGGAGGGAGCACAGATTCCCAGAAAAAGTGTCTGGGAAAAAGAGGCTCCCATGTCCTTCAACTGTTCAAAGAACAGGACTACAATGTTTATTTGAATTTAAAAAAAAAAAAAACAAAAAAACCCAAAGCCAAGCATCAGCCCCTGTCCTCATCCACACGTGGGTGCTGGCACTTCTTGTCTGGATCACAGAATCACAGATGAGTTTGGATTGGAACAACCTTAAAGCCCATCTTATTCCACCCCCTGCCATGGCAGGGACACCTTCTACTATTCCAGGTTGTTCTAAGCCCTGTCCATCCTAGCCCTGGACACTTCCAGGGATCCAGGGGCAGCCACAGCTGCTCTGGGCAACCTGTGCCAGGGCCTCACCACCCTCACAATAAATTCTTCTCCAAGCCTCCCCTGGTGCCAGAGCAGGTCTGGGTTCCTCCACCTTTTATTCACCACCATAAGATTTTGGAGGGAGGATGGAAACAAATGAACAAGTACCTTAACTGATAGTCTCAGTGGTTCAGTTCACATAAATCCACAATTTCAGTGTTAAAGAGGGAATCTCTCCTCAGCCACTCAGACACTTCCATGAATCCATTCCCTTTTCAGAGCAGCTCGCCCTGGTCCTGGGCTGACAGCCTGTCTCAGGAGCTGCCCACACTCCAAAGGTGTGAGACACCCAGGTGGTGAAAGCAAGATGGAGGTGGTGAAAGGAGAAGTCTATTAGCAAAAATCACACAAATGTTAGAATAAGATGTATGAAAAGGCACTGCATGTGTTTCTACTAACTACCAGTAACTCAGAATGTAGAGCAGCCACCAGCCCAACACCTCCTGCCATTAGACCCATCACAGAATCCAGAGACAGCAGAATTAAATTGATTGCATTTTTCCTAGATAGGTTTTAGCCAAAGCAACAGCTTAACTCCTTGGTGTCCTGTAGCAGGCACTATGGAATATTATACACAGTGCTGATGCATGAGCTAAAAGACAAAGAGCCTTTTTTTGGCTTAGACCTCAGACTGGAGAAGTTTGATCTGGCACTGCTTTTCAGTAGGAGACAGCTCACACTTGGCAGGAAAACATCTTTGAAATCAGACTTATTGAAAGCAGAGAAGGAACCTTGCCTGCCATTCTTCATGAGCAGTTGTCTGGTACATCGAGCTCTCCTGGGGACAGCAGTATTTGGTCAAAATTTGGTTCTCAGCAGGGGCTAAAGGAAGGCAGGGAAATCACACACCAAGAGGTACCAAAGGCTATTTTTGCCCTGTCTGGATTTACACCCACACGTGTGGTGTTTGTTGGTTTGGTGCATGAGCCAATTCTCAGCTGGTTTGCTGACAAAAGCAAGGAACAACTCATCATTCTGAATGCAAACACCATGATTTAGGACCATGAGTGATCTGGTCTCTAAGATATATTGCAATAATAAAACTGGGCATTTCTTGCTTTGTGGAGAAAATATACTGACAATGAACTTATTTCAGTGTCATTAATGCCTTTATATATTTAGCCTCATAAAAGGAAGCTATTGAAGGAATTTCTGGAATGTAAAATGCTGTCAAGTAGAAAAGGAACATATGAAAATTTATCTAGTAGCCATCTCAGAAGAGACTAAACTGGACCAAAGATGCAGACACAGCCTTTGGAGGCTCCTAGGCTGGACTGGAGAATGTTGGTGGGTAAGGTCTTGGGTGCTTCCCCTCTGCACCCAACATTGGTCACTTGTGGAGGAAGGATGCCAGGCAAAATGAACCTCTGGACCACTTAGAGGTGTCCCTGCATTTGGTAAATGATGATGATCAGGCTGAGCTTTTATTCTCTTCCTCTAAATTTCCCTGTTTCCCTTCTAATAAATTAACCATTACAGAAACAGCCTCAGGAAACAAACTGCAAGGAGTTTGTTTTCCGGCAGCAAAAACATGGAACAAAGCACCAGAAAATTCTCTTGCTTTGCAATTCTGCACATCTTTCAAAATGTTTCTCCCACTGCAAGTACTCCTCAGGATTCACCAGTGCTTCCCAGCCTATGGAAGTGCTGCAGCAAACACGATTTACCCCATGACCTTCCCCTTTCTTCCTACCTCCTCTCCCTGATACACCCACAACTGATTATCTACCTCCAGAAGATCTCTGAGGAAGTGGAAACTTAAAGCTTCTCCTTTGGGGAATTTTGGGGTTGTTGGCCTTTTTTTATGCTGAATTTCTTACCATCCTCTATCAGAGGCTGTTCACATCCTGCTGACTCGACCCTTCACACACCGGTTCCAGCCAAGGAGACAGCCCTGACCACATCTAACAATGACAGCACAAATTCAAGATTGTGTACATACCCCCCCCCAAGTTTCCATCAAGTGTGATTGATCAAATATTTGCTTTTCTCAAAGCAGATAACGTTTGTGAACTTACAATCTTCAGCCACAAAGCTTTATCCCCCTGTGCTATTTATCTTCAGAGTACAAAGGCCAATTGATTTCTTCCATGACAGCCAGACCCAGGCTCTCAGCTTTCACCCCTGCTGCAGTTCCTGGTTTGAGTCTTTGTTTTGGACTCTTTTGGAAAACAAGGGATAATAATGGGGAGAAGAGGGTCAGTACAGAATAAAAGTGTTTGGAGTTAACCAGTCATCTGAGTACAAAGAAATCATTCAGTCCCTTTCTGTAGTGAGGGACTAATTTAGCCCATGGCTCTTTAAGGCTGTCACACCAATTCCTGGTACTCTGAGTGGAGCTTGGCAAAGGGCAACTCCAGCCTCCTAAATGAGTGAGAGAAACTACCCAGTGGCAAAAGTTACCCAGCCAAGGAGTGAGTGCCATCCTGCCAGGTGCTCCACAGACCCTGAGATAGCAAATACAGTCACAGTGTCTCAGCATTAATTTCTGAACCTTGAACCATGAGGTCAAATTTCCATTTCCAACTGAGAATTGCAAGTGATGTGCTGGTCTGCAAGCCCCAAAACACAGGAGGGGATAGCTGCAGATACTGGCAGTAATAAGAAAAGCACAGCTTGGCACAGGAACAAGCTATCACTGCTCCTGAGCTTCCCTCCCAGATTTCAGATGCAGGCCCACTGGGCCAGGGAGGCTGCTGGAAGAGCGATACTGCAAGGATCCGCAGCCTTAGGATGACCCTGAGAAATGGAATCACTTCAGGAAACGGAGCTATGAGACACAGATCCATTAAAAAAATACAGTGGAAAAAATGCATCACTTGGCTTAGTTTTAGTTTTGAAAGTAGGGGAAAAGCCTTAAGTTTGAAAAGCCTTAAGTTTCTCACTCTTGCATTTTGTTTTTCTTAAGCTTTTGCTACAGAGGGAAGGTCTCTTCTGCCCATGAACTTGTGGCTGTTGCCTGAACACATGGAAAGCTCCACTCCACTGCTGGTGGAGATCTTCCTTATTCCTCCAAAGGGCTTGAGAGCCAGGCCTTTCACTCTGTGTTATGTCTGGCTTTAAAGTGCTAGGGAACTACTGCACAGGTTTCCTTGCTGCCCTGGTAACCCTTTTCACTCTTCAGCTGAACTGTGTAGAAGGGCAGTTGGATGCCTGAATTATGACAAGCTCTTCTCCCTTTTATCCCTTTTGAAATTGTCCTTTCTTGGGCACTATACTGTGAACAGAAGGGAGACAATAAGGATTAATCCTTCCCAGGAGTGCCACAAGCAGGGGAGTTGTCAGAGGGAGGACTGGACATGCATAGGGCTGATTATGTGGGCTGGAAAAGTTGGTAGAAGAAGTTAGGGGGCAGAGAAACAGCCTCCATATTCACTGACAGATTGGGGAAAAGCAGACTTTTGTGACATTAAATATGGTACGCTGAAGCTTTGGGTTCCACCTTCAGGTTCGGCATACCCAGAACCTCCCCCAGGTATCCCCCCCCCCGCCTTTCCACCAAGCTTTGGAAAAGACTCCTTTAAATCAGAGATATAAACCAGGTTTCTCTTGCTTCAGAGAAAGCTGTCAGGGGAGAGAATACACAACTGGAGAGATGCTTTCTGTGTTTGGGGCACGCTGATGAGTCCTGTACCCACAATGTGAACACGTGAGATGTTCCTGAGCAGATTTTCTGCTGATTTTCCCCACTACATCCATCCCTAGAGCTACTCATCATTGGAATAACAACAAGGATGGGTACTGTTGGAAGCTTCAGCCTGGAGGACCATGGAATAACTCGATCCAAAAGCTCACTAAGACCTGCCTGGCACCAAGGGGCAGACACACCATTTCCTACTCAGACGACTCAGTTTTTCATTGTTTTCTCTCATTTAATCACAAAAACGTCATCTGCATAGCACAGATACAGGAAAAAAAACACCGAGCAAGAGCTACGTGCTGGTAGGAGAACATGAGGATCAGCCAAGAACAATAGTTTATGATAAAACTCTTCACTTTTCAGATGCTTTACCCAATTGTTTGAATAGCATGGTGGAAAAGGAGACCTTTCACTGTTTCCCTCCGACAAAATCCTGGACTTTTGCAAAGGGCACTGAAAATTTGGACTCTAGTTGCTTGGTTAAATCAACATATAGCCAGAGTCAGGAAAAATCTCATTAATTCAGTTTGCATCAGTTCAGAATGTGCCCCTCAAAGTTTTAGGGTCATTTAACCCTCCTTTGAGGAGCTCTGTACTTTGGGATCCCATTCATGTTATCACCATGAAATAACATATCTGGAATCTGGGTTGTTTGCACATGAGCTCCATAGCCGAGATAAATGAAGTGGGAACTGCCCACATCTCCTGCATATAGAAATCTGTGTTTAAAAACAAGAACACCCACACAGCTCATCATCGGGAGATGAGTTTCTTGTTGTTTTGTGGTTGCACTCACAATAGCAACACTGTTCTGTGATAGAGCACTTGCAGCCTCAGGTCTGGTGATTCTCAGGGAACTTTTATTTGCATGTCCAATCCCACTGAAGCCCAACAAGTCATGATCAAAGGGATACTATTTGATTCACAATGGAGTTCTTGGTGATTCTCTCATCAGAACTATGCATCTAAGGTGGGGAATAGGAAGCACCTTGGCTTTAGAGGGTGCAAGAAGAGCCCTGTGTTCAATCCACTTTGAACCAGTGATGAGTAAGTGATGGTTTTCCATCTAACCTCCCTCACCCAGTTTTTCCATTTCACCTCCTAATTTTAAGAGCTTTGTAGGAGCTGCCAAGTCCAGTCCTGGTGTGAAGTCTGTCAGATACACCTCACACCAAGTCCAAATGCCTCACAAGCATGACAGCCAGTCATTCCCTGCTTCCCAGGTCAGTGTCATTTCTGGTTCTACTTGCTCCAGGGTGGGTCAAGATACTTTAATTAGGGACCTGTCAGGATGCAGAGCTGGCTGTCACAGCCTCCCACTGCCAGTAGCCTCTACTGGTGTGGGCCCTCGCAGTCTCTGTAGGAAGAGAAAGCATTTATCCTTCCTCGTATTTTATAGGGAAAGCAAAATTGAGCAGGGCTACCCAGGAAATTTGTGATAAAAAGAAAAGTTCAATGCAATCTCCCCAGTTTCTTCTATTCCTAAACCACAGGTAAACCTACGAGTACCACACGAGGCCAGGTTCACAGTAAAACAAGATTTTATGAAGGATTTCATAAGGTATTTCTTCATTTGTGCTTGCAAATGAGGAAACACGAGGTCCAAGAGTCTCTTGGAAGGAGGCTCTCCAAGACAACGTTATCACAGCAGATGCACCCTCAGCCCAGCAGATGCTCACGTGCTGCACTCAGCCAAGGCCAAGGCGCTCTGTGGAGCCCTGTGGGAACGATGCATTTCTCTGGAAGCTGGGCTGAGCTACAAATGCTTGACAACTGGGTTGGATAAAGGGAGAGCAGCCACGTCTCCTCCCCAGCCACCGAGTGGGCCAGTTCAGAGCACACGAGGAGAAGGTCCATCCTCATTCCTCGCATCCAGACTCAGCCCTGCCCACAGCCAAGTCCCTCCACAGAAGGGGGAAGGCAGTAATATCGCCACTCGCGCTTGTCAGCAGCCCTTCATGCTCAGCTTTCCCCAGAGAGCAGCAAAGTGTTGCTTTCAGGAAGCAAAGCACATATTTTCCACGGTGATAAACGGGAGAGGTTGTTCCCAGGCAGAGGCTGGAACAATCCCCCAGCACACACACGCCCCACACGCAGCTTGAGGGGGTCACGGCTGGCTGGGTCAGTGCTGCCCACCAGGGACAGTGTCAGACACTGACACCATCACCTGGGGCTCCCTGTAAAACTCCTCACGTCCCTCACAGGCTACCGGGAAGCTTTCATCAGACACAAGGGGATGGGGAGGGCGTGATTGTCTCACCCTCCTGCCTGGGGAATAAGGGTCTGATCTCAACAGACCAAACAACACAGCAGCAAGCACAGCAGTGAGCAGTGTTTCACCTGATCCAAAGCACTGCAGGGACGAAAGGGCTGTCACCAAGGCCTGGGGCACAGCAGAGAACACACAGCATGCTGCCGGGCTGGGGGGGTTTATATTCACTGCTGGCTCATGGCCTCAAGCAATTTCTCCAGAGTAAAGACCTTCTTTGGTGAGGGGGAGGAGGAAGAAGCTGCGGTGAGAACAGGTATTGGTATCTGCTGTGCAGCTCCCAGGGCTCGTACATTCGAGGCTTACAGTCAGAGTTCAAGTCCACATTGACTCCTGGCAGCACACACAGCTCTGAGAGAGGACAGAGAGGTCACAACCTCTGCTTGAGTGGCTCGGTACGTCTTCCAAGAGACCGGGGAGGCAGCGGCAGAAAAACCAGCCCGAACAGACAGCTCTTCAATCGCCTCAAATGCTCTTCCATCCCACACACAGAGGTGAGTCAGTGGCCTTTGGACCTCTGGGGATGTGGAAGCTCTCCAGAACACTTTCAATTGCCTTGACCCTTCTGGCTTTCGCGATCCCACACTCAGGCAGCAAAGCCAGCATTAGCATTTCACAGGGTGGGTTTAAAGCCAGGGTGAAGAGATGCTTGATATGGCTGGAGCTCCAAGTCAAACAAACTGGAAGCAACAAAACAGAGCAGAGGAGTCCTTTTGTTTTGCAAATCATGACAGTTGCCAGCTCTCCCTTACCTGCTAAACGCATCTCAAGCTTGTGGAAAAGTATTTGGGAATGAGCTCATGCCACCAGCTGATGCTGGAGTAATCTCCTCGCCTCAGGGGCCAAGCTGCAATCAGGTCTCTTGGGAGCGGAGCGTGCTTGGGGCCAGGAGCAGGAAGGAGGACTCACTCCTGCGGGAAGCTGACCCGAGCAGGATGGGCTGATAGCCACCTATCAGCAAAATTTCCATTGCTGGTAGCTGGCAGAGCCTCAAATCTGCTTGGATTGCGGCTCCGCTGCCTCCTCACTATCCCAGACTTCCTCTGGTCCCAGCAACCTCTCAGCGCTCCCTGGCACAGCCCTGCCAGGCACTGACCCGGGACAGCCCCTCATAATCCCACAGCACTGACCCAGGACAGCCCCTCACAATCCCATAGCACTGACCCGGGACAGCCCCTTACAATCCCACAGCACTGAGCCGGGACAGCCCCTCACAATCCCATAGCACTGACCCAGGACAGCCCCTCACAATCCCATAGCACTGAGCCGGGACAGCCCCTCACAGTCCCATGGCACTAACCCGGGACAGCCCCTCACAGTCCCATAGCTCTAACCCGGGACAGCCCCCTCGCCAATCCCACCCAAACCCCTCCAGAGGGCTGCACAGCCTGGAGCAAGGGCTGGATCTTGGAGGAGTGGACCTCCCTTCCTGAGCTCCCTGCAGCCCCACCGAGGCCCACACAAATCACACACGGTGACAGCCAGCCACGTTTCACTTCTTCCAGCCTGACAATTCTTAGAGTGTATATGAAAAAAACCCAAAACCCTACTCCAAAAAAACCTTCAGCAAAAAAGGCCCAGTGGACATCTGTGCAAGCTCTGTCCAGATGTTTGTCTCGGCTGTTTGCTGGGGTGGGGTGTATTTGACATTTACATTTAACAAAACATCTCAAGATCTGTGATTACAAAGGGCCGGGGGAGACACACTAGAAATGGGAAGGAAGGAGTTTTTCCTGTTTGCAGTGGATCGATTTGTCTGACACTTGGGCATAACAAATGATTCAGAGACTGGCAGCAAGGGAGGAGGGAGCTCTGGTTTAGCCCATCACTCACAGCATTACAATCAGATCACAGAGAAAGGAAAAAAACCAAAATAAAACACACTTCCCTGACACATATCACAAAGCAAAATATTTTGTCATTGTCTAAAAATAGAAGGTAAGGCCAGAAAATAACTCCAAATAGCTCAATTTCAGAGACAGCAGGAGAAAGAAAGAGGAGACATTAATCCAGAGAAAGGAAAGAATTTTAATATATATATATATTTTAGCCTGAACTTCAGGTAAATAATTCTCCTTGTGTTATATGAACAAGTTGACAAAGGCTGAAACAAACAAAACCACAAACAAACCCCAAGACATCACCCTTGGATACCAGAAATCTTCTTTCTGCAGAACACGAGCTGCAGTCAGACACTCCTGAGATCCCAGCTACAAACACAGGCCCACAGAGAGGGGCCAAGGACATAGTGAAAGAACTGATGCAAATCCAATAAAGTCACATTGTTTAGAACAAATGTCCGAACTTTCCTAGGCTGCCCAGCTACGTGGTCAGACTGCACACAGGACAAATACCCAAGAATGACCCAGACTGGCCAAGGATCAGTCCCTAAAATACCCAGAACAATCTGGAATCACCAAGGCAGTTGTACCACTTCAGTAAAGGAAACCAACAGATTAATTTTCCCATTTGGATTGATCAGGTTTCAATTCCATTTGGGTGGGGAGAAGCATTTTTAATGTGCTGTGATAAAGGAATAATGATGAGGTACTAAGAGATGCTATGACACAGGGAATAGGCTTTTATATTCACCCAGCACTGGTCTTCTCTGTTCCAAGTTTGGTGAAGGGATGTGGCAGAGGGATATATTCCTGCAAGTTTGCTTGTCTGTGCTTGTCACTCGCTGCTACTGATGCCTTGAGAGGCCACCTAAAACCAGAGACTAGACAGAAATAAGGGAATTAAGGTAGATATTTATTGGAAAGGCCTTCAAAGGTACCCCTGGGGAGCCAAAGGCTGCTGCCAAGATGGACCCTGAGTCATGAATTCTTCACACTTTTATAAGTTTGGTTCATTTGCATATCAGGGTTAATCCTCCAATTAAAACTTCAGTTAAGGATGTAATTTCCCCAAGTTTACCCCCCTTGTTAAGATGTGAGTTTACACATTTTGGGCCTAGGACTGTCTGAGTGTCCTTGGAGAGGCTTTGTTGTGTCTGCCCAGCATGAGAGAGCAGAAGTGAACAGGCTACAAGAAACTCCAGAGTTACACACTGGGCAGTACAGGATTTGAAAACTATGAAAGTTAAAACCTAAGGCATCACTACTCCCAGGTAACAGAAACTTAATTCTAAGAACAAACCATGGCATCTGACTGGGGTCATGTGTAGAGAGGCCACTGAGGGAAGAGGCAAGAGCCAAGCACAAGGATCCTGAGCTAAGCATTAAATTGTCTTCCCAGAAGAAGGACAGGAACTCCCAGTCAGGCTTGGCTTTTGTTTCTTCCCTGCTTGTCTACCAGGAGAATTTCCATCAAAGAATAAGCTCTTTTTTATCTGAGGACATCTGAAGTGTCCTCTTTTAGCAGTTTGAAATATGCACATAAACTTTTCACCATGAACCATGCATGGCCCCATCAGCAAGATCCCAGTAATTAATTAGACAAACTGTTTATTTAGCCACCAAATCTGACCAAGCAATTGTCAAAAGTTTCAGGCTACTCACTCAGCATCACGATTCCCAGCCCAGGATAACAGCACCGCTCCTGGTGAGCAGGGCAGGCAGGGATCCAACCTTCCAGAGAAACAAGGCGTCCTTTTGTGAACACAGCCCTCAGGGCTTCTCTTTGTCATCCAAGAGTAATTATTTTGCATATCTCAGCCTGGGTGAGCTTGAGGGTTGCATTTCATTACATCCCAGGCACAGGTGTTCTACCAGACTTTAAGGAGAATTTTTGATCCTGAGGGAAGCAAGGAAAACTGGATATTGAGAGACTGTTAATAAAAATGCACCACTAGAAAGACATAGTAGATAAAACAAATATAGTCCCTTTAATTATGCATAGGCAGTAATTAATTCATGTTATTAACTAATTAATGACTCACTTCAAGGACAAGGAAAAATGGTCTGTTTATAGCTAAAAATGATGTTATTTCTGCTTAGAAAACAAACACAAAACATCAATTGAAGATCAAACAGCTCTGTCAAGTCCTCAATTTGGTTCCAGGAAATCCTGTGTTCTTCTCCCCAAGGAGCAGTGATTCACAGTTGTGTCTTGCTAAAGAGACTGAAGCTGGGTGCTCTCATTTGCTCCACTTTAACAAGTTTTTACATTTTTTTGGTCCAAATTTGCAGATTCCCAGAGCCAAAATAAGCTGCGGAGTGTGAGACAATAATAAAAATCTGAGATTTATTACAAGGTTAGTAATATTTTAGCACTTTGAAGACCTTTTGGTAAAGAGCCAAGATGGCCTTCTCTTTGCTTTTTGCCAAGTATTGTAAGAAACAGAACAAAACAATATGGTGCCTGCCCTGGAACACTCACAGCCCAGCAAGCAGAGAGATGAAAAGTGCTCCAGGTCATGGAAAAATAGTGACTTTCCCAGGAGGCTGTGATGGCATTACACAGTCCCACACACGGGCTTGGTGCACCCAAGTTTTGGAGAAATTCAGGGAGATCTTGCTGTCCTGTTGTATTTCTGTCTCCAGTAAAAACCTAAAAGGGTTTAAAAGTGTTTCAGTTCTCTCTCAGCATCCCATAAATTGCCTTCCCTTGAAATGGTTGTAAGGAGCCACGTGTTTGGTGCAGAGAGAGCCCAAGTTCACGGCTGCTCCTTGGCTGGAGAAGAAGCAACACCTCAAACTACACGAGTGTGTCATTTCCCAGGCAAGGGAATGCTGAAGGGGGCTGCTTGTTGCTGCTCCAGAAGGGAGGCGTGGGGCCAGAATTCCCAGCTATCCAAACCTGTATGAAAACTCTGGAAAAACTCTGCTGATTAGTTTATGGGTGCTAAGGTTGTAAACTGCAGTTCTGGTCCACTTGGTTTTCCTTCCCAATTTCTCACAAGAAGCCTTTCTGAGACAAATCAGGAGATGCAGCTTCAGTGAATCCTATTGCCAGCCCTCCTCCTTTCTGTCAGGATGTGAATTTCATCACTGAGCTAAGCACAACCAGATGGGGAAATAGCCAAATAGGTCCACATAACATCACAAATCTCAACTACCACAGAAAAGAAAAAAAAATAGAAAAAAAACTTCTGACAAGCCTTTCTCAAACCCCTCTACACTCACCCCACCCTCATTACTTCAGTTACACTAAGAGACAGATTGGTCTGTACTGAGCATCCTACAAGAAATACAACCCCTACCTCGATACCTAGTGATTTCCAGGTCCTCATTAAGGGACAATTCCAGGAAATGCAGTTATAGTCCCAAAGAGCACTTGTGAACACTTGCAGCAGGGGTGTCAGTAGATACACTAGTACTTGACTCCCCAAAATGCTGTGGAGAGCATCACTTTCCCCTTTCCAGCTAAATTCACAGACTCATCACAACTTTAAGAGAACAAGCCCAGAGGACCCAAGTGGGCAAGCAACAGAGTTCACAGACCCCAGCCATTATTAGAAGAAAATACATGAGGGATTTTTATTGTCAACACCAGGCTTTAAGACTGATTATTCAGCCTAATCACACAACTGACTATGACTGATTATCATTTGTATTTTTCATGACTTTCTCTGCATCACTGAGGACAGAACTTTTCTGCTAAAAGAAGAGAAAAGCCCCTCAGCAATCTCAAGTAGTTCCATGATGCTGAGCTGGCAAAGGGAAGAGGAAACATGGAAGTATAGCCAGATATACAGTAGATACAGAAAAACCTTGGTAACAGTAGAAGTGAGGCTAACACTGATTCACATTTGACCTGCTACTCCTGGGAAAAACACAGGATTACATCATCCTCCTCCTCCAATTCCCAAGGTGATGTGGTAGGAAAATCTCAAACTGGGCAAAGTGATCACAGTAAAATCATGGAGTCACAGAATGGTTTGGGTGGGAAGGGACCTTAAAGTGCATCCCGTTCCACCCCCCTGCCATGGGCAGGGACACCTTCCACTATCCCAGGCTGCCCCAAGGCCTGTCCAGCCTGGCCTTGGACACGGCCAGGGAGCAGCCACAGCTGCTCTGGGCACCCTGTGCCAGGACATTACCACCCTTGCAGGGAAGGATTTTTTCCCAATATCCCATCTAACCCTGCCCTCTAGCAGAGGGAAGCCATTCCCCTTTGTTCCGGCACTCAATTTCTTGTTCAAAGTCCCTCTCCAGCTCTCCTGGAGCTCCTTTAGGCACTGGAAGGGGCTCTAAGGTCTCTGTGGAGCCTTCTCCAGGTGAACACCCCCAGCTCTCCCAGCGTGGGGCTCCAGAGCAGAGGGGCATCAGCCCTTGGAGCATCTTTGTGGCCGCCTCTGGACTCGCTCCAGCAGCTCCACATTCTTCTGATGTTGGACCCCAGAGCTAGAGGCAGCTCTGCAGGTGGGGTCTCACCTGAGCAGGGCAGAGGGGTAGAATCCTCTCCCTCATCCTGCTGCCCACAGTTCTTAAAATGGTAAGTTAAGTATTATTGTGTTTTTTCTTGTGTTTTTTAGATGCTCTCAAAGAAACCCCTCTAACATTATTAATATTTGGGGGATTAAGAGTCCTGTGTCCCCTCCCACCACTTATCCACCCTGCTTCTTCCCAGCAGAGATGCCTGAGGCCACCAAGTCAGACCAGGAATTCCTGACCACTGAGGGGTTTGTTGTTTTGGAAACAGCAACGACTAGAACAGGCATGGAAGACCAGGCTGAAAAAAAAACGATGGATGTGAGGACATTGGAAACACAACTTGGTTCTGAAGGTCTTTTCTCCTCTGAGCAAACCACGTTCCAAAGATGCTCAGAGCACTTTCCACATTAGCTTGCACTGAGAGCACAGAAAAAAGGGAAAAAAGTATCTTCTGAAGGGAAAAAATATCAGAGGCCTTGATTTAGCAACTCTTAGAACAGATTAGCCTTCATCTTACAAACAAATCCCAAGTAAAAACATCAGTTCAATAGGAAAAAACCCACTCCAAAATAGTATTGTTTAGGAAAAACAGCAATTGAATGTTTCAAGTTGTATTGTTTTCCAGAAAGCTTTGAAATAAAAGTAGCTTTGAAATGTTCACAATTCTCACCCGAACTCTTTTCAAGTCCCTTTACAAGAGTAATTAGGGAAAATAACATTCAGGTCTGCCTTCCACATGGGTAGATTTTTGTGCAATACAACAGGACACGGGCAGCGAGAGATGTTGGAGGGTTTTTTCCCGGCATGATTTTCTGTAGTCTTCCATATGTTCCCAGTAGGATCAGAGGAGACAAAATACTGCCTTCCACAAATGATACTCTTTTGGATGTAGTTTGATTTAAAAAAAGAAAAAAAAATTAAAACTGAGAAATGGCTGTCAAGGGAAATAATGCCAGGGGTGGAGGGTGGAGAGGAAGGAGATTGCCAAGAGGGCTGTAGTTTCCAGAGAGCAGAGCATGAGTCAGCAGAGTAATTTTTTTAATATATATATATTGCAGAGCACAGCAATGCCCTGAAGACCACAACAGATGAAACCTCTTTACTGCATGTGTTTTATCAATCAGGCAGCAAGATCTCATTACTTCCTGACAGAGAAACTCCCTGCAAAAACAGCTGGGATGCTTTAAAAAAAAAACTCCACAAAAAACCTCCACAACTTATTTATTTTTTAAGGAGAGCTTGGGCAATCTTTGCCCCTGAAGGGCTTGCCAACATGAGCAACTTCTTCCATCTCCTTATATCTGATTTGTCACCACAATATACAAGAACTTGCTTTTTTCTCTCCCTGACCTTGCAGCTCTGTAGGATTTGGGAGTCATCAAGGGCTCTTTTATTTGCTCTTAAACCCTGCTGAAAACTTTCCCTTTTGGAAAACATTCCCGTCTCCCAGTGGCTGGCTACCATTACCATCTCCTGCAGCAGCCAACCCCTTTTACTCGTGTTTACTTCACTTCCCTGGCACTCACACACTACTCCATGCCTACAGAGGAGCTGGGAAGCTGCACCATCCCCAGCAGCCCTGCCCCACTGGGAGGCTGAAAGAGGCACACTCAAAGCCCCAAAAGTGGTGGGCACACCCCATTCTCACCACTCAAACCCCCTGGGGGTCAGCTCTAGGTGCTCCAAGACCCCTCAGTTCAGCAAACACTTCTGAGATCTCACACAACCTACCAGAATGGCTTTGGTTTTTTGTCTCACAGTAAAATTATAATTTCTAGTCCTTCATCCTGAGCAGCCTCACTGTACAACCCAAACGTCCAAGCAAGATGTTGGCCACTTGGCTACCAACAATTCAGTGTCAGGTTAAAGACTCTGGCTGGCAGACCCTTGCAAGAAAGGGGGCAGGAAAGGCACGACACCTGCATATCAACAGAAGGAAAACCAACATGGTAAAATGATGAATACCTGCTGTAAATTGCAGCTCCTAGAACACCTCAGTGATCCTCACGCTGTTGCTCACAGCTGTGTCACTGGGGTCAGTGATTTCCTCCCTCTGCTCCTGGGAACAGGCAGGCTCCAAGGATTGGAGTGGGGCTCTCATCCTCTCAGAAGAGCTGCCTAAGTGGGTGGTGGAGCAGAAGTGTTGGGGGATGCTGGTCCTAAACCAGCTGAATCAACTTCCCAGTTAGCAACCAGGGTGAGTGTCCTCAGCCACATTCCTGCTCCTCCAGAACACCTCAGAAAACATCTCAGGTGGGTTGTGTTTGGCCATTTGCCTCCCCAGGACTGTCTCCAGCCCCTCCTTGCCTTCAGGGCTGGGCCAGGGCAATGACAGGCACATTGTCCATGGAGATGGACACTTTTTGGGCAGTCATGGCTGGGGTCAGGGTGGCCTGGACTCTCTTCATGCTGCAGACAGTCTGCTGCTCCTTCACATCACAGGGATAATTAGAGCTCTTCAGACGAAACCAGACTTTGATCAAAATGACCTGAAGCTGTGACACTCTAGAAAGCACAGAGGTGGCCGTGTCTAGTCTGTTATTTCCGAGGAGCACCAAGAGAAGCTGCCACACAGCCCCTGCCAGGAACCTTGAAGCTGCTTTGTCCCAGGTGTCACTTCTCAGTGTTGCCAAGAAGAGCATTATTTTTGGAAACGATAAGAACTTTTAAATAATTTTAGTTAGTTTAATGAACTTTAAAACTAATTGTTTGAATTAATCATAAGCAGTCTATATTAATTAAAAATAGTGTGTTAGTCTTAAATTACTCTTAGCCAACACTGAGCAAAGTTGTCATAAGCTACTTTTGGAGCTTGGGAAAACTGCTGAAACTTTAAGTTTTGATAAAGTAACTCTGATATGCTTCAATGAACAAAGCCTGGGAGAAGAGAGGTGTATTGTTGAAATTGCATACAGGAGTATTGGGAAAGAAAGAAATTGGAAAAGGAGTCCAAAATTATGGACCACAAGGACATTTTTCAGGAACCAGAAGATAAAGAAAAGACTTATAAGGACTCGCTATATGTGTGCTGGAAAGTCCCAGCTGGAAGAAAAACTTACTAGAAATATGGAGTAATTAGCATGAACAGTGAAAAATCAATAACCAATAGAGGATAGAATACTAATTAATGAATGATGTAATTTTGAACCAATGAACATTAATTACTTTGTTTGCCAAAAATGTATAAATAAGTGGAAATGTTTTGTATTAATGTTTGTGTGGAGGCCAGAACTTTGTTGGCCACATAGACAAACCTTAGCCAAGAATACAGTAATGCCTGACTCACTAACTAAAAGATGGCGTTAGGAGGTTTTATTTATCCTGATTTCAGAGGATTTGGTAACATTATCATAAGTGATAACCCAGGCAGGCTTTAGGATAAAGGGCTTGTTTTCCTGTCCCTTCTGCATGAACACATGGATTTCT
The DNA here is from genome assembly GCA_013399225.1 of Rhipidura dahli. Taxonomy (NCBI): domain Eukaryota; kingdom Metazoa; phylum Chordata; class Aves; order Passeriformes; family Rhipiduridae; genus Rhipidura; species Rhipidura dahli. The sequence continues at coordinate 1,517,034 of VXAC01007218.1, read as the reverse complement.
CAGGCAAGCTTTTATTCTGAAGCAGGAGCTGGAGAAGCTCACCCAGCCTGGGCTGTGCCTCGCATCTCTCCAAGGATTCCTCCCCATGTCTGTGAAACATCAGAGCTTTCTGTTCAAGCACATGTGGGCTCCTGCCCAGCTCGTCCTCTCCTCTCCCTCATCTCTGAGTAGGGCCAAAGAATTTTCTGCTCTATTTCTCCTGACTGAAATGGGTTTTGACCCCAGTGCTTTCAGACCCGAGGGCCTGAACGTGTGACTTCAGTACCCATTTGTCTGAAAGCAGGTTGTGGGATCACAGACAGGAGTGAGGAGGTCCAGCCTTGACCCAAAACCTATAGGGGTCAGTGGGAAGGCACTTTGGGGATGTGATTGGGCTGTGGGTGCCCAGTTCAGGCGTGAAAGCACTGGGCTCAAAAGAAAGCAGTGAAGGGGTTCTGCTCTTGCCACTTGGCTGCTGGGTCCCTCTGTATTTCACCATTCTGCTTCCTTAAAACATCTCCATCATGATACAGGCCCCCTTGAAACCTTTGAGTGGAGGGAGTTCAGAGTCATTAAAAAACCAGCTCCGAAATGGAGCCTTCTCAAATGAGCTGTGCCACCGAAACCAGTCACTGAATAGCTGGGAGTTATGAAAGAACTGGGGAAAGTCAGGGTCAATTTGCAGTCCGAGCGAACGGGAGGAAATCCGATGCATAAATAATCTGTCATGAACTCTTCACCCGCTGCTCTCCCCGTTAAACCCTCCATGAGCTAATCAGCAGCTCTGCTCCTCGGTGAAGGCTGACAGTGTGTGTGCCTTCTGCGGTGGGATGTGATCGCCCCGAATTGATTTTGGCCACGGACTCGCCCTGCGTGCTGGATATCTGGGAAGAGCAATAACTTCAACATGAAATCATCCTGGGCAGTGACCAAGACAAGTTGTTCTCCAGCAATCTCTGGATACCTTCCTCCATGCAGCTTCAGTGCTCCAGCTTAGCTCATCGTTTGGGAGCCTTTCCTCTGCAGCCTCGAAGCACCTGCTTGCTGGAAACGAGGCCTCCTGGCCATTTAACCTTGGATTTCAGGGCTTTGGACATTCGTGGTGGAATTTGGTATGAATTTTTCTTTGGAAAAGGTAAACTGCTCTTTTAAAAGCACTAGGAAAATCTCTGTAAAGCAAGGTCTACGTGGCAGATTTTGGAGATCTGTAAGGACGCAGCTGAGCTGCTGTGAACACTTGATGTGGGAGACACACTAAAAAAATAGCTGGAATCCTCACAGAAAGACAGCCCTCTCCTCTGGTACTGTGTTTCATTAGTATTCCCAACCCGTTACAGTCCCAAACCTCTCTCTCATCATCAAATACTCTTCTGTGTGGCCAGAGCTCCTTTCGAGATCTACTGCTTGCCTTGGTGGACTTCCACAGTGAGATTGGTCACAAAAGACATTTCACTCACTCCTCTACAAACAACCATCCTCAGCTTATGGCATCCATCACCAGATTTTAGGATTTCTCAGGAAGAGTTCCCCACTAGGATCTCTGATGGGAGTTTAAACTGTTGGCCTGAGAACAAGTGTAAATAATCTTACCCAGCTTTTGTTTTGTAAATTAAAAGTACTGACTGGGCCCAGATTTAAATGAACCCAAATCTCATTTACCAGAAAAGGTGATTCCAACCAAGATGGGGATTCATTTATAAACCAGACCAGGTTCTATACCTGCTCCTGGGGAGTCTCTTCCATCCTGTGGCTGTGCACAAAAAGGCAGCAGTGCCCTTAGCTTCTCACCACCTGCTTTTAGCACAGGTTGCTTGCTGATTCCCAAAGGCATTTCCATGCCCTTTGCCCTAAAGTGACTTCACTAACACACAAATGGCTTTGACTAAGAAGGACCAGGGACAATTTGTGCTGGAAAAAGGCAGGATCATCTTTAGGAGGTGCTGCTGTAGCAGGCCAGGCCAGTCAGGTGTTCAGCTAGAAAAGAGATTTGAATGGACCCCAATGGCAGCTAAAGCCATGGCAGAGGGCAGGAGGGATCACAGGAACAGGTCCTTTGGAGGTCAAATCGAAGAGCCACCAAAGCCAGTACACTGACCACAGGTAGGAAGAGGGGAACCTGCAGGGATCCCTCCCTCCCTGCCCTGCTCCTCACAGCCCCCAGCAGGTCAGGGGCTGCCAGCACCATGGAATCATCTTCCATTTGCAGTCTCTGACAAGGAGTTTTGGTGTTATATCCTCCATGCTGTGTGTGACTCGAAGTCCTGTCTCATATCCCTTCAGGGCAGTCATTCCTTTGCTTCTACTCCTCCATAGCTTTCCACTATATCCTTCTTGAGGAAGATGAATAGGGGTGCACACAGAATCCCGACCCCAGGGATTTATATGATCACAAAGAGTGTTTTCTGTGCTGTTCACTATTTGTCTGGGATAAGTCCTGCCTTTTGGTCTCTGGTGAACACTAAGCTGATGTTTGTATAGGCTGATCCACAGTAAACTCTCTGCAGCAGTGATAACTGGGTTATCACTTGCTTGTGGCTGGGTTCCCTTTCTCTTGCGTGCTGTACCTTACATTTGACAAAACACAATCTCATCTGCCATTTTCCCAAATACCCTCCCTGTACCAGGACACCCTTCTATATCTCTCAGCAGTCAGCTTTAGCTCTAAATAATCCTCCTGAGTGTTTGGAAAACACTCCTCTGCAAAATCGAAGTGTTTCCTCCTGTCCTTTGTTTGCTATTATTATGTTTGTAATTGATGGAAAGTCTCTCCCTCAAGGGGAGGGGGCTTGTTAAAAGCCTTCTGACTCTTAGCTAAGGGTCATTTGACACTTCAAATAGTTGTCATAGATTTGTGAAGTGTGATTTCTCCTTACAAATGCCAGACTGGCTCCTCCTCAGTCTATCAGTTTCAGCCAAATGCCTACTAACTCTAACATTTCTGCCAGCCTGTCTGAGAGACAAATCAGGATTCCTGGACTATGGGTTCCAGGAGATGTTTTAGGAACTGGTGACGTATTTACCACACTCCAAACTTCCAGCACAGAGACTGATTTAAGCAAGAGACTTCACACCACAGCTACTGGGTGTAGTTTCCCATCTAAGCAACAGCAGAGCTTCTGGGATAGCAGCAATTCATTCTAGCAAGTTATTGCTTTTGGTTCTCTTGGCTTGGTCTGATCAAGGTTTCATGGGTTGATGAGCCATCACCCAGCAGGCACAGTGGCTGCAGTCACATCCCAGAGATGGGGGGGTTAAGCTATTGAATTTTACTTCACAACAGAATTGGACACATTTATTCCACCTTTTCTGACAGGCAATAATCAATTAGGTCAGACAGTTCTGCTGCTTCAGCTGTAAATCACTGACCTTGGCTCACGTGGTGTTCATATGCAAAGTAGCTGGAAATTGCCTCAAAATATCATAGAATCCCAGAATGGTTTGGGTTGGAAGGGACCTTAAACCACATCTTGTTCCACCTCCTGCCATGGGCAGGGACACCTTCCACTGTCCCAGGCTGCTCCAAGCCCCATCCAACCTGGCCTGGAACACTTCCAGGGATCCAGGGGCAGCCACAGCTGCTCTGGGCACCCTGTGCCCAGAGGCCTCCCCACCCTCCCAGGGAACAATTCCTTCCCACTATCCCATCCATGCCTGCCCTCTGGCAGAGGGAAGCCATTCCCCCTTGCCCTGGCACTCCTGGCCCTTGTCAAAAGTTCCTCTCCAGCTTTCCTGGAGCCCCTCTAGGCACTGGAAGGGGCTCAAAGGTGTCCCCAGAGCCTTCTCTTCTCTAGGTGAACACCCCCAGCTCTTCCAGCCACCGATGAAATTTCAGCCTAAGGACAGGACAGGATGGGCAGAGGATAGAGGTATTTTCCAAGGATGGGGGAGCTGTGCACACAAACCCTTGTCTTTGCTGTAGGGCCTGGATTTCAGACTTACAGCCTCAGTCACTCCAAGAAAACTGCTGTGGGAGGATAAGCTGGGACTGAGGCTGCAGGGGCAAGAGGCTAAACAGCTCTTGAACTAGACACAAGCTGAAAGAACTGCTGCCAGGTTAACCCCTAGAAAAATCAGCCTCAGCCCAAAGGGCTGAGCATAAATTGGTGTATAAGCTGAACCAAGTGCTGAGGCAGCCTTAGCTGGAGCAGCACTCCCAGCCCTGCTGTCACACGGGGCCAGGCTGACGTTCCACTGTGACTGACACTGCCATCACATCTCTCATTAGCGACCCCATTTGTCCTCCCTTCCTCCGCTTTTCACGGGACAGGACCTGCAGCAGCACAGCCTGCAGAGCCCTGCTTCGATCTGTCTCCTGTTTGAGCATCCTGCTCTGAGGGCTGGCTCCTGCTCCTGGACAGAAAGCACTGCCTCGGTGGGCTCTTACAAGGAAACAGCGTGAGACAATTGTCTAGTTCAGACTTTTTGGCAGGCTTTCTATACTCTGCATTACAGTGTGTATTTCTAGACAATGTCTTTGCCCTTTTGTGGTCATTTCAGAACAAACTGAGCTGCTTCCTTGAACATTTTGGTACCTCTGTAAACTTGCCTTAGACCAAACAGAGGTTTGGAGTGAATCAAACTGTGGTGGAATTATTTTAACATATGAGCAATGAACACTCTCCTTCACTTTCTGCTTTGCTACTAACTCACATCACAGTTACTCACGGATTTTGCTACAGGAAAACACATTTCAGCATCAGACACAACAAATGGGATGCACAACTACAGTCATGGCTGCTGCCTATGTTTATGGGACCTCTTCATTTGTCCCACGCTTGGGTGTTTAAAACTTGAGCTGCACAAAAATGTCTGTAGTGAAACATGAAACCAAATGAGACTGACCCAGACTGGGATTTGGTTTTACATGGGAAAGTCAGGCAAAGTTCACCTAGAGAGTTGTGAAGGTTCATGAACCTTGTGAGTGAGCAAAGATCCAGTTCTGAACAATACTAGACAAACCTTTTCCGGAAATTTTAAACAAGTGAGCATTTGGGAACAGAGATCCTTTAAAATAAATACTTTTGATAGGAAATCCATTGGAGTGAAACCTGGTGGCTTCAACAATGCTTAGCATTAATATGTTGAATGAACTCCAAGTTCAGGCTCATACAGAGTCCGAGAAGTGTTAAATGAGTGGGAATGAACCACAAACTCCTTGTTCCTGGGCCTCCAATTAAAAATGTGTCATTTGCAGTCCTAGAGTTAAGGAGAGGCGTATTTTGCTTTATTGCATACCTGCACCATGTCTGAAATATGCATGTCTCTAGCTGGAACCTCCACATATTCAAAGCATCTCCTCATTTTCTCCTGAAAAGCCTCTCAGGAATAATTTTTTACAGTAAAATACCAGTCTGCCCTTTCTGCACCTTCTTTTGGCCATGCTCAGCAAAATACTTCACAAACACCGATGCAATGTAACTGAGGGTTCCCTAAGCACTACTGATAACAGCTGAAAATCACAAATGCTTCTGGGGAACGCATCCTTAGAGACAGGTCCTCTGACTATCAGTATCATGGTACCATGAAATAAAATCTGGGAAGTCACCAATGTAACAAATTCCCCAAGGCAAAGAAATATTCCAGCAACTTGACAGCAGTTGGGGATTTTGCTTTGGGTCATGACTCCAGCTTTTTTTTCCAGATTTGGCCAGGGGAAATGGAAAAAGATTTACAGTACAGCTAAAGGGCAGACACCAAACCTCTGGACTTATCGTCTGGTATCTAATCTTTAAATTAGAAAGGAACTGAAGCCACAGTTTCAGACGTTTCCTCTACCAGGTTCTTGAAGCTGGAGGGGAAAAAAAAGAAAATAATGTATTTTTTAAAAGCCAGATGGGTAATCCATAGTGTGATTAACATGTGGAACACAGGCTGGTCTCCAAGGGGCTCTGCTGTCCCTTTCTCTGGGGTCTGGGCAGCAATGGTGGTGCACAGATCTGAGCTTAAAATGGGAGGCACCGTGATGGTCCTGGCCTCATGACTGGCAGCAGCAGAGGGAAGTGGGTGCCAGGGGTTGGAGCTCTTTTGGTGATGAACCTACTCTTGATACCCCTGGCTCCTGCCCTGACTGACACTCTGGAGATGAATGGATGTGGGCAGAGCAGGGAGCTCATCTGGCAGCTTAAAAAAACAGAAAGGAGGAAAACTTCACAGCCAGCTTTTTTTTTTTTTTTTTTGTTCAACAGTAAGAAATGACCATCATTATCCTCTAATAAAACTCCCCAGCCATGCTGGGATGGGCAAAGAAATAAGAATTAAGAGATGCAATGGTGGTGCACGTGCCATAAGCATCACATCCGTGTGCACTCCACTGTCAGAGCACACATAATAAAGCTTAATTTCCTGGTGCTGTGCCCTGACTGGAGTACACTGCCCAGATCTTCCTCTTGCTCTCAGCTGAGGGCCAAGCCATTCTATAGGATTATTTTGTTAAGAGCAGAGCTATTTAATCTGAAGAGATTTAGCACCAGATTATGGCCGTAGGTTTTCCAGATCAGCGGCAGCAGAGGAAGAGGGCAGGAGCTGCCTGGTGATTTGAGTCGGATCCTGGAGTTTGCGAGACCCATGTTCAGCCCTTTCAGCAAGCTCCCCACACATCTGGAGATAAGATACCTTCTGCTGTTTGCACATTGAACTTCACACCTCTCCTCTGCCATGGGGGAAAGCAGGTTTTGATAGAGCTGCTGACCTGGGGAGAGTTCCTGGTTTTCATTACTCATAGAATGACAGAATGGTTTGGGTGGGAAGGGAAAGCTCATCTCATTCCAAGCCCTGTCATGGACAGGGACAGTTTCCACCAGACTGGGTTGCTCCAAGCCCTGTCCAAATTAGCCTTGAACACTTCTAGGGATGGGGCAAATTGCTGTCCTTTGTTTCATGAATAATTTAATGACAATGGTTCTCCCCCGGACTCCTTAAATTACATCTCTTTTTTTGCACATAAATATTCCCTTTACAAACAGACAACTATAACTTGCATAGGAAATGGGAATAGTCTTACACATTTCATAGTGCCAACTTCCAAAACCAGCCAGTTCCAGCCAGGGTGGTTCATTACAACATCCTTTGGATTCTCAGTGTTGGAAAATGTTCCCTGAGTATTTAATGTGAAACACATAAATGGACACATGTCTAAAAGGTGTACAAAAGAGACTTGCACAGATGGGTGCACACATAGGCTCTGCTTCTGAAAGTACTCTGTGACAACTCCTTCCTTATAATAAATGAGGGTTGTTCCCACAGAACTGCTCTTCTGCCCCACCTGCAGCTCTACAGGGAAGAATGTTCATCTCGGGGCTCTCAGTTGGGTTGGGACCAACAAAACCATTGCTGGCACAACCATAAAGTCTTTCTGTGCAAAGTACAAGTCATTCTACAGAGAAAAGATCTTTGCAGAATTTCAGATTAGCTCTACAGGGAGGGAAGTGAGGTATGGCACATCTCTTCCATCCCATGGACTGGAATTGCATCTGGACTCTCCATCCCATCCCATCCCCCTCCATTTCCCCAGTCTATTTCACACACCAAAGCCATGACATTTTGAATGTTATGCACCTGGAGCAAGCTGCAACTCTAAAAACAGCAAGAGAAACCATAATCATAAGTCCCATAACCCAAAGCAGCCATCATGGGATGCTCTGAGTCTCTTCCAGCTTCATAAAACGATGGCCAAACCGCATTTGATTGCTATGGGAGCAGGTTTTAGCTCTTTCTAAACCAATTAAATACTTCTTTCTCCAGGGCCATGCCTTAGGGTTATTTCTTTGTAAACACTGACAAGGCCGTATCCCTTTGAGGACAAGAATGTACTGGGTAAGCTGTTGCCAAATCTGCTTTAATTTTGGTGTGTGTGGAACTGTTAAGCAGCAACAGGGCCTATCACGTGCCAGGGTACACATCTAACATGTCAAGTCCTGTGGAAGAGGGACAGAAAACATATCAGCTCATGCGGGGCCTCTTTTGAATCTGCAGCCTGGTGCAACCCATGGACCAGCTCTGGGTCAGTCACCCTGCAGGGTTTTGTGGGCCTCAGTTTAGAAACCACAGGACTACATCAGAAAAATGACATGGTAATGTTACTTAGAGTGGAAAAGTAAAAGAGTTAATTTAAAAAAAATATCGCAGAATATAAATATAATTATGATTTTACCAACTGTGTCTCCTTTTACACAGCCCTAGCAGTTACTGGAAATACCGATTAACTTGAAAATACAAACCAACTGCTCTTAGAATTGGATATCCTGGTGAATCTTCCTTCCCAGCTCCATGACAAATTCTTGGATGGCTAAACAAGAAATCAGTGCTGGGCACTGTACACGTGCTATAGGTATACATTACTAATGGGCAGAAACAAAGTCATGGTAAGATGGAGTTGATTGTAAGCCTTGATTAAAGGCACTGTATTCATTCCATGGATTTGCTAATAGCGTGGGCCAAATGATTACATTTGCACTGCTATTTATGGATTAGATGTTTATATTTCACTCACAGGTCAACTTCACTGATGTAAGGATGACCCCTGGCCTCTGTCAGAGCAAAGATGAAGGGCTGGCCAGGGAGATGCTCACAGGGTTTGACACCTTGAGAAGCTTGGCACAGACATTTAGGGGCTCCTGAGGCATGTGAGGAGGCAGAGGCCGGTGGTCCTGAGCTTCCACTGGCCCTTGGGAATAGGTGGAGCTGGAAGGGGGGGTGCAGAGGCCACCAAAGAGGCGTTCCCTGTCCCCTGTGCTGCACAAGTCATGACCTCTTTAGACTACAAGCAACACCGTATTGTGGGTATCGTGTTGCTTAAAACTGGATGCTGAAGCCTCTAGCTGAGGCAATTTATTGCTTTTCACAGAGGAAATGAGTACAAATTTGGCTGGGGACATAAATAAATATGAGATCATTTACTTGGTGCTGACTTATGTGATGAATGGTTTGCTTTTAACCGTTTCCATCGCACGTTGTCCAAATCCTGGAAGCAGCGTCCTTCTTCTGGGATCAACAGGAGCTGTAGGTGCTCTGCTCCTCAAAACACCCACATTTCTCAGAGCCAAAACAAGCACTAGGCAGTTGTCAGCTCTCTCTTTCAGGATTTTGTGTTTGCAACATTTGTTACTAAAAAATCAAACTGATTCTTGTTAAAGTCATGAGACATCATGGCTTGTCCTTTCCAAATTTCCATCTAGGCCATTTTTCTCACTTATACTGAAATGTTCACCAAGTCTAAGTGTTTTTGCACCAGATCTTTCTTTGTGCATATATATACTGACAGAAACATTTAAAAGTAACAGTTGGTAGAACAAATGACAGTATGATTTCCAGTGTTTGAGATTCTGATTATTCAAAATTTCATCACAATGCCCAGATCCCAATATCCAGCCTTATGTGTGGAGTTCTGACTGAAAGGATCTGACTTCAGTGGCACGATACTAAAGTGTAGAATACAGCTATAAATCAGAGTTTGCAGAGTACCCAATTAGCAATGCAAGCACAAAGTTTGGTTTCTACCGTCAAAGCACCCAGAGAACAATAGAAGTCTGCACTGAAGCAGTTTGTGCTGTCAGAGGGAGGGAAGATGTGGATGGTCTGGGGGGAGGCTGGAAGGAGGGAAGCTTGGAGCTCCCACAGATTTGCTTTAACGTAAATCTGTGCAGTATCCTTCATGCCCCTGAAGACACATAACCAACAGCCTTTTGAGCTAGAGACAAAAGGCCATGAAGGGAAAATTTCCAGGCCAAAGGACTATGACTGGCCCAGGAATGCCTGCAGAAATGATATAAACTGGAGGAAATCTGGTGCTTTAAAATCTGTGGCTTCTATGTTCTTAAGGTGAGACATGTCATGGAATCAACCTGTAAGAGCATCTTTGTGTGTTTCACTTGAAGCTTCAGTTCATCGAGTCGTGTATCAAAGACCCGTGGGAGGTAGGCTGCGGCTCAGTGGAGTGTTTCTTCATAGAATCAGAGAATGGTTTGGGTTAGAAGAAACCTTAAAGGTCATTTAGTTCCAATCCCCTGCTCCAGACAGTTCCTGTGGCCTTGGCCAGGGATACTTTCATGGGAATGCCGTCTTCCACTCTTGATCCAGGTCTTGGTGAACTTGCTTCCCATCCCAGTCCTGAATTTCTAAGAATAATTTCTGCATACTCTGACAGCAGCCAAGGGAATCACAGACTGTTCTTGTGTTCCTCTGCAGGGTTGGTTCCACCAGCCTTTGAGAACTGATGTCCCCAGAGAACACTCAGGTAAACCAGGCCAAGCAGAACCTCATCCCTGGTTATCCCATGGGGTTATCCCATGGGGCTCTCCTGAAATTATCCAGTCCTGCATCGTGTTTCTTTAGCCCTGACTGCAGCCAACTTGATTAACCACCAAGAGCTATGAGCTGTCTCCCCTGGTGCTGTAGGGCCATGGGGCTCTGGAGCCTAATGTGTTCCTTGCAAGTGGATCTCTGTGCAGACAGGCCTGGGAAGAGAAACAGACCAAGCCATGGTTACCTCCATCCTCCTGATGCCTGTCCATACTCAGGTCTTTAAAAAAAAATAAATGTTGTTGTTACAAGCACCTTGCTGACAACAAATCCTTTCTCAAACATCCTTTTAGTGCTGGTGCCCTCCCTCCAGCAACGCCGAATGGGAAGAGTAAGGTTTCAGGCTCTGTACCAAGAAATTCCTGTTTTCAAAAGGCCAGACACAACAGCTGGGAAATTTTTGGTTGTTGCTGCCTTGTGTCAGCTCTTGCCCATTCCTGGAGTGAGGTGTAATTTCTGAAGCCTAGCAGCATTTGAAGCAGGCTGAGCAATCTTTGAATAATATCTTGGCTGACATTTCCCAGAGGCAGGAGTGTGTACTAACACAGAGCTATATGTGTGTTTTATAGCTGTCTACATACACACAGGCCTGGGGGGAGGAAAGGGGGGTAACTCAGCATGTCTGGCTTTCAAAATGCTGATTCAGGAGACTGGAAGCTGCCCCCAGGTTGCTGTTCTAGCAGACCCTGCCCAGTTTTCATCCAAGATGAGTTTAGGGGAGCTGAGATGTCTGTTTAGGGTGAGGGTCCAGCCCCAAAAACATTGACTGCCAGCAGCACTGCTGGGCTGTAATTATGAACAGATTTGTTTTTGTGGTATTCACATTCCCAATGCTCCCCCTGCCCTTCCCCCTCCCAGGGAGCTGTCTCCTCCTCCTCCTCACATGCATGCCGAGCCCCTGTGGGGACACACCTTAAAGTGGGCAGCAGCAGTGGAAACCAGTGTCAGCCCAGTCATCTCCTGGAAGCTGCCTCCTGCTCTCTCCAGCACTGCATTTCCATTACAGCAGCGAGGGGTTTTTTTTGTCCTCTTGTGGGTGCCTTCATCCCTGGATCCTGTCAGGAGTGACAAAAAGGTGTCATTTTGGCTGGTTTCTCCAGTCTGGCTGCCCACACACATTCCCACGATCACTTCTTCCCCCAGACTCTTTGGAGACACACATGTGCACAGAGGAGGAGGAGGGAATCCCCTCATTTCCAGGAAAAGCAAGGGAAGCTGTCTGAGCATTTAGCCCCAGAAACTTCTGCACTGGAGGTGAGATGTGAACTGAGGACTTGAGACTAGTCACACCAAGCTCTGAGTGTTTGATCAGTCCTTTTCTGCCCTCCTGTTTAGGTGAGCTGTTAGGGGGCTTTGTCCTGGGGTTTCCATCCCAAGCATACTCTGCCTCAGGCAGGGATTATCCAGCTGCACAAGCAGCACCAAGATGTGGATTAGGAGAACACTTCAGAATCACCTCCTGATAAAATATCTGAGGCATTTTGAATCCACATCCATCTTTCCTGGCAAAGTCTTTGTATCTCAGATATTTTGCTTTCAGAAGTTCTTTGGGCCCGAGCCCAAGAAGAAATATCTCCTCCTCTTCCTCCCACCCACCTGGGCCGACAGATAGAGCTGGTGGGGGCTTTCCTTGCCCATGGAATCTGGAAGGAGTTCTGCAGCAAGTCACCAGTGCTGGATCTGCCTCTGTCCTGTGGGGATCAGGAGTCTGCAGAGGAAAAGCAGATAGGGTTTCACACAATCCAAAGCACATGTACAGTAACTGAAGCTGCGTAAGCACTTTTCTTTCCTAGGGAAATTTTCCAAACGTACGTTTCAAAGGAATGTGAAAAAATCCCCCCTCCTTTCTTGCTTGCTTCCTATAAATCCAGCCCAATGCGGACAGTCCCCTTGGACTCTGCTCCAAGAGGGATTAAGGGTCGGGAAGGGGATGACAAGGCTGGGAATCCACGTCCTGAGCAGTCAGTGCAGAACAGGCCCCTAGGAAAGGACTTATCAGTCATGGAAACCACTTAAGGTTAATCATACAGTGCTGCCGTGAGAAAACACACTCAGGCACTCAAATCCAGTGAAAATGGATGTGTTTGGGGTCATTTCCCTCTGTTTAAGCACCATCAGATGTTTGTATCATCCACAGACAATTCAGCTTTTTGGGCATCCCCTCCTCCTCCAGGAATGTCCATGCAAAAGGAAATTTCTCCATGGGAAGTAGTTTGTTTAAAAGGCAGTTTTCATGGGGGAGGAGAAGAGCAAAGCCTTGACCAAACATTTCTGACCAGCTGCTTTGTGAATGTATTGGCTGCTGTGACCAGTGCTGCACAGGGCTGCTAAAAACAGAGCTCCAGGGAGAATGAGGCAAAGGTCTGGGGTCCCCAGCATAGGAAGGACATGGACATGTTGGAGTGAGTCTAGAGGAGGGCCATGAAGACATTCACAGGGATGGAGCAGCTCTGCTCTGAGGAAAGGCTGGGAGAATTGGGATAGTTCAGCCGGGAGAAGAGAAGGATTCGTGGTGACTCAATTGTGGCCTTCCAGTGCCTGAAGGAGCTGACAAGAAATATGGAGAGAGACAACTTACAAGGGCCTGGAGTGACAGGATAAGGGGGAATGGCTTCCCACTGCCAGAGAGCAGGGTTAGATGGGATATTGGGCCGGAATTGTTCCCTGTGAGGGCGGTGAGGCCCTGGTACAGGTTGCCCAGAGAAGCTGTGACTGCCTCTGGATCCATGGAAGTGTTCCAGGCTAGGTTAGATGGGGTTTGGAGCAGCCTGGGCTAGTGGAAGGTGTCCCTGCCCATGGCAGAGATGAACTTTAATGTCCCTTCCAACCCAGCCCACCCTGATTCTTTGAGAATGTTTGATGAGCAATGCCCAACCCTTCCACAGGAGCCGAGCAGGGGGAGCGGGTCTCGGGATGGTGCCCCATGAACATGGAGCCAACACGCTGGGCTGCTCCCGAGACAGCTGATCCCACATCCCACACCCTTCCCTTGCTCTGTGAGAAAAACAGATCTGCTGTGCTGAAGTGGGTATGTCCATGTGCACTGACACGTGAGTGTGTGCACGGATTAACAGACTCCAGTGCCTCCCACCCGTCCCCAGGGGCTGAACGTGGCCCTTGTCCAGGGTGAGGGATGCCAGCTGTGAGCAAGGACCCCCAGGGCCATGTGGGAAGCAGTTATCCCTTGGGAAATGGCTGGAAACCCCATCTACATGCATGGCTTTGCACTTCACATCACCAACACTGAGCTGAGTCATTCCAGACAGGCTTATCAGAGATTATTTCCTCTTTCACTCCAAAAGCATTTGCTGATTATAAATATTCTTCTCCTAGAAAAAAACCAAAACCAAAACCAAACAAAAACCCCAGGAAAAACCCCAACCCAGTGAGAAAAAGCCTCTTCCTCCAAGCACTGATTAGAAAAATGCATGGAGAAGGAATGACAGACTCCCAGTGTTCCTGGTGGGTCACCATATTAATTTGCAGACTTTAATGTTCTTGCAAATTGTCATGTAAAATGACATCAAAGGTCTGCACAAAGTTCCCATTATGGCCTTTTATTTCATACTAGATTTAACCAATAAACCTACAGATCAATTTCCACAGTAGAAGGAAAACTATAGGTTTTGCAGGAGGTTAAGTTCCAAAATCTCTCCCAGTGTCCCAGTCTGTACAAGTGAGAGTGTGTGTGTGTGTGTGTGTGTGTGTGTGTGTGTGTGTGTGTGTGTGTGTGCTTGAAACAAGCCCCAGAGGTGAAAAGAAGGAATTAAATGTTTGGGCCTTTTTCCCAGGGAATGTCACTCAGCGGAGCTGCTTCGTGTATTTGTGTCTATTTACACCCACTGAGGAGCTAAAATTGCAGTTTAAGCAGGAAGCTAAAGCTGGTGTTTTCAACAAGTCTAAGCAGTTGAATTTAATGCTCAGGAGCAGGGGGGACCGTTCTGGTGCTAATTGGGAGGAGAGCTAGACTTGAGAAATTATAATAAGAGACAATTTTCACCTTATTATCCACCTTAGGAAAACCAAGCCTTTTAAATATGCCTCAGGATAGAAGCCACAAAATGTTATTTAATGTTGGGAAAGCCTTTCTGGGACTTACAACAGCTTTCAGTCATGGAAAGGCAAAAATACATCCAGGTCCACCTTTTTCATTTTTTTCAGACAACTCCAGATTAGAAACTCCTGACACCAAACTTGCCAAAATTGTCCAGACTTGCTCAAAATCACGAACAGAAATGAATGGCAGTCCCAGACCTTTCTTTGATCTCTTTTACAGGTAATGGATAGACCTCAGGCTCAGCATCCCTTCGGGAGGGGTGAGAGATAGGCACGAGCTAAGCGATCCGGCAGAATTCCCTGCGCGGGGGAACAGAGGCGGGCAGCTGTGGAATGACTTCCTGACGTGCTCTGGGCCAGGAGAAGGTCTGCAAAGGAAATCTGCCTCTCCCGAGGGCACACAAATGCGGGAGCTGAGGCTCCACATGGCCTGCAGGAAGGAAGGTGAGAAGGAGCCAGGTGAAAGGCCTGAGCTGTCATCGGCTCCCCCTCCCACGCCCCAGGGCAGAGCAGCAACAAAGCCGATGACAGGAGAGCCTCCCAGCCCTCCCCTCCCCATCCCTGCCGCCCGCGGCTGGGGCTGTGTCCCCTGCCAGCTGTGGAACCCTTGGCCCAGCTGTGCCGGCCGCTGCTCCAAAGCTCAGGTGCAGGGGAGCAGGTGAACACAGCATTCCTGCAGCGCCGGCCAAGGGAGCAGCTTCACTTTAAAGGGTCAAAGCACGGAGGGAGCTGCGTGGTCCCATCCCCAGCAACAGAGCTGCTTCCCACTGTAGCATCGTTTTTATAATCAAGTTTTTAGCTGGAAACAACCGTCCCTCTGCTGCAGCTCTTCCCCCACAAGTTTGTTCCAGAGGGATCAGGTAAGGATTTGTCTGTATCTGAACTCAACACACAACCCTCTGGCACAGAGGGAAAAGGCTTCCTTCAGTAGCTCACAACCAGATTTCAGTGTCAGCTTAGTTATTATTCACAACAGCTCTGCCTGGAAATTTCTACAAACACAAGCAAAAAGTACCAGACTGTGAGGATGACCACACAAACAAACTTCCAGGATGAAGTTTCTGTCTGTGCTGCCCTTTCTGGGAGAGGCTGAAACATCCCAGGACCCCCTTTCTCACTGCAGTCCAACAGTGTGATCCTAAACCAGCCAGGACGTGGTACAATTCCCAGGCATGAGATTTCCTTTAATTCATGGGCTCTTATCTTTGCTCTCTCAGCAGTATCTGCAGCAGTCGAGTGCACTTCACAGCACAGCCTGACTCCTGAGTGATGCACAGAGCTCATAAATGCTCAGTAGAGCTCCTTGAGCATGTTACAGACAGGAAAATTATACACTACCGACAGCAAGCTGCTGGGTGCTACCCATTGATTACTCATTTATTAAAACACACCCCCCTTTCCAACCGCTTGTAAATAAAAGACTTGCCATTAAAATTCAACTCTCTTGAAATCACAGAAGTGCACAGAGATGAAATTCCTTCCCAGACATGGAGGTGACCTCTATTTACTATAAACATTATCCCACATTTAAATTTGGAAATGAAACAAGGGTGAGGCATGGAGTCCAGATTCCGGTCAGAGCTTCCCTGCAGTCAGAGGTGAGCTCTGGTGCCAAGGCTTGTTGGAGCCCTCCTGCCTGCCTGCTTTCACAGGATCTTTGGATCACTTTGTACATGTTTCAGACTGGGTGGGGGAAAGGTTCTTTTGCACAGACATCTGATGAGGCTTACTCACAAGTTACTCACCAGCCACTTGCTTGTGGGCAAGGAGAAGTTCAAGCCCAATTCTTCTGCTCAGACCCAAGAAAGAGCCACAAATCACCTTAAAGCGAAAGGGTTGGGTTCGACTCAAGATCATGTACCCTGTGGTTTGTATGAAAAAGCAACATCAGTTGGAAGGAATTTCTCTCAGCTGAAAGTCAGGAAAACATTTATGCCACACAACCCCTCTGCAGCAGCACAAGGCTAAGCCAGCCCTCGGTGAACTAGGATCCTACATCCCATTCCCTTTACGTGTGTGCTTGCAATTCCCAGGCAGGCTGTTGCATCCCGCACTCACAACAGTGAACAACATCTCATGCTGCCAACTTGAAGTCTGAAGCTTCAAACCCCCTGTTATGCGAGGAGCTCAAGAGGAAACTCAGCTTGCTGCAGCCTGCAGGTTAGCAGGTTCTGCTGGCTTTGAAAAACATCTGGATCTAGACTCAGCTCAAAGCCCTGTCTATAAACAAGCCCTGCAAACCCAAAGCTGAAGCCTGATGGCACTGGGGTGACAGCCTGTTCTCCCGAGCTGAGAGAACTGCAGTGAGGGTCCAGTTAGCCTGGAGAGTACAGGATGTCCTTGAGACTGCCACGCCTCACCTTGCACAGCTTTTTCTTGAATCCAGCAGTATGAAGGGTTCAGTAAATCAAAAAGTAGCTAAAATCACCAGCAGTTAAAAGAAAATTTAAAGGAAGGGAAATATTATTTTGCATATTCCTCCACCACTGCATAGATTCTGTTTCCTATTAAAGGCAACTGTGTGTAGTGTTTCCATTAAGATTCTGCTTCCTGTTGTGTAATATGGAATGTTAAAAATCTCAATATCGCTTCAGAAGTTATTACAAACTCCAGAGAGTTTTCTATTCCCAAGAAATCTCTCCCAGTGGGAAGCTGGAATAGTTCCTGCAGAATTTACAGCAAATGCCTCAGATCCTATGTAATATTTATGGTGTCCCTCTCATCCAGGCTGGTTTGCTGCTCTGCTGCTGTGAAAGAAAAGCCTGTTTCAATGGTTAAGGGCTCTGACATTCACTTTGAAGGATATTGAAGTGGATACGACAGCCACAGGAAATGTTCCAGTCTCGCTGAGGTACCTCGGAGAGGTATTCAGTCAAATGAGAGTTCACTAATCTGATTCCCAGGAAAAAAAATTAAAAAGTCAGTGTAACTTAATGAAGAAAGAGAAAGAAACGTGACAGATCAGCATTCACAGCTTGCCATGAAAGCCAGAAGGAAAATTCCCATTTAATTTCATGGGAATAGGATTTTGACCCTGAAGAACTTCCATTCAAACAGAATTATGATGCATTTTGAAACCTTGTAAGAATTAGGTAAAATCAATTTGCATTAAAAAAAAAATCACTGTATGATAGGATACATTTGCATGACCACAGCCCACAGATACCACAGCCCTGCTTATAGAAACATAAATTGGGGCAGAAGAACAACCCAGGTGGTATCATCACTGCTTCAGTTACTGAGTCGGGGGCAGAGATGCCACCTCCAGGCTGCTGCTCCAATATTGCTCCACGTATCAAAGTGCCTGGGCTCTGTCAGCTGCAGAATAAATGTCTGCTCCAAAGTTGTTCCCACTTTGCTGCCTGTGGGAGAAACGAATGCACAGTGGCAATAGCTGTGTGTTCCAAGCTGCCAGAGGAAGTGGAGATAAAGAAAGATGCTCTTTTGTGTTGCTCATGGTACAATATATAAATGACAAACAGATGATTGACCTGACAGAGAGGAGGTTCAGATGAGAGATTAGCAAGAAATTGTTCCCTGTGAGGGTGGGGAGGCCCTGGCACAGAGAAGCTGTGGCTGCCCCTGGATCCATGGAAGTGTTCCAGACCAGGCTGGACAGAGCTTGGAGCAACCTGGGCTAGTGGAAGGTATCCATGGCAGGGTTTGGAACTGGGTAAGCGTTAAGGTCTTTTCAAACCCAAACCATTCTGGGATTCCCTGATTCTGTGTGTGCATACTGACAACTCCTTTAGTGAATCCTTTTGTGGTCCTACATCCCAGCCTAAACTTTCAAGCTAGAGGTCAGGGCTCAAAGTCCATGTTCAAGTACCTAGACCAGACTGTGATTCCCATGTGCCAAGCACTCAGCTGCTTTCATTCATCTGGAGGGAGGGTGATGGGTACACAGTACTTTTTAAATACAGGTATTTTCTGAGCTGTTGTGAAGCTTGTAACTGCAGACAGCTCGTCCCAGAGGTGCTGCAGGCATCAGTCAAGCTGAAAGTTAGGGAAATGGGATGTGGCACCTGGATGAAAGGGATGAAACAAGCAAAGAAGGAGCCAGGGGCCAGAAATGAATCCTGGCTGTGCAACCTGCTAGATGGGCCATCAGCTCTCTGAGGGAACAGCCGGAGCCTGAGTCATTGCAAGGTGGTCTGAGCAAAGTCCTGGAACACATTGCCAAGATCAACCTGCCCTGTTCTCTGCGGACGGGTGACACAACCCAACAGGGCAGCCCACATCTCCTGCTGTCTCCATAAACAGAGGGGAGATTATGTGGGAAGGATGAACCCACATTAGATGTATCCTTGAGGGCAGATTGTAGTTCAGGAGACAAACAGTACTAGGAGCAAGAAACAGCAGGAGTGCTAAGCCTGCATGGTCATTTTTAGCCTCCTTTGCATATTCACACGTACACAGGAAGAGAATTCATCGCACCAAATAAGCCACAACCCTGGCTTGGACATGGACAAATAGTTCTGGACGACTGGAGTTCTGGACGATGTTGCAGTGAAAGGAATCAAACTTTTAGCATGGTATCTCAAGGGACATTTAGAGTGGAGAAGATGGGAAACCCTTCATCCAGAAAGCATACTGATGGAAGATCCATGGGACAAGAAGAAATAGTAGCTGTTCCATACTGAAAAGAAGAGATACTGAAGGGAGCAGTAAGAAGATTAAAGTCAGTGTCTGGTTTTATTTAACAACATCATTAATTCCTTGAGAATCAAAAGGAGTGAGTACATTCACATCTGAAATGACTTTGAGACATGCAGCCAACATCCGTGTTGCACTGAGCACTCAGAAATATGAGGAGGAAGCAGTGAAACAAGATTCAGTTCAGGAGAGGGAATGCCAGGGAGGGAGAGTGATCCAAACTGCAGATATTCAGTGGAAGAAATACAATTTGAGAGTGGGGATTGGGGTGAAGGTTATCCTCTGAGACATGAATTTATAAAACAGTAAGGCAGCACAGCTATAATAAATTGGACGTAGTTGCTGTGTGCATCAGAGAAGGAGCATCTCTGGCAAAGGGATCACAAGTGAGATTACAGGGCTATTACTGAGGAATCCAGACTTAAATGGAAAAGAAGAAGAAAGGTCAGGCAAGAATAACAGGAATAATTAGGGGCTATGTGCATTTAACCTCAAGGCTCATTGAAATAAATTTGGAAAACTCTTAAGAGAAGACAAAATTACTTTTTACTTAGAAAACATTGATAAGCCCTCACTAGGAACTAGGCATTTGCTCAGAAAAATATCATTTAAAAAAGATGTTTAAAAGCTCAGAATTTCACAAACCTAGTACAAGACCCAGATGTGGGAGAAGTCAACTAATCTTTCTGTGAAATGGCAACAACCACAGTGCAGAGACACACTCACCAAGTGTATCAAAAACTGGTATCCCAAATTAGTCCCTAGCCAGGATAAATGCCTATTTACTTATCCCCTGGGTTTTAAGAAGGCATCTGTGAACTTAGTATTTGGGAGATATGGGGAAAAGCTGAATTTAAGGAGAAATTGCCTCTCTCTGCATATTAGAGCTACTCCTGTCTTGCTTATATTTTCCTTTCCTGGGATGATTTCAAATGAGTTTGCTGCTCATGGCTGCCGGCTGCAGTCGGAGCGTGCAATGAGAAGGAAGTGATAAAAATGCCACTTGGGATTTCCATGCTAAATATCAGAGCACTCCCCTCGAGTCGAGCAGCCTGATTAGACCAGACAAAGCATTTGAAGAACACAAGTCTAATGCAGGAAGCAAGTCTGCGAGGAAGCAGGCAAAGGCAGGCCTGGTTCACATCACTGGCAAATCCTGCACCCCCAGGAATCCTGGATTTCTCCATGGGAGCGAGAGCTGGGCTCGGGTCTGGGCTCTCTGCAGGAAGCACGTGGTTGAGGCTGCTTGGACAACACGGTGTATCCCATCTTTCCTGCACGATGTTTGGAAATTTCTTGGGGGACTAATGGCTTGCTCATCAGCCAGAGAGGGGCTGAATTCAGCACACATTCCTCTCACACCTCATTACCACCTAGCCACCCCCGGGTGCCTCTGTTTGTTTAAATGGAGCTGCTCAAGCCGGAGGATGCTCGTTAGGAGCCGGCTATGATCAACATGGCACTTGTGCACTTGCCTAATTTGGTACATCTGATGAGCCAGAACTTAATAAATGCAAACTGCTATCCAAATTGCTTAGATTTGTTCAGTCATTTTCTGTCTTCCTCAGCATATTCTATGGGCTGATCTCATGACATTCTCCTTCATGCCAGGTTTTTTTTTTTTGTCTATCTGAACTTTCTTTTTCCACTAGAAGCCTCCAAGCTGGGCTCCTCTCAGGCACTTAGCATATATTATTTCACTGCTCCAGTGGAATGGTTCAAATTATAATTTTCCAGCTGAGATACAAAGACTAATTCATTCAAGACCACCTTTCTTGTGTGTGTGTGTGACAGTGTGGATTTCTCTGTGGCCCTTGAGGAAATAAAATGCACCCAAAGTGCTCTGGGAAAACTGGGAGCAAGCACTTGGACAGAGAAAGCAATTTGTGGATCAAAGTCATGTGCTATCAAGTGTATCCCATGTACTCTTTGGGGATGAGCTGATTGTCATCTTGGGATGGTGGGAAAGGAGACAAGAAACCAGACACAGATTTGGAATACTGATGGACAGATACAAATCTGGGCTGAAATCCTCTGCTGATACTGATCAAATCAAACCCACAGCAGGAGTCAATGCCAAGAAACTGGCTGCTAATTTTTGTGGCTAACGATCCAGCAGTGATGACCAGAGTTATATTGGGAAGCCCAGGAAGGGATGTGCATCCTTTTCCTTGCTCCTGGTCTGAGTAAGGCAGGAGATCCACCAGGAGCATGGCATTTACTTCTGAGGTCCCCAGCAGAATCCAGAGGAGGTCACAGAAATGATCAGAGGGATGGAGCACCTCTGCTGTGAGGAAAGGCTGAGAGAATTGGGAATATTCAGCCTGGAAAAGAAAAAGGAGATCTCATTGTGGCCCTCTTAAGGGGACCCTGTGAGAGAAATGGAGTTGGACATTTTAGCAGGGCCCCTTGCTCTAGGACAAAGGGGGATGGTTCTAAACTGAAGGAGGGTCGATTTAGATGAGATATAAGGAAGAAGTTTGTAACAATGAGGGGGATGAGGCCCTGGCACAGGTTGCCCTGAGAAGCTGTGGCTGCACCATCCCTGCAAGTGTTCAAGGTCAGGCTGGACAGAACTCTGAGCCACCTGATTTAGTGAAAATGTCCCTGCTCATTGCAGGGGATGGGACTGAATGACCTTTAAAGGTCCTTTCCTACCAAACTATTCTGTGATTCTGTGATCTCTGCTCTGGTGTTCATGCCAGGAACGATCTCACCTCTAGCTCTTGGGAGACCTGGCTTAGGTACCTGTGATCTTTCTTGGGATGGACAAACTGGACAGGGAGAGCTGGTGACATGCCATGAGGCCTCTGGATGCAGCACAGTGCATCACATCCGAGTGTCAGCAAGCAGGGTTTACAGCTCCAGGGACTGTTCCATGGCTGCAATCCCAGAGAAGTCATTTAGGGCAACTGAGAAATGTGCCAGGTTGATGCCTAAAATTAAGATGGAAGTGTCTCTCACTGCCTTGGCCCCACAATCCTGCCTGGCCCCGGAGGTCACCAGGGACATCATCCATGAGAGCACAATTGGCAAACAGCAAATAGTGGGCAGAGGGATATCACAGGACAAGGGCAGACACATGGGAAAGGCTGAAACCAGGTTTATTTCTACCATCCCATGGCCGTAATCCTGGTATTTGACAAGGAGCTCAAATTCACTTACAGTAATCTTATAAAGTAAATAGCTTTGATCCGGTGTGTTTAATTTAGAGCACTTATGTTTTATTTATTCCTTTATTGTGAGGAACAGGCTGCACTTTCTTTCATAATGTCGAAGAAATAAGCATTTCCAATCCCCACACAGAGCAAAATTCATACCAGCAATACAACTGTGAAAGGTGATTTCCTTGAGCCTGTTTTCATGCAGAAAAAACAATTCCTGTGCCTCAGGAACCAGTGCAGCCATGAATTGAATTGTAGTGCATCAAATAACTGGATGGATATTTGGAAAATTAACTCATGGATGATTTGTGAAGTTGAGAAATTGATAAGTCCTCAGTCACAGCAACAGCAAAGAATTGATATGATGATAAAAATCATGGAGAATGTATTAAGGGCCTCAGGGAAAAAAAAAAAAGAAAAAAGAAAAAAAAAAGAAGGAATTAGTTTGCAAAATATGATTGTTTTTTAAATGTCTGCCTAGCAACAGCCCAACAAATGCTCCAAGTATGGCTGTATTTCATATTCTCGCAGCAATACCACATTGCGTTTCAACACAAGCCAGCCCTGAAATCCACCCTGGTGACCTCAGCTGCCCTGCTCCGGTGCTCGGGCATCTCCCGGCTCCCACCCTTCCCGAGCCGTGGCCGATTGCAGCCCCGGCTGGCCCCGGTAGGGCGCAGAGTGCATCTGTTTCCGCTGTCCTGCATTGCAACAACGTATTCCCCACTTTCTGTCGCCTGGCACCGTGGAAGAAAATAACTCGATGTGCCAATTTCCCTGTCTGTGCCCCGGTGGCAGCGGGTGGTGCCCACCTCTGCCCACTCAGCTCTGCCTGACCTCACTTTCCCCATACGCCATCTGAGCTGGCCCGTGGAGAAGTCAAAGTTGGGTCAAGTTCTTATGTTCAAAGCCCAGGTAAAATCTTTTCCCCACAGAGTTCTGTTTACTTTTCCCATCGTCTTACTCATGGCTTCGGGATCATGGCTTTGCTTTTCACAGCAGACTCAAAAATTTGAGTCTAACAGCAGAAACAAATCATGGGATTTAAAAAGAGTTCAGTGAACTGCTAGGAAAGGAAAGGTGCCAATCTGTCAGAAATTTACCCTGAAATGAGTTTCAGATCCATTTGTGTCCCTGCTATCCCATGGAGCTCAGATGTGAGAACAGAGTTGGCAGCATAAATAGTGGCCATGTTGTGAGAAGCAGAGTTGTATACACGGAGGGAAGGCTTGTAATGGCACATGGCTTCCCTGAGTTCCGAGCCTGCTGTTGCCAGAGTTGTACCACTATCTTCAAAAAGGGGGTGGATTTAGGTGCTCCTGTCTCTCAGCAGTGGAATTTGTGCCTGAAGATGAGCTCAGACTCCTGGACTGCCCACTAAACTCTGTCCTCAGAGGGAGCTGGGAGACCCTCGTGCTGTGTGGAATTATTTCAGGAGAATGGCCGGCTCTCAGAACTCCTGCTGCACTCTGAACTCTGAGGAAGATGTGATCCAGAAGGCTTTATCCAAACACACCTCGCCTGTCTACTTTCTTGTCCCTTTTGCCAGTAGAGCAGCAGGTCTCATGGTAGGCAGCAGGGACAGCACATCCTCATCACCCCAGGAAGGGACACAAGCACATTCTGTCTTCTGATAGTGCAGCTCTGGAGAGGAAATCACTGCCAGAGGGATGAGGCAAACAGCCAGGCAGGTACAGCTTTAATCAGGTCTCCTCTTGAGGGAAAAGGCCTTCATTTTATCACCTGTGTCACTGCATTTTGGGCAGACTTCAAGCACAGGGGTGAGCAGCAAACACAGGGCAGCTCCACGTACCTGCTAAGCCTGGTAGCTCTGCTGTGCTCAGCAGTGCACCTGAGTGTGTATTCCAGCTGGAGATCCTTTGCCAGGATAAATTTTGTCCCCAGCAGGAAGGCCAGGCAGTGCAATTAGATCAGCTAACCCTTAAAACACAGACAAAGCAGAGCCTAAGGCCACCCAGGAGCGATTCCAAAGCGAGAGCAGTTCGGCAGCCGTCCTTGGGTGGCTGCAAACTACTTTTTATGAGCCCAGTTGCAGGAAGCAAGGACTGCACATCATCACCTCTATTTTCCAGGTCCAGGTCCTGCAGGCCTCAGTTTGATGGTAACTGGAACCAGATCTTTGTTGTTGCATTTGTGTTGATTTAACACAAACACTTTTCGGTTAAAATTACCTAGAGAGTATGAGGGAGAATTTAGCCTGACTTCCTGCCCTTATGTATGTCAGAACCCAGACCATTCCTATCACAACATAACATTTGCCAACATGGAGCTCACCCAGCTGCATTTTTAGAACATTTTTGAGACAGAAAAAATGACTTTACACAGGATTACCTTGTTTTACATCACACTGCCATCATCTTTTATCTAGTGCTGGGAACCTGAGAGCTGGAATTACCACATCAGTTTTCACATCCCTTTCACAAATCAGAGGCAGAGGGATCAGTGGATCAGTGGCCCATCAGCTGCTGCCTGCAAGGCCCTCAGAGGAAAGCATGGCAGTGACAAGTGTTATTTATTAATCTCTGAGTTAATAGCCTTTTATTTTGCAGCATATCCCTGACCTTGGTTATCACACCCTTCCCACCTCCCCACTCCAAACCACAGAGGCTTGTGATACAGAATACATCTGTTTCCTGTTTCAGAAATTGCAATTACACATTTACAACCAGCATCCTCATCTGAGATTCAGAGGCGAGCAGTTGTATTTACAAGTAGCATGTGCTCCTGAACCTATCAGGCTCCTTTGCATTCTACTGCCTCCTGAAAATGCAGAATAGACAAACAGAGGAGAAATATCAGTCCTGTTATTTGGAGATGTTTGCACCATCCTCTTTTTCTCTTACGGCTATGAAAAGTAAATAGGTGTCTGGGATAGTCTGATATATTTAACAGAAATAAATAATTGCAATGTCACACAAAGAGAAAAGACATGCAGCAATTATTTAAATTGCTCATAAAGGTTCCTTACTAAGATATTATTATTATTATTGTTCTTGTTTGTCATGAGGATGTGCAGGCCAGGTACGGGTACGTGCTGGCTTCACTACTTCACTGAAGTGAGCCCAGTAGGTAAAACCTGGCCAAAAGAAATCAGTGGTTAGAAGGCCACGATGACTTGGCTCCATGTTCCATCACACACTTGTGCAGAAATCCCTTGTAGGCATCATCTTTCACCCATCTAGAAGTGAAATGAAGCCTAAAAGCCATCACCCTTTCTGTACACCATTGTGCACTGGAAAGACTTGCAGGCTTTGGGATGAGGTTTGGGGTCATACACAGCAGTGTAACACGTCACGAGTGTTGTCTGCCAAGCCACAGCAATTTACTGTCTGCTGAGGAAGCAGCACTGCCCCACTCCTGGAGATTTGCCATTCCAGGTGAGAAGGGCAAATGTGTGAGCACACCTTGCCAGTATCTGCACCTTGGCTGAGCAGTGGTAACTTACAAAGCTGCTGAAAATCAGTTCTGTGTCCTTCTCATAAGGTGCCATACCCTTGAGAGGTTCCCTTCCTCGAGGGAAGCAGCCAATACAATGGGATCCAGGAAACACCTCCAGGAGAGGGCACACTTTGGGACACACTGCCCACAGCATTAGGGACAGAAAGGTTCTGTGCAATGCAGCTCCTCAGGCCCCTCAGATGCTCTGGGACAAAGCCCAGCCAGCCCCCAGTTTAGGCCTTCAATCTCCTGCTGACATGTTGGATGCAGACTGGAAGCTCAGCCTCCTGCCATTCTGGTAGGCAGAGAGGCTGAGGGAAATGCACCCCTTTGACCACTCCTCCCCCTCTTGCTCCTCAAGTTAAACAGCTTGAGCCCAGCCCTGTGCTCAGGGATAAACATTGGTGAAAGTATTTGCAGACCTAGGACCATAATCCAGAGACCAGTGTCAATCCCAGATATCATTTTGTTTATGAGTATCAGTCCCGGGGCATTACTGAAATCCCAAGGGAAAAGCCTGTGTTTCAAGATGCTTACAACATCTTATCCCCCAGCCTGACTCAACTGAACAGCTTGACTTGCCAGAGCACTCAGTATCTGCTACACAGCTAAAATCACAGGCTGGTGTAGGATGGACCCGTTTTGCAAGCAGAGTTGGGAGTTGAAAACATGCAGACCAGCAAAACTGCTGGCACTTTGCAGGATGAGAATTTGCAAATGCTTTGGCCAGCTCTAAGTTCATCTGTGCTGAAAGCTTGAGTGGACTGGCTGTGTAAGGAAAGAGAAAACAGAAAACAGAAGGACTCCTGCACAGGCCTGCTGCTGCTTGAGCAAGTGAATTACCTGTCTCCTTGGCTCAGTACTTGGCATATTCCCTTCTCCTTGCTGGTGCACCAAATGCAAATATCTCCATTTCTCACGGGCTCCATGGTGTGTCAATCTGCAGGGAATCAGCTCTCTGCTGCCAGCTCTTCCATCTTCAGTTCTTTCTTTGAGCTCCTGAGTGCAACAATGTCTTCTGAAAGAGTTGCTTCTGCCCGAGTGTGGAATAGGAACCAGACTTCTGAACCTCAGGTGCGCACAGTGTATAAACCCTGCTTTTCTCCCTCCAGGAGAATGTGCAGCAACACTATTTATAAATAATATAAGCTGTGACACCTTAGCTTTTAGCTTGGAAAACAGCAGCCTGCACTTTCAGGTTGGCTTAAACCTCAGCACGCGGATCAACGCAATGGCCAGCGCACCCATCTTCCTGCCAGGGTCTGATCTCTTTAGATGAGAGGGAATTTTAGCAGGCACTTCCCAGCCTCAGAGCCACAGTGCTGCAATACTGACAAACCCACCAAGAGTGTGGGCAATTGGACGGATTCCTGTAGGAGGTTGCCTGTTTCTCCTGGGCCAGCAACCACAGTTTGGGAGCTACAAAGCTGGCTTGGTGTGTTTACAGGGAGAGCTGCTGCTCACACAGTTTGCTGATGTGTCCCAGGCAGCTTCGCAGACATGACAGGGATAAGGAGAGACCCCTGGGGACCCAACTTGCTTATAAACAACGCTCGTATTTGCAGTGGCTCTTTCCCTTTGGGAAGCTCATGGCTTGGATGGGTGCACTGTGCTATGAGTAAAAAACTGGCTGGATGACTGAGCCCAGAGACTCACACCCAGCTGGTGACCGCTCACCAGGGCTCAGTACTGGGGCAGTTCTGTTCAATACTTTTACTGACAACCCAGACAAGGGGATCAAGGGCACCCTCAGTAATTCTGGACCACACTAAGCTGGGCAGGAGTGTTGATCTGCTGGAGGGTAGGAGGTTGGACTCCTCTGATTTTAAGCTTTATTTCAAGAGGCCGTAGCAGATTAGGGGGAAGGAAAGAGAGAGCATTGTGTCAGATCAGCATTAATTCCAAGAGAAGAAAGGGGGGAATCCTGATGTCCTTTTGTCTGCCACAATCAGGAAATGCAGCAGACATCTCCTGAGCATCATCTGCTGTCCTTATTTCTTCTCCGGGGTTGAGGCACACTGGAGACAAAAGATTTTGCAGCCCCAGCAGAAATGTTTGTGGAATGTTTATCTGATCAGCTAAAGCCTTTGAAGGCTTGCTTTGGGAAAGAGTTGTAACACTTCATCATTCAGATGCAACTGAAACACTCAGTGTCTCCTTTTTGCAAGAGAGGCTTTTTCTAGGGCAGCAAATTGGTGTTTTGTACCAACAGCAGGAGCTGGGACAAAGTCAGGGTACCATAGTTCACTGAATTATTTATTTTTCTGGACAGAGCTAGAGATGGGGCTACATGCTGTTTCATGTTTATTGGACACACTGAACTGTCCCCCAAACAAGCAGTCCCTGAAAGGGAAGAGTCCCCAACCCCCAGTTTTGCTGCTAATTGTGCAGTGAGATGTAAGCTCCCTCCCTCTGCTCTGCATGGAAAGAAAACCTGATGCTAGCCCTCATTACTCCTTTCTGCGTCGAGACTGCACAATAGGGAAAAAGCATCTCTGCTAAGAGTGCTGGCTTCTCAACATGGAAAAAGTGATGTCAGAGACACAGAAGCAGCTTGGGAAGAACCAGATTATTGGCCTGCTCCACAGCTTGGGAGGAACCCTTGGGCAGTAACCTCTGGACAGCCAGGCTTCCTGCCCTATTGCATGTGATGGGGTAAAATTTAAAGCAAGTCCTGTTATCATTTCTCAACATCACTTAACACATCCTAATTTTCAGGTCAGACTACCAGAGAGGTAAATGGAAAGGTTTTGGTGTGACCAGCCTCCAAGCTGGACAGTCACAGCTCACATGGAGCAGGGCTGTGGGGGTCTGCATGGCCATGTTCTGTGGTCAGGGTTACATTTGGGACTGTGTTTCCTGGTGCTTTCTCTGCTGGGATTTCAGGTGTTTCTACAAGCTTGGCTGCTTGATGCACTACAAGGGACAAACACTTGTGATTTTCCATATGTATGGACACTCGAGACATCCTAAATGGCAACTGTACTGAGCTCACCTTTCTGACCACTGTTCCAGCTGCTTTCAGGTTTCTCCCCAAGCTAAACTGTTGATCCAAACATTTCTCTGTGCCTGCAGGTCCTACATATTCATTCATGTCATCTCCAAGACCACGAGCTCAGACGTGTGTCAGGCTGAATTTCCAGCTTCAAGGGGAAAAACAAACCTCAGAGAGACTATAATGTGCCTTCTCTTACTTCTAACCACTTGGAAAATACCATTTTGTCACAGGACTTTGTTGAGGCTGACAGCAGGTCTGGAGGCTTAATTTGGACACAATTAACTTCTATTCGTGAGAAAAGCCTGTGAGGAGAAAAGCAGTTAGTTTTTATCCATGAGAATATAGTATCAACAGAAGCATGAAAGTTAAACAATAGGAGAAAAACATCAACGTATCTGCACCTGTTATTTTTCTGAATGCTTGAACACTTATGCCATAGGTAGCCAATGACTGTATGTATTAGTTAATAGTAGCCAGTTAAGTCTATTGCAGTAGTTTAGCAGCTAGTGAATGTGCAACACGAATGATAACATACAAAAGGCCTATAAAAGAGGTTGCTTTGTTTAAAAAATGGCTTTTTGCACTTTGTCCGAGGCACTGTCCGTGTGTGTTGTGACCCCCCCAACAGCGACAAGACTTCAGCTCACCATTCTGAGCTCCAGCAGATTTGCTTTTAAAGCCCATCTGCTCTCGAGTCCATTTTTGTCCAGGACATGTGCCCTGTTCTGAGCTCAGCCTGGCAGTGGTGGGCCCATATCAATATTTCAGCTTGGAATTTAAAGCCAGCCCCTTTTAAAGCTCAGTTCTACAGCAGAGGCTTAATCTAGGCTGGGTCCAGCCTAGTAATTCCTGAATTGTCAGCAGAGAAATGCACACCAAGCACATACAAGACTGATGGTGGGAAAGTCTCCCAAAAACAACTGATGATCCCTGTAACTTCCATCACCAATAATATGCTTCAGTGCAATTAATTCCTGTAAATCTCCTGATGATACCAGCTATCTCCTGCAGACACTGCTGTAGTCTCCTCTAATCTCCTTCAACGGCAGAAAGAATTTTCTTTATAACTTTCTTGTCTCTGTGGGAAATTGTCCTTTCTGCTTTCTGACTTTCAATGTCACAGAGTTTCTTCAAACCTTCTCCCAAGTCTCCTTCCTCTCACCTTCTCCCAAGTCTCTTTCCCCTCACCTTGCTTTTTTTTTAATCTTATTTTTAAACTCTTTTTTAGGTTTTTAGTTGCATTGTTCCTCGTATTGCTTCATCTGTGCAACTTTCATTGCTGAAGCAAATGGGGCTGGAGCTTGAGCAATGCAAGTTCAGAGCAAGAAATGAGATAACTGAGGCAGCAGTGAGACAAGGCAATGTCTTGCTCTTGCGAAAGAGAAATATAGAATACAAATTGCTGAGGCTGCAAACAAGCACTTTCTTCTGGATCAAACCACAGCATTACAGGCCGCAGCAAAAGATGGGTTCAACATTTTCAGGGCTATGATGTTTAGGATTAATTTAGGATATTTTGCTTTTGCCATGATTTTAAATCTTTCCTACTGCCACAAGGCAGAGAGCAACAACTGTGTATTTTAATTTTGCAGTTCCTCGAAGATATTGAAATGTTTGAAACTCACTGCACTCCATGGGATGCTTGAAAATATTCCTTGAAAAGGAAATTATGTTAAGATATCAATGTCAATACAGTGATAGCTCAGCTAAAGTTCCTCTAGCTACAAAGAAAATGTTTGGTTTTATGTATCCTTCCATGATTCCTTGGATGTACTGAGCATTACAAACGTTTCCAGGAAAAATTACTGTTTATTTACAAGTTTTATTAGCATAGTAGCATGTGACCTGATGTTAATGGACTGGGGGGAGTATAAAGAGGTGAAGCCATCTTGCTTTGAGGCGAATAAAATATAAAGGGGCAAAATATAATTTAGATGAGGAGCTGAAGCACAGAGAAATGGAGGAACCTGCCCAAAGCACAGAGAAATGGAGGAACCTGCCCAAAGCCACCTAAGAAAATCACACAGACCCAGATGACCCTACCTTTGCACATGCTTACTCTGACTGATGTCCAGGGTGAGCACCACGGATATTTCCAAGGGAGAGCTTTGGCCTCTATTAGTTTAGATTTTAGCAAATCTCAGGCTATGCTAACTAATGAATTGATTAATTAATTGCCCCTGTGCTATAGGCAGGATGAGAAGTCACTAGAATGAGCACAGCCTACAGTTCTGCTCTTGTGTTATGTGTCTGCAGGGCCCATCAGAAGCACTACATTGTTTTTCCTTGCAGCCACGATGCAGGAATTAAATTAAATTGAATTGGACTATGAATTGTCCAAATTCACTTGCAATCTGGTCTCTCCTAAGCAGATCCCTACAGATAACTCTTTCTTCTTAAAAACCACGTTCCAAGTTCCCTATTAAAAAATTTATCAAGGTAAACCACAACCAAAACCATAAACTTTTTTCTAACTTCTACCCAGTGTTATTTTTAATTTCTAGACTGAGTTTTAGAATGAAAATCAGTTAATGTCATGAGTATGATGACACCTATCAGTATGATTTGCAATTTGGCTTGAACTTTGAGTAAAAAGTCTTTCTGTCCCAAATTCCAATATCCTTGCATTTTGATTATCTACAACACAGGGGAAAATAAAAATAAAAGAAATATTTCTACTCCTTTTGCACTGGTGTATAGGTGAACATTCTAGTGTGTAACACAATTATGGAGAACCACGTGTGGGAAGGAAGTGAAGAAAAAGCAGTACTTGTGAGTGGGTGATTTGAACTGGAGTGAAACATCCTTTTCTTATCTATACCCCTTGCCGAATTCACTTTTGGCTCAAACCATCCCCATGAGGCTTTGCTGTGTGGGGAGGCTGAAGTCAGGGTTCAAACCCAGGCTAAAAGTACAGTGGAAACTCACTCTGTGTTAAGGAACAGTTCAGAAAACTTTATGTTTTTAGCACCCGTGTTTCTAACATGTCATGAGCTATCCCAGTCACACCAGGGGAAAAAAAGAGAAAGAAAAAAGAAGAAAGGAAAAAGTGTTTCTGATATTTCCATCATTGGAGACCAAGCAGAAAATTGTTTTGTTTCTTATGGTAGAAAAACACTTGGCTGCAGGTTTTTTTTGGAGAAAATGCTGTTCTCTGTTGTTGGGAGGAGCACAGACAGCGTTTTGTTCCACTGTAGCACTACCCTGCTTTCCACAAAGCATCCTGACACAGCTACGGGTAAGATGAACCTCACCCTCCTATGCAGGCATCTCTGCACTGGGACATCCCCCACAGGATTAGTGAACGGCTCCCAGCTTCTCTCAAGCACAAAAGATACTCATTTCTAGCAGTTAATCCCCAATTCTGTGGGGAAACTGCCCATTTTTCCCCTGCAGGGCACAGCCAGTCCCTGCCACCGAGGAACACGAGCCTGACAGCTTAGCAGGGACATAAGGAAATTATGGATGACAGCTATATCCAGAGTTATCTAAATCAAGCACAGGCACTTGGAAGAGTTATCATACATAATTCAGGTTGAAGCTGACCTTTAACTGGCTGAATATTTTTCTGAAGCAGAATACCTTGAGAACTGGTTCATAAAGGGCTTTCTCTGATGCCCTGAGCAACAACACGCTCTGGTAAACAAGAAACCAGCTCTGGGAACTATTGACCTAATCTGGATTTGCAACTCCTGATTATTAAAAGTTTCAGGTGCATACATGTGTGTAGTTCAGGAGAGAAAATGAAGGACAGATGCTGCTAAGGACTTACAGGCAATCAGGATATCATTACCAGAGTTGTAGTCAAGTTAAGCTGTTACTATTCTCAGTTTTATTTGGATTTCACTTTAATCCCACAGAATCCAATAAAGTATACCTTCTTGGAAAATATAATATGAAAGGATCCTATTGAAGCACCTGCTGTCCTTGCCAATAAGCTGTAAAAGAGGGAAAGACATTTGGAAACTAGTGTTCAGAGACTGGGCAGGAGAACTGGAAACTTTGCAGAGATGCTGTTGTGTTGTCCTGTTTATCTTCTTTCCTTCTTCTTGCTCAGCTGGCCAGCAGTTAAGGAGAAGTATTTTGACTTTAGTGAGTCATACTTACCAGAAACATTTTGCTTTGGGCATCTCCTTGTTGCCACAATCCTGGTCCCGCTTCTTTCTGTATTTCCCATTTAAATAGAAAGACACCAACTGCTATTTGGAAATATTACATGCTCTTGTATGAAGAGCACTGCATTGGTCATGTCCAAATCTTTCCATTACAGCAATCCAGGAACAACTGCAAATAACATTTGTAATCAGAGTAGGACCCATAAGATGAGTCACTGATGTCTGAGAGGTTCCTGACTATGGCAATTCATGGGGAGGGGGTCGTTAAAGAGCAGGAGAAAAGGAAGTTTGGCTTTGATCTGGACTCATATCTGTACTGGAAGAGTGGGAGAAATAATAAAAACTTTCCAAAAACACCACATGGGAAAACACCCATTGTTTCCTCCAATCTTTACTCTCCTATGGGGCAGAGCAGTAGACTCAGGAGAGGAACTCTCACCATGTACAGTCCGCTGCTCAAGAGGTTTCTAAGAGGGTCAAAGATTATGCTTCCAGGGAAACGTGGTGGAGAAGGAAGTGAGTGGCCACCCTGCCCTGTCTGTGCCCCATCTCTGCCCTGTCTCTGCCCTGCAGGACCCCCCTGAGCAGGGCGTGCCCTGCCTCCTGCTTTAGGTGCTGAAATCAGTGGAAAGTGCCTCAGGACTACAAGCTACAGTGAATCACATTCCCTTTTCCATTCTGAACCAGTATGAAGGGTTATCCACAGGCCTGGCCTGCACAGGAGGCTGTGAGAGCCCCAGTCCCTTGTGATGAAAGCCACGGGCCTGCACCAGCCACCAGAGAAGAGGCACCAGCTTACAGCTGGTGACAGCCACTGCCAAAATAGCCTTTGAAGCTTCTACACCTACCTCTGCCCTCTCCTGAATGCAGGATGGACCATGACATCCCTCCAGGTTGGCAAGTCTTTCAGTCCCAGGTTTTGGTTATAAATAAGCAAAGTTCTTCCATTTTTGGTATATAATATCAAAAATTGCATTACAGTCCATGGGGATCCACCAAATACGGTGAGAATGGCTCCAAGTAACTTCTGATGCACCAGTGCTGATCTGTTGTGAGGTGTCCTGACTCTCTGAGAAGTTCTGAAATTCAGAGTGATTACCTAGCCCAGGCATGGGTGAACCCTCAGCAGACACCCTCCAAATTTCTACAACGTTCCTCACCATCCTTCCCAGTACTGCATCCTTAACCGAGGGCAAGCACATCTTCCTTGGTGTCTGCTCTTTGCCAGTGCTACTGCTGAGTGGACCCCAAACTTTGCTGAGGAAGGAGCCCTTCCCTGCACCCAACATGGCTCACTTTTTCACATGTGCAAGTGAAGGATGGTGTCTTGAAGGTCACCCGCTCTACATGGCCTAGCAGACAGCCAGCAACCTTCAAACAATATCTGGAACTGCTGTGCATGGCAAAAAAAAATTAAAAAGGGTGTCACAAATCCACGTCTCTACCCAAAAACTCAGTGGGGTTATCCTTCCTTTCTCCAACAGCTGCCTCTGAGCTATGGTAACTGTTGGAAAGAACTGGAGGTTTGGATCATAACCTCTGCTTTTTGCAGGACATGTTAGATGTTATAATAACATGCTACAAACCCAACCCTTCCATGGCTTCTGATTCCAGTAAAAACTTGTCTCTCACCCTGACATGGGTCTTTGCTGTTGTGCTGCCAATACTCCCACTGCTCAGATTACTCAGCTGCTCCAGTAATTCCTAAAGCTTTCTGCCCCTTAGAGGCTTATCATGGTCCAGAGTCCAGGAGAGGATCCCTGCACCAGAAGTTTTTGTATTTTTGCTCATCTCATGCTGAATATCCATCCTCTGCCTCCTGAAATTACTAAAGAAGGCATTCCTGTGTTATTCCTTTCCTGTCAGAGATAAATCAAAGCCACGCAGATCTTGTCCTCATCCTCATCTTAATTTGTCTGGGCCAGGACCTGAAGTTCAGACTTCTATTTAGACCTGACTCTGCTATATTTAACTTTACACTCTATTTAACCCTCAGAGTTTCCTGAAGGAGCACAGATGAGAGTTTTAAATTATCCACCTCTCCCAGCCAGGGTCAGGGGACCAATTCATGCCCTTTTAAACACTGAGATAACTTTTCCAAGACAAACTCAGGACCCTGTACTTTCACACCCAGCTGAGGCCAGGCTTGGTTTGAGGGCCTAAGACAATTCTCAACCAGGCAGGCTGGACATGTTTCTCTGTTAGAATAGGAAAAGTTTCTGTAACACTTGTGGCCTCACACCTGGTCTGTGTGTAGGAGTCTGGTTTAAGTCCTGGAGTCAGGCCCTGGCCATTTTTGGTACAAATTTAAACCAAGCCTCAGGATGCTGTAATTTATGCTAAGAGTCAGGATGAATGCCAAGCCAACTCTCAAAAAGTGACTGAGAGTCACATTCTCTCCATTATTCTTCTAACGATGAGCCCATTGCTGCAGATCTGAGCTATGGAATGAATACCACAGGAAGGCAGCCGAAAGTGAAATCATCCTGTGACGTGCCTCATTGCTTACCTGTGGTTTCAGCAACAGGCCCAGTGAGCATTCAAATCTTTAACTGGGGCAGAAATCTGTAAACTTGGCTACTTCAGCTAGAACTGAAATGTCTGCACTCAGGGAAATGTCTGCATCCTACCCCAAGAAAAGACGTGATGGGAAGGCATCCAGGGAATGTGCTTGGTGCTAGAAGGCAAGTGTGTTGGAGTTCCCATGAATTAGCACAGCATTGCATCCAGATAAAAAGTGGTTTGGGTTGCAAATCACTTCTCGATTTCTTCAGTGCTCATCTTAAAGGTAAAAGTTTTCCATGGATATTTTTCCATAGTTCACAATCTTTTGGTTAAACAAGCAACATTTACTTTTTTAAAAGTCTGGTTCTTTGGCCAAATAGCTGATAAGGCACAGCACTTCTGATCAACTACACAAGGTGCAAAGTTATCTGAGTTATCACTGAAGGATCCTTCAGAGGGGATGAAAATCAATATTCCACCTTAGCTAAGCAGATGATGGCTTGGGGAGGGGTAAGGAATAATGTCAGGCAGAAGGGAAATGGAGGGGATGAATTGCTGGTCTGTGGGCTGTTTATCAGCTCTAGTCTCACTTTTCTCATGCAGCTCTGTGGGAGGCATTTCTGTGGGACGTGATAAAAGCTGGGATGTTTTTCCACCCAAATTTTTTCATGCTTTCTTTGATTTTGCTGTAGATCCCAGAGACCAGATGTCTCATATTAAAGGAAGAGTCACTCAGCTTCTCTTTGGGGACATATTTCGGGAAGGAAGGGAGGAAGAGTTTGTTCTGTTTGAAATGAGAGTTAAATTGACACACAGTGGATAAATGGCAGGCAGAGGCCCCACATGCTGTTGATAGAAAAGAAGATAACCCTGAAAAGTGAGGCTGATCACCACAGGACCTGAAGATATTTTATTAAAATAACTTTCAGAAGCTCCTTTGGCCATCCTCTAACTAAGAGTGACCTGAGCACGTGGATGCTGTGAGAACCTTTGTCTCCCAGGGGATCCTTCCCATTTCCCCAGAGGGATAAGGATGTGAGGGATGACATAACTCCCTCCTCTGTGCAGCTGCCTCAGCTCTGACAGGAATAAACGATGGCAGCCTGCTGATGGCAGACACGTTAGTCATGCTCCCACTGTTAATTGGGCTTCTGCGTCCGGCTGGGTTCATCTGCTACCCCTTGTAACACAGTGACAGCATAAGCCATCTCCTTGCATAAAGAATTCCTACACTCCACAGACTGGGGCCCCAACCCCCCATTTGAGCTTCTCGCTGATAGTCTGGGTAAATGTCATCATTCCTGAAAGAAGCTGCACTCAATAAATCACTCCCTTGACAGTGCTTTGAGAATGGGATGTGGACGTCACTTATCTCCCCTGGCCTGGAGAGCAGCTGGGGCACTGAGATCACTCCCCACAAATCCCAGAGAAGCCCAGCAGAGGTGCTTAACCCAGTTCAAATCTGCAGCACATCCTTTCCACCCTCACCACAACCTTTAGGGAGACCTAGCAAAACAAGGTGGGGAGCAGGAAACACCAAAACCCTCACAAACTAAAATGTGTTACTGGAAGAGGGTGAGAGACCGCAGGCATTTTTGGTGTCCTGAGGTCTTGTGGTGGCGTGTTCTTCAGAAAGAGACTCCAGCTCATTCCTGCCAATGCAAACTCGAGGGCACTTCGATGGCAGGTGGCACTGGCACGGGGGAAAGGGAGCAGAAATTGCTGCAGTGCCTCCAGCTGCAGATGTGCCCAACAGCTGCAGGGCCACCAGCATCCCTGAGCTCTGCCCAGCTTCCTGCAGCCTTGTGACTTGTGTGTCCTCGGGACCAGGAGTCCCAAGGGAGCTCGTTTCTTCCATCTTTCCTAGAGCCATCCAGGGGCAGCTACTCCGCTAGGATTTATGAGCTCCCGCTGGGAGGCAGGAACACAGATTCACATGAGTCATTAAGTTTAAGTCCTGCTGGCAGGATGATCATGAAAATGGATATTTAAGAAGGGTTTTCATTGGCACTGCTTACCCAGTTAAATGCTTATAACATAATTACTAAGGGGGAAAAAAGGATGTTTTCAGGAAAAAAAGTACAACCCAAACACAAAAATACTTCACAGAACTCAAACAAACTACACACATTTCTGCAAATTATTTATGGTGGAATTGGCTGCTCTGCTCAAGCAAGTTACAGGGATCAGGTTGTCTATGTCCACAAAAGCAGGATCCTGCCCAGAAGCTTCATTTTTAACGTAAGGGAAAGCAACAGAAAGAGCTGCTGTCTGCTGCAGAGGGCATTAGCATGAAAATAGACCTGGTCAGAGATTATTCTCAAAATACCTTTGTCATTAAAGGACAAACTCCAAAGAATGCTTGACCAAGTCTGGTTTTCACTTTCAGTCAATGCTAGGAAATCTGAATCATTTAGCCAAGAAAGTATTCATGCAATCCATGCAAATATTTGAATTTTTTTTCTTCTTTCTGGTGTTTTGACTAGATTTAATGAAAATATACCATAATTATAATTAATTATTACCAAAAACCACCATCAGCAAGTTAAAGCTTTCATTCTCTCTCTTCCACTGAGCTTTCCCCTCCCACAATTTCAGTATTACCAGAATAAGTAGCCCAGCTTCCCAAAATACTCGGATTATCCGGCTGCCTCTGCACTGACTCACAGGGAAGCTGTGGACAGCAGCTTGCAGACAATACTTTCCATCTGTCCATAAAATCCCCCTCGCTGAACATGGCAGAACGCTGGTGCAGCACAATGGCACCAACCTGCTGTGTCTGCAAGGTGAGCTGCTCTCCTTGTGTTTGGGAGTGTCCTTGTTCCTCTGCCTGCTCCTCCAGCAAGGCTCCTTCTCCCTCTACCTCTCCTGCATTACTCAGTCTCTTCCCTGAACTATCTGAAGAAGCCAAGCAGAAAGTTGCAGAGACACCATTTGCAAGGGCCTGGAGTGACAGGATAAAGGAGAATGGCTTCCCAGTGCCAGGGTTAGATGGGATAGTGGGAAGAAATTCTTCCCTGTGAGGGTGGTGAGGCTCTGGCACAGGTTTCCCAAAGAAGCTGTGGCTGCCCCTGGATCCCTGGAAGTGTCCAAGGCCAGGTTGGACAGAGCTTGGAGCAGCCTGGGCTAGTGGAAGGTGTCCCTGCCCATGGCAGGGGGTGGGATGAGATCAGGTTTAAGGTCTCTTCCAACCCACACCAGTCTGTGTTTCTGTGATTCTGACCAGCTTAGCAAAGGTACTGACACAGTGATGGGGACTAAGGAAGGAGTTTGAGCCCCTGATCCCACTGCTACTGTCCAGCTGGGAACCATCACTGCTTCAGAACACAGAGAGAAATACCAGTTCCTTGGATTTTGGCTCAGACAGAGCCATTGGCTCCTGCTGACCACCTAAGTGATCCCACCAGAGCAACAGAAGGAATTGATTGTATTGAGAATACAGCTATAATTAGAAATGGGTTAAAACAGATGGACAGACCTCATCACTTGTTTTTTATTTGCTTTAGCAAAACCAATACCAAGAATGGTTTGGCTGCAGGCCTCATTTTCTGAGCTTATAATATTCACTGGTGGATCTGGGAATAAGAGAAATGGTTTCTGTCAAAAGCTGTCAGCGGAGAAAGAGCAAACTATTCTCCACTTCAGCATGCTCCCACATTTGTATAGCTGAACCCACTCTGACCATCACCACATCTGTCACTGCGGCTTTGGAAATTCAGTGGCTGGATGAAGCTGCTTCACTTCAGCGGCAGAGTATCCGCTCTGAATTCAGTCTGGGACTCTGCAGAAGGGGTCCCTGTTCCTCAGCCAAGGATAATCAGCTCTGGGAAGTGTTTACAGAGTGGCCCAGTGCAAACTAACCCTGCAGACTCTGGTCAGGTGTCACCAAGGGGCTTTGGTGGTGCAGGAGGAAGTAAACTATAATCCAGAGGCAGTATTAATCCCCCTTCTGCCTCCCTCTCCTTCCTTCCCCTCATTTCTATGCAAATCCACATGTATGTGAGTATCTGACCCAAGTCAAGTGCCATTCAAAGGTAGTGCTACCAAGTTCAAGGGTTTTATTTAAGCTGCAGCTACACAAGCCAACAATTGCATAAGTCCCTTTATTTTAGGAGTTCTGGCTAACATGGAATAAGACAGGTTTAAGTGCTATGGCAGCTCCAGAGTTTCTTATGGATTCTACAATCCCAAACTAATCCACTTAACCAACGTTTATCTTCCACACCACAGACATCCACTGACCTACATCTCCATCAGCCCACTGCTTTATAAAGCATTAATTAGTAGAATCAGCCCCAGTCTTTTTGGTGTACACACTTTTATGGAAAACAACTCCTCAGCTGTTTGCCATTTTACCATTCCAGTATCAAGTGATGGAATGTTATTATGAAATGTGTTTCCTTAGGCGTTATCACTCTCACACACTCCCATATCAGCTGCCTTTTTAAGAGGTTCATCATCTGTAAGGGAACATTAAAGCCTCGCTGCACGAAAGGTCTCCCTCGTTTGTTGCTTCCTAGAAGCACCAGGGGCCTTTTTGCAGCTCCTGGGAGTAACAGGTCTGCTCCTCTCTCCCATTCACTCGGCAGAGCTGGGCCATTGATGTTGGCAGCTGCAATCCAGCCAAAGTCACACTGAGTTTTACTAACAGAGGATCTGATCTAATACCTCTGAATTCCTCTGCTTGCTCAAGCAAAGCTACAAAGCCTTTGCTGTGACTCTGCCAGTTTTCATCGGCTACCTTGGTCAAGGCTGAGCTCTTCCTGGATGGGAGTTTTCCAAGAAAAATCCAGCAACAAGCCAGCCCTCCGGCACAGTGCTTGTGGGCACGGTGCTGTCGGAGGAGCCACATTTCAGATGTGGTCATAGGCAGGCGTGGGTTCAGCGCTGACTCAAAGGGAAGAATACCACCCCCTGAATCACCAGCACAGCTTCCTCCAAACCTTGAAGTTTCCTGGCCCTACATCAGAAGAGGTTTCTGTCCCTTCTGACATTTTTGTTTACTCTCTGTAATTTTCCACTATGCTAGACATCCG
Source organism: Rhipidura dahli (assembly GCA_013399225.1). Taxonomy (NCBI): domain Eukaryota; kingdom Metazoa; phylum Chordata; class Aves; order Passeriformes; family Rhipiduridae; genus Rhipidura; species Rhipidura dahli. Next base: position 1,476,770 of record VXAC01007218.1, on the reverse strand, counting down.
TGGATTTTTCTCATTGGAGTAAGACAGACAGTGCCCCAGTCGGTTCACCTGGATTATGATAAGCCCAAGCCCTGGCATCCCACCACCAACCTCACATCCCAGAATCTGGGGCTTCTGCAGCCTGCTGAGCCATGCTAAGGTGGGCATGCTCACTAAAAGTCTCACATGGGAGATTGGTCCCAGTGGTTCACCTTCTCTAGAGCTTCTCCAAGGTTAATGAGAGGAAAAAGAAGGAAAACAGGGAAAATGAAGAGGGCAAGGAACAAAATCACCATTCCTGCCATTCTTCTCCTCCACAGGTTGTGGCTGTCCAAGCAACACTCACTAGCAGGCCCTGGTGCAGCAGGAGCTGTGCATCCAACACTGAACAAGATCAAAAGCAGGACCCCCTCCACCTGCAGCCTTGCAGGGAGCTCAGACACAAATCTGTGCTTTCTCTGGGATTATTCCCAGCTCAGTGCTGGGCTTTGCAGCTCTGCTCTTGTGGGTGGCATGAAATGGCATCCACAGCTCATGATAATGGATAATGGCTCTCCTGCTGTTCCCTGAGATAAAGAAACAACTTTCTGACTAAGAAATTTTTCCTAATATTCAACCTGAGCCTCCCCTGGCACAGCTTGAGGCCGTTCCCTCTCCTCCTGTCCCTGTTCCCTAGTAGCAGAGCCCGACCCCACCCTGCCCCGGCTGCCCCCTCCTGTCAGGGAGTTGTGCAGAGCCACAAGGTCCCCCCGAGCCTCCTTTGTTCCAGGTTAAGCCTCCTCAGCTGCTCCTGGTGCTCCAGCCCCATCCCCAGCTCCGCTGCCCTTCCCTGGACAGGCTCCAGCCCCTCAATGTCTTTCTTGTTGTGAGAGGCCCAAAACTGGACACAGGATTTGAGGTGCCTCACAGTGCCCAGCACTGGGGACAGGCACTGCCCTGGGCCTGTGGCCACACTGTGCTGCTTCAAGCCATTGACCTTCTTGCCCATGAACCAGTTGGCACTCGATGACCAAGAGAAAGAGAAATATGAGGTATCTCTCACATCATATTTCATCCTGGAAATGAGCATACATGGGTAAACACTGTTTTTCCCTGTCCTGGGAAGAAGCTGATATGTCTTTTGAGGTTGTGGGCTTTTTGTGGGTTGTTGTCTGGGAACATGGGAGATGGGGAGGTCCTTATAATAAGGGAAAAATGTGCAAGCTTTTATAAATTCAGAGTGTGAGAGAATCTGTATTCATACATTGCACTACTTGTGTTCTTTCCCATTAAATGCAAGGATGCAATGGCCCAAGGGTCCCAGAAGCCCAACAGCATTCAGAGAAGGTCCTGAAGAGGCATTAAACTCCTGCAGAATTTTATGAAGCGGGGATCAAAAAGCCCACACATCTTTCTATACATGCCCTGAACTTCATCATTATGTTCAAAGGAACAAAATAAGCTCTTTTATCGATCTTCTCTACCTGAAACTGATGCTTCCCCTGCCCTTACATTTAGAATACAGGATCGAATCTTTATTTTAGGACATGGTTTTGAGCTCAGAGTTGGTGGGCTTCTAGGAGTCTGGATATTTACTCAAGGCTGTGCAAATCCCTCCCACTCAGAGGCTGCTAAGTGAGGCCTCTTTAGCCAGGCTGGTGCTGGTGTTCATGACTCAAGGCTGACTCATTGAGTCTCTTGCTGTGCTGATGCTGCAAGACCATTTAGACTCCCTCTTTGTCCTCTCCTTGCTGCAAGAGAGGGGATGGAGAGGCAGTGGGAGATGGGCAGTGTGGAATTCTCACTTGTGAGTTAAAAGGAATAAATCAGGGCAGCATTTACAAGGGGGAAATGGGAAATTAAATATGAAGGCACCTGAATAGAAAAGTTCCCAGCCTTGATAAGGACTCAAAAGAGGAGCAAACATCATGATTTTGCATCTGTTGGCCTATCCTGGGTGCTTACTGTTGATAAACACTGTATCAGTAAAGGAAAAAGAAACTGTGCCAGCAGAGGCAAAGGAATGACAAAAAGAAGTTGTCCCAGAGCTAGGAAAAAGAGGAAGATTCCTTGTTGTGGAAATCTAGACTTCCCAAGAGAATTCCTCTGCTGAATTTAGTAGATCCTGTCACTAAATACCTTGCAAAGAAAGGCATGCCTTTGCATATGCCTTTAGTTAGCTTAAAAAAACCCACACTAGCAAACCTATTGTTTCTCAAGCTGACTCAAAATACTTTCTGAGAGGGAGTAGAAGCTCATCGATATGGTTTTTAAAGGATCACCTGGTAAGGTAGGCAGCTCAACTGTTTCCCTGCTGGAGAGCTCTCTGCACCTAGGTCATATTTGATCAGCAAACATTTCCCTTTCATGCTATTTTGTACTGAATCTACTTACAGCAAGATGTGCTGCAGCCAACTTTTGTGTGCTTCAGCTCTTCCTCAGTTCAGCGAGAGCTTTGCTCAGGCCAGGGGAAATTTGTGGATTCAAATATTTTCCTAAGGCCTGAAATAACCCATTTGCTTGTACATCTTCACCTCTTCCATCATCAGGACACTGAGCCTCTGTTATAACTTCCCTGTGGGTGGGAAATAACTGTCTTTTCTACCTAAGCCACCACCACCAGGCTCAGTAGTTTGTGACTGACCTGGGACGTATTTTTCAAGAACAAATACTTGAACTTAGGGAGGAACAGGACCTGTGATTTTGCCAGAATTTTAAAAGGGAGGTCATCTAGTCCAAACTCCCTGCTCAAGTGGGGCCTGTTACTCAAGGGTATGTTACTCAAGATTGTGTCCAAACAGCTTTTGAGTATCTCCTAAGAAGGAGACTCCAATGTCTCCTTCAAACGTGTATTTAATCTCATGAGTGCAGGAAGAATGTGGTAACACAATTCCTTTTCCCTGTTGTCACTCCCCAAAACCCACAGGTCATTCAGACTCAGATTCCTGATTAAACTGGTAAGAAACTCTACTGATTTCACCTGGATTTTGTGAAAGGGAACACCTCTGAATGCAAGTCTCAGCTTTATGATCTTGTCCTTATACTCTGTGCCTGCTCAGGTATCATCAACCTGACAGAAGGGAAACTGCCCTCCTTTTGCTCCATCAGTGCCCTCAGTTTGCCCCATCCAGTGAAAAGTGACCCAAGACATTTATTATCCTCAGGTACTTGTTTAGTTTTCCTCAGTCATAAACTCCAGAGACTGGTCAGAAGCATTTCCTGTTATTTCACCAGGCTCCGCACAGGTCTCCACAGAACTCCTGGAGAGTGGGAAGAAGAGTAGAGCCCAGCTCCCACAGTGCTTGGTGAGCATTGTGGACTCTCACACACGCTCGGCCACATGGAGATGGGAAGAGGAGCTCTGTGCTTGAGGAAGGAGCCTTGGCAGCTCCACTGACTCTTCTGTGGCTCAGCTGGCCCTGCCACCAGAGCAGGTGAGATGCTTGGAGAGATGGTGGGATAGGGAGCAATCCGGTGGCTGCTGGGGATATTGGCATCCATGGCAAAGGAGCCCTCCCCTCCCCTTATTCCTTGTGAAAAACACAAATATGCAGAAGCCAAGCAGGTATAAAGTTACTCATGGAAACACAAAATCACTGCTGGAAATCAGTAACACAGGTAAGGGGAACCCTCGGGCAGTCACAGCTGTACCCACAGATCCTCACAGTGTTGTGCAGGAGAAATGTCCAAATAAAAGAAGCAGCTGCCCATAACCCTGTGTGTTTCTTGCTTCCCTGAGGCCAGTACCATCCCTGTGCCAGCACCATCCCTGTGCCAGCAGGATCATATCCCATGAAAGGACTCCTGGGCTGGCAGCAGCTCCAAAAACACTTCCCTGGTGTTGATGGCATTTGGGCATCTTTTAAATTGTGTTGATTTATTCTCCTTGTAACCCTTCGAGGTGAGAAAACACCAGTGTCTGCACTTTGCACAGGAAAATTCAGGCATTAAAAGGTCACCAAGTGACTTTGTACATCACAGACAAGCCACTTATGCAGGAGAGCTTCCTTCCTCTTTCACTGGGAACATTCTGCTCCAGCTCCAGCTGACCCAGGGGAAAAGGCTGCTGCTCCAGCCCTTTGCCACCCATCCAAGGGCACTCCAGCATTAGGACAGTTATTTCCCAACATCTCCAGACAAAATGACCCTGCTTGGCTCTACTGAATTCTTCTCTTCCCCACCCTGTCCCAGATCATTCTGAGAATGGACTTCATGAGAAAAAGGAAGTGAAACACCAAGATGTGGTTCTGGCTTTTGAATACAGTTTGGGGAATTTCTTAAAAATGCCTATAGAATTAAAGGCATGCTGAAGCCCAGAGACCTGCTCCAGTCATCTTTGGGAAGCACTGGGTCAGGCAGCCAAGCCCTGCTTCCACACCATTTGTGCTTACAGATTTTGCATCAAAAAAATCTCAAAGATAACACAACGATGACATAAATGCACTTCTCCCCCTTCTCTGCTTCCCCTCGCAGGGCCTCTTGTTTCTTTTGCAGTTCTGATGGGACTTTGACTGGAGGCTCTGGTGCAGGCATTAGTAATCCTAGAGCCTCTGTATCCTACAGCAGGCAGGAGCTGGCAGGTAGGGAGAAGTTGTAAGGAAACTTTGCTAAAAGCCAGAGCACCATTTTTGTGCAGAGACCCAGCTTTCCAGACCTCCCCTCGTCTCCCTGCTGACACTGTCTCTGCACAGCCATCTATGTCAGGACAGCTGGGAGAACAGGGAGGAGGCTTGGGGGAACATGGATACATGTACAGACAGGGAGACACAGCCAAAAACTTCTGCAGAGTCACCAAATCAGCCTTGTCCATAGGCCATGAAGGAATAAATGCTGCATGTATTTCCCACAAGAGCATGATACTAAATTCACCCCTTCCTCGGTTTTTTTTCGTGTTTCAGCACCTTCTGCATCTGTTAAACAAACTATCTTATAAGGATACAGAAGTAAAAAGACTCATCAGTGCCATCCCCCTTTAGCTGCTGCTCAAAGAATTACATAATAAAATGCAGTAAAAGAAACCCTCACTTAAATGAAAGTTTTTCATAAAGCCCCCTTGCTTTTGTTCAGTGGAAACTCATTTAAACTTGATTTACTGCACCTTGGAATTTAAAGCTTCATATGAGATTAATGGGCTGTTTTCTGGTTACATCATCTTCGTGGATTGTCAAGACAAGCCTACAGTGAATTCACAAAGGAAAGTTTGGTTACAGTACCCTGTTAAAACACTGGAGCAGTTGCTGTTTCCAAGTAACTCAATTGGATAACATAACAGATAGGCTTCATGAGAATAAATATGGAATTTCCACTGTATTAGAACAGCGAGCTGTGGCCATGTTTTACATTACAGGAATAGGTCATATATTTTTAAATACATCAGACGTGACTCATTCTTCAGTCCACGCTCTGATTGGCTGAGAGAACATATTTTTCCCCTTTTGGACTGTGTTTTTGGGGGCTTTTGAGCTCTATACTTACACTTTCTAGTGTGGTTAGGATGGAAGCTGATAGCAGTAGTAGAGAGGCTGAAAAAGGAGGATTTTCAAAGGCAGAAAAGACCATCCTGTACACTGCTGTATGCTGTGATCTAAAGGGAAAGGGCAGGGACAAGCAGCACTTGTAGAGCAAAGCGTTTATCTGTAGTAGAGTAGCACCCACAGACTCCTTGGAATTTGGATCCCATGGCTTCAAAGCCAGCAGCAAACCCATCCTCCCACCCTGAAACAGCTTTTTTAATTGCTGCTGGGAAAAAAGAAGGTTTAGCGCACAACCATGTCCAGCAACTACAACTTTGACACATTTTCTGAGGTTTCCTTAGGGACAGACTGTGATTTCCATCAGATATCCATGTAAAGCAGAGGGAAACAGCTCCAAGTCACAGCCTCAGCCATCAAAAAAGAATTCCCAAGGGGCTACAGGACATGTTAAGGTGGGAGTCTCCCCCCAGCTCTCCAACAGGCTCCACGTGTTTTAACAGCTTGACAGGCTTCCAGGAATGCAGCCTGAAGCCAGTAAATAAAGGGCTCAGTAAATAGGAGATGCAAAGAGTGATACTGTTTGCTAACTTACATCCAACCAATACAGATAGCCAAGCAATTGGATTTGGCTTAGTTTCCACACAATCTCCATCCCTGGAGGTAACTAGTTTAGAAAGCAAATTTCTTTACAATGAAATGGATTTGGCAGCAAAATGAAGTTCATCTTGAGGGCAAAGAAAAAAACCCACCACCACCCTCCCAACACTGCTAAGCAGTTACTGTGTAATTTATGTCAAATTATTGGTTGCTAGGAGGAATAGATCCAGATTTGCCTACATTTGCTATAGGAAAGGATTATAGATCTTTCATTCAGCCCATCAGAAGCATTATCAGAGCTGCTACTTAGTCTGCCAAATGTCTGATAAATGACCTTTGGGGGATTTTGTCCTTAGAGGTTTCATTCTTTAATAGTGTTGTTTAAACCATGGAGAAGGACACGAGTAGGCTGTAAGATTGAGCCACACATGGAGCCTTTGGAGAACCAATAAAATCAGAGTATTTGAGCTTTTAAATATCTCAGATTCTCAAATCTCCAGAGGGGAAGTTGTGAGAAAGTGCAATAAAACCAGAAAAGTTGACATTTCTCAAAGATGCAAACTAAAGAGGGAAAAAAAAAAAAAAGAAAAGGAAATTAAACCAGACTTTTAAATACACAGTTTCATAGGGGAAAAAAAAGCTTTTAGATTTCTTTTGGGATTTATGGTGAACCAGATTTACTTCCTAAGCTGCTATAACGAGCTTGTATTCAAGGAGGGGTTGGGATTAATCAAAAATTAGCAGCACTGCAATTTTGTTTACAAATTCACATCTACAGAAGTACTCACATTTTGCTGCTTGGTCTCAGATTTGATCTGAAGGAATTGTAGGATCCTACCAAACAAATGAAAGCCAGCTATCAACACAAGCCAGACTGTTCAGAATTATTAAATATATATCCTTTCCCAAAAGGATGAATCTTTGTAGCGCATGAGCAGCTGTTATATCCAGCTTTGATGTATTTTCTCTTCACATTGGAAGCACCCAGCAAAGCAGCACAGGGTAATTAAGCCTGAGACTAAAAGCCAGCACATTTATGGGCCTTAGTAGACATTTCTCAGTAGTTCATAGGGCTTACCATAAATTTACATGTTTGTTTAACTGGGACTATTTGCTGGAGGGGGTTTTGTTCTGCTTTTACAGATAGTTTTTCTAATGTAAGAAATTATAATTCATGTGAAACCAGCATGGTGCAGCACAGGATTCTGCAGCTCTGCTGTGGCACAAGTGCTGGGACAGGCAGATATTAAATTGAGCTCCCCAGTGCTGTTGGCCAAAGACATTTAGATTGTGGCCCGTGCCTTGAGCTGTGGTTTGCAAAGCAGGAGCCCACAATCAGGGCACAGGTGAGCCACAACAGGGTCCTTTTTCATGTCCTTTGTGGCTGCCTGCTCCTTCCCACTAACCTGGGGCCAAACTGTGCTCAGCCCAAAGGTGTTTATTGGTCTTTCTAATGGTCAGACTGAGGGCTGTGGCTCCAGTTGCTGAACAGAGGCCATCAAATCACCGGTGGGATGGGAGCTGGTCTTGACCCCAGGAAATTTACCTTGAATTTACCTATGATCATGGATGAGACCTGTCATAAAAACAAGATAGAAGAGTTTGAAGACAAAAGTTTATATGATGTTACTTCAGCGCCCCTAATCACCTGGTTCACCCCACACTGGCCAACTCAGCCTCTCTTTAGAGCAAGTTACCCTCACAACTCCATGGTGCAAAGAGCAGTAGCATTGCTTTTGAATTAAAGCAAGTGCATCCACATACTCCACAAGAGTGAAGATCAGTTCTATGAAATGGAAATTCCCTTAGTCTTAGGGCCTCCTAGATGATCCAATCAACAGGGTAGGAGCTGAGAAATTCCAAAGGGGCTTGCATGTGCATTTTTCTGTCCAGCAGCTGAGGCAACTCCCAGTTCTAGTCCTCCACCAGCCAGGCATAATAGGTCACCTGCCCTCCACTACTAGTGGGCAACAGGACAATGTCCCATTGAGCAGGTGTAAGTTTGCTTTCAGGTAACCATTAACAGGAGCTCGATGTACAGACAAACAGCTCCTCTTTCCACCCACTCCTCCAGGTGCCACATGGATGAACCCCAGCAGTGACTGTAATTACAGACGTGTGTGGACCTGGGGAGTCCTTTACAATCCTTCCTTTGACCTTCTTTCTGCCCAGGTCCAGCCTTGTTCAGGAATTACCTAATTCCCCATAACCCCACCCCTGTTTTCTCATGGGGAGACACAGCCCTGGGAGAACAAGCTGCACTTTGCATAATTCCTAAGTGGATTTTCCTTTGACTTGGAAAATCACACGTATCTGACTAAAAGACTATGGAGGCTGTACAGACTAAAGATGTACTTGGGACCAACAAATCTGGTGAACACATTGAAGCAAGATCTTGCATGCCCTGTTCTGGCTGCTGATCATTTCTTTAGGTGATTTTGGACATGCTTTTTAACAATAAACCCTGACGTTGTTCCTAAGTGCTTTGGGCTTCTGAAGCCTTCTGTCACATTATCTACTGATAGGAGAGGGTGTGGAAATAGAGTTGGGTGAAACTGGAGAAGTTTTGACCAATTAGTTTGGCCAAGAAAAATGCAGCTAAGACTGTAGATTGTTTAAACCAAAATCACTGTTAAAATGAATAGGATGGCACTGATTTGTCAGAATTTCTGTTCTGTGATTAAAACATGTATTGTCAGCAGCAATATTTGTGAAGAAACCAGGTGCTTTCATTGTACCTGTTCACAGCACCTGAGTGAAATGCATTTTAAAAGTCCCACAGAAAAATAATTTCTATTCTATGTATTCTTCATGCTTCCCTACTCATTTCATTGCAGGGGGGTTGGACTAGATGGCCTTTGAATGTTCCTTTGAACCCAAACCATTCTGTCATTCTTCAGTGGTACCATGAATCACTGCACAAAATACACATTCTGCAACTTGCAAATGTTTATCCTCTTAATTACTGCAAATTAACTAATGTGAATGAAAACACGATTAAGAAACCTTCATGGTAGCCCATGACCAACTCCTTGATAATCTTCTCAGTGCATGCACACGTGATTTGGTTATGTCATGTGTCCATGCAGTTTGCAAAGTATTCCATAGAAACCAAGAGATTTTGGGGGCATGAATCACCAAAACACAAGTTCTGTTACAGGTCAGCAAAGGAAGGGGAGGGAGAAGCCAACCTAAACAGCACAGGTAATTGATCTCACATTCTTCTGTTTATACATCCAGTGCCCTGAAGGCACATTGTGAGTCCCTCCAGATTGCTTGAAACGTCATTTCTTCCCCGTGTTTCCTTAGAGACAGAGGTGAATCAGCCTGGAGAAAAGCAGCTGGAGTCAATAAAAATTCCAGAGGGATAACCTGGCCCCTCCACCTCTTTGCCTAAGACTTCCAGAGCAGGAGTCTGCTTTCTCCTGTTACTTCAGTCTCAGGGGCTTCTGTTTTGAGGGAGGAATGCAACACCCTCTCATTAAACTGCAAGGATTTCCGGGGGGTTCCTCTACCATTTCAGCTGTTTTCCTGTTTTCCCATGCTTTGTTTACCCTCCACTATGTGTTGGTTAGTGAATGGCTCAGGCAGTCCTGTCTGCCTATTCCTGCAGCTCTGTTAATGCACAGTCTGAACACCAATTAATTCATCTCCTCTGTCCCTCTGACACACGGAGTGATCAATCTCTTGGTGAGGCACTTAGGGACCAATGACTTGAGGTGTCATTTTCAGCCCACTGGATTGGAGGGGATCTCTCACTGGGTTGGATCAGGACCAGGTGCAGCAGAGCTGAAGCTTTATTCCACCTCCCAGCCTCTTCACCTTCAGCACGTGTCCCCTCCAGCCATAACTTGGAGGTTTCTCAGGTGGTAAAAGACAGTCCTGTTCAAATCCTCTCCCTTCCAAGCTCACCAGCTCTGAAGAAATGATGTGCTTGGTGCAAAATGCCCCAAATCAACAATGAAGGACATGAGATGTGGCCACCCATTAAAGGCTTGATAAAACATTCATCTGGAAGCTGCACAGCTCCTGAACCTGTGGGGCTTTTTGTAAATGCCACTCAAATTACTTAACTGGTTCATTTTATTCAAAAAGCTGAGGAATGATCACAGAAGGGTCAGGGCATGTAAATATAGTTAAAACAAAAAGAAACAGATGCCTCTAAAAGAAATGGCATGTTTGTTACCATTTACTTCTGGAGTTAGAGTTAATAGCCAATGGCTAGAGAAATACTTTCAAATTGTCTCAGATGATTCTTTTAAATTGATTTCTTCCATGCTTAAATTTGCATTTTACCTTTGTCTATTTTATGAGCTTAAACACAATCTACAGTCCCATTTTTTATTTTTTTTTGTTCTAAATGCTAAGCTTTGAAGCTACTACCACACAGCTCCAGACATTGTGGGTGTATATTTAGTGTGTTAATGTGTAACAGGTTTCATTCATAGGTCTCAATATATTCTGTAGCATAACACAGCCAGAGTCAGATCTGCTGTGATCAGCAGAGGCTCCATTCAGGAAGAAGGAAACTCAGCCTCCTTGCCTCTCTCTTTCTGGGGAAAGCCTTTGAAATTCACAGCAGACCGGAAAAAATGAGAAGTTCCCTCCTACTCCTTCCAATTTCAACAAGNTAATATCAAAAAGTGTCCTTTTTTTTTTTTTTTTTTTTTCCCATTCATGAGCATAGAAGCTATTAATAAAATCCCTGAATGAGAGTGGTTAACCCCCAAAAGTGACACATACCTTAGACTTTGCAAGCCAACATGACAACAGTCAAAACAGAAATCAGCCTCTCAATATCTCAACACATAACGCTGTCTGCGCTTTAAAAAAATCCATCAGACGGCATCGTATCAGCTGCAGACAGATGAGTCACTAGAAAGCCTGAGACAAGCAGACCTAGAGTCACCTCCAGCCTGGAAAACACTTCCTGTCTTTAATAAAGAAGTGGAGGATTCTGTCAGTGAAGCAAAACTCCTGGCAGACAGATGCCCTGCGCTTTCCGTCCCCTCCTGGGGAAGGGGGAGCTAAGGGCGAAGAGGATTGGTGGGGAGAGGAAGAACGAGGCTCTCTCCAGCAGGCCTGCAGCTGGTACAGCAACAAGCTTTGCCCATCAGCAAAGGAACATGAACACAGCACTCAAAGGAAAAACATGGGACGAGGCACAGATGTTTGGAGCTACAGTTGCAAAAGCTTTGGCTGGTTGGATTTCTTATTCCTGTCTCAAGCAGCAAACCTGGCATTTTGCTTTTTCTCTCCTGAAAGCACCTCTCCATGGCAAAGTTTAGTGCCAGCAAGGAATAGCATCTATCCGAGTGACCATGTGTGTCCCAGCAGGCAGTGCTGGAGGGATTGCAGCAAGACAGGACATCTGTGTGAGGGCTCTCTGCCCCTAGCAGGATCAATCTATGACAGCAAAGACCTTCTCTCCCCCCCAGTCACTCTGGTAATAAACCAGCAAAAGTCCCAATTACCAGCTCATTCCCCTTTCCTAGTGCTGGAGACCTCCCAGGTGAGATTCACACCTCAGCTTTCCTAAGGCAGTGTGGGGCTGCCCTCAGCACAAATGACTTGGGTTAAAACCTTCTCTCTTGACTCGTCAGCTTTATTTACATGGTTCTTCTGTTGACAAAATCTCCACCAGTCCTCCCCTTCCAGATTCTCAGGAGAAATGCAAACAAAATTTCTTCAGTCAAACTGCTGTTAGTTCTTACAAAAACGAAATCAGTAAAACAACTCCTGTCACTATTTCTGCTTGCACTTCTCAGACCCCTCTTGCAAGTTGTAAAGAGAAAGAGGCTGCACAACTGCAGACCTGTCCTTTGCTGGGGATGCTGTCAGACCCCAACCCCATTCATGTTACCCCATCTTCCCCTGGCAGCTCTGCCCTGCAGCACTGAGCCTGCCACAAGAAGCTTTCAGGGTGGAGAAGGTAGGGCACTGCTCCCAGCCCCTGGAAAAACATCTCCGAAAGTTTGGCTTGCTGGATTTCCAATAAATCCACACCCATCACGGAGCAGCACTCGAGGGCAACCGAGTGCTCAGCCCAGGGGGGAACAGGAGAGGGGCAGCTGGGCTGAACCAGGGCAGTCTGATGGGCATGGAGAGAAATGGAGCACCTGCTCTGCAGCCTGCTCAGCCCCTTGGAGAAATATAGGCACAAGGACAGGACCTGGTTTGATAAACAACACAGCCAAGCGTGGTTCAGCCACAGCCCTTGATCTGTCCAAGTCTTTAGATGCCGTCTGAAAAACAAAACATGAAAGGTTCCTCATCATCCAGGGATGAACAGGCAAGAGGAATAAAGTGCAAGTGAATAACAGTGAAGGATGGAGAAGAGAAATACTTGGAAACACGTAATACTTGGAAAGAGTAGTACAGCATCCACTTCTCTCAATGGGATAAATTAAATACCTCAGCTCTGAGCAACCATAAGGCTTGAAACCCAAATATTTATGAGCTCTACTTTGCTGTTTCTTGCCCCTCCTTTTTTCTTCAGATTAATGCCTTACCAAAAATCTGGTGTGCTGGGCACGGTACAGGTCTATATCAGGATATAGCTTCTGAATATTGCAGAGCTCAAAACAAGCCAAGAGGAGAGGAAGATGCACCAATAAACTACAGAAAAGACTTCCAGCCCCATGAAACTGAAAAGCATTTGTCTGGGAAAATACCTGCCTCAGGTACTCTCTGGTCAATGGGGCCTTTTTTCAAACCCGATTGTTTGGACCACAAACTATCCCCTGACAAAACAATTTCTAATAGGAAAACACAGCTTCCCAACCCTGTTTAGCTCCATGGGATAAAGCAGCCCAGATCAATTTTCTTTATGGACATCTGTAAAGTGTTTCACTTTTGAGGACAGGGTAAGTGGCCTGTTGCCATCATTTGAGTGGAGCTGGGGAGGCTCCTCATTCCCAGTGAGGCTTCCCAACCACTGGCTAACTATTTCCCTGCCATATTCCAGCTGCTCAGGCTCTCAGCAGAGCTAGAAACAACATTTCATGTGCATTCAAAGCACTCCACAGATAGCAGTTAAATTTCTCAGCATGTAACACAGAGTTATTAGTGTTCTGCTCTTGGCTGGAGGGATTTCCCCACAAAACACAGGTCCTGATTGAGGGAGGAGGGGGGTATCCAGTGCTGTTCCCCTGGGGACACCTGGCCATGCAGCAGCACAGGCAAGAGCTCTGGGCTACACTCTGCAGCAGAAGATGGGGCAAAAAATTAACGCACATTATCTCCTCTATGCACCACTGATCCTGAGCATCTTACTCTCCACCTGGTGAGTTCCAAAGAAAACAACATCCCTTTTATCCTGTGAAAAACATAACCTCAAAAAATTGTGTTTAGCCATAATCTCTGAGTTTCTGGCAAAGAAGAAAAAGCAAGTGATGATTTTTTTTTAATCCCTAAGTGAAAAGGAGAAAAGATTACCTGCCTTAACTCCATTCTTTGCTGCCTTCTGGAATTAAGACAGGGATTTATTTCTGCATAGCAAAGGACCAGCCCATCCAAAATGAGAGCAGACACACACACACACCACCCAACACCTCATTTTACTAACACAAGTGCCTTGAGTGCTGTAATGGTCATCTCTCTGTAATTCCAACAGCATTTGAAGAAAAACAATAGACAGGAAGAGAGGCAGGGAATATTAATGGTGTAAAGTTTTAAGTGTGGATACAAGTGCTTTATTAAATATTGTCTGCCAAATGTTCTAATGCTGGAGGAACTTTGCCAAGCAGGAATTTGGCTCTGTGTGCTTCTTTGTCCATTTATTGGGTTTCTTTAAGCTTTATCCCAGCTCTCAATTTAAGGTATTCTGGTTGCAGAAGGAGGTCTAAGACAGTGATGCCTCTCTTAAATATTTATCGAGAAACTCACAGACTGGTCCTTTTTCAGGAAGACCCTTGTGCAGAATATAACTTTTCAGTAAAGGGGTAGACCCAGTGCTCCATGTGATGGTGCTGAAGATTTTACAGATACTCTGCAAGTCCCAGCTTTGCTTCCTGACAGTCATGAATATCAAGAACGTTGCTTCTTCTTTCATCCATTGACTAGATTTACAGCAGCTCATTCCTTCCTTTCTACAGCCTCAAACCACAAAATCTCTTTGTTTGACTAGATAATGAGCTAGCAGCAAGTGGTGTTTACTTAAAGCATCTTCAAAGAGTGTCAGAGCACGAAGGCCCCAAACAAAGCTACTCTACACAATCTCCTTGCCTGTTTACAAAACTGCACAGCAAACTACTCTACACAATCCCCTTGCCTGTTTACAAAACTGCAAAGCAAACTAGTGTTTTCATGTTTTATCTGAGATAAAACTCACGTGGAAAAAGACTGGTCTGATGGGTGAGGTATTTTGAACAGTGCATTTAACAATACCAGATATCTTGGTTAAAACAAAACCACGGTTCAGAATTGTCAGTGTGAGTAAAAAGAAGTTTTAGTCTTTCTGCTCATCAGCTGCTCCAATTCACCACTGGAGCTAAGGACTGATGCTGAATGTATGAAATCATCAGAATCCTTTTTATGCCTTCCATGCCAAAACCCTTGGATTGCCCTCTCATTTTTCCTTGCAAGCCATAAGCAAGGTCACCACTCCTTGCTATAAGCCAGGCATGATCCTCATAAAGTGGTTTTCAACAGCAAATTTCAAGAAGCTGTAAAAATGCAGAAAAAAAAAAATCCAGGGTCCAAAAGACCTTTCTGGAGCAGGAGGATCAATCACACCCAGGTCAGCAACACTGAGCATAGCTGAAGGCTGGTATTTCCTATAATTAATTGTAAGTATTTAAGAATATAATTACCCCTCCATAACCAAGAGGGCAAAGTTGCAGTTCTACCTACTAAAGCTCAAGCAGCCAAGTTAGCTGGGCAGCTCCACCCCATTATCAAAATTTTAGCTACTATCTTGTAAAAAACAAAGCAAAAACCACAAGGGGATGGATGGGAATGATGTACTGGGTTTGACTCACCTTGAGAAGACCTGACCAGCACGGCCATCCTTTGAGTGTGCCACAACCATAAATTCTTGGGTAGGGGCAATGCCACTGGTGCCCTGTAAGCTGTATCAGGCATGCAGTGTGCCCCTCTGAGGTAAGGGAGGGTGCTCTAGTTTGAACCCTGTGCTTAAGGCAAACCAGAGCTAATTTATGGACAAGGGATGAAGCAGGTGCTGCAATGTCTGGCTGCCCAGACCACAGGCATGCCTCCCTGTGAGCAGGATTTTGGGTGCTTGGTGAAGTCAGCCCTGGCTGCTCTCAGCTGCTGCACCAGATTAAACAGCTCCCACCTTTGCCTGTCTCACATCAATCACTCCCTCTGCTCTGACAGCCCACCTGACCCCAGGGCTTGCCAGGACACAGCTCTAGTGAACAGATCAGGTTAGACTTCACTTCCAGGATTATTTTATAGCCTGGAGCAGTTCACTGATCCAATTTACCTGCTGGCTTACCAAATGCATGCCAGGCACTGGGTCAGAAGAAGCAGGTGAAAGGAGGGGGCACAGGGGATGCTTTAGGCTGCTCTTGCTGGTAGGGAAAGGAGCAGTGGATCTTCCCCTGGGGCTGGGGAGCAGCTGCTGAGGATGTGGGAATCCTTTCTGGATGGTGCCTTCAGGTGCCTTCAGGTGCCTTCAGTCTCTTCTGGGGCAATCTTGTCACTTTGAACTAAGGAGTCACTAGCAGACAGACAGACTCTCTTTAGTGTTGTTCAGTTAAGTTATTCATAATTAAAATTTAAGCCTTCCCTGTGACAGTGCCACTGTGCCAGCCTTCTAGATGCTCTTTTCCCTAAAATCCCACTAATTTGCCAGTATCATGCTGTTGATGAGTTGCTCAAAACAGAACCCATGTTGCTAAGGGCCATAAACACAGGGCTGTTACCTCCTTGCCTCAGAACCCAGTGCTTGAGGGCACTGAGCCTACCATTTAATTAACAGCCCTCGGAGCTGGGAATTGCACGTGCTACAGGAGCAGCCAGTGTAGAAACACCATCTGGGCAGACAAGTTAGAAAAGGGGACCTCTCATCCCTGCAGCCTGGGGAGCACAGAGCTGTCTGGGTTAGATCTCCATGGCTGGCTCAGCCACACTTGTAAATGCAAGGCTCATGCCAGCACACAAACTATTTGTGGTTTAAGGCTACGAGGCAGCTCTAGGTAAGCCACACGTTTGTGTCCCAGAGCAAGCATTTCCAGTGCACCCAGACAATCCAGAAGAATGACTGTGATTGAGCTGTCAGGAGGATGCACAGCCTCCTGTCTAGACATACAGAGCACACACGTCAGGCCAGGGCAGGTGGATGGACACGTGTGGGAACGTGGGTGGCGGCAGGAGGCTGAAGCGAGCAGTGTTCCGCAGCACAGCACATGTCCCGGCTTCCCATCTGTCTAACCAGTGCCAGACGGCCTTGCAGGGATTATCTGGCACATGTTCTCCTTGGTCTTCCTTGAGGCCACATCCTGTCACAAGCCCATGTGAGATCTGGTGTTTGTTATCGTGTTTAAGAGTGCAGCATCACAAACATGGGCACATCAGAGCAAATGGATTCGAGCAGAGAAAATAATTTGAGGGTAAATTCAGCTTTTAAGCATTTGCTCCCAAATTATAACTCATTTCTTTGAGGGAAAACCTACGTACACAATTCTCAAAAGCTGAAGCCTCAGCCCTTTGCTGGAGATTCACCTCTTTGGGAACTAAAGTGGAATATGCAATTGGACTGCAATGCGCCAGATTTAATTGCCCCAGATTTAAGTGGGATAGATGATCCCAATCAAAGTTAAAAGCTCAGGCTGGGCAGATTTCAAACCATTGCTGATCAGGATTCACCAGTCAAGATATAACTGAGCAACAAAACTTTCCTTCCAGCAAAGTATCCATACATGCAGCTGGACATGTGCCCAGACCACAGAGCTGTTCAAACAGCCTTACTGGAGAAGTCAGTGCCCCAGAAGTCAGGCTTGAAGCTAGAGTCTCCCAATAACTTTAACAATAAAATCTCTGCACCCAGTCATTAAAAGGAGGCAATGCTGTCAGTGACCAAAGGAAATGGCAGGTCCCTTGCTAGTTCAACAAGTAATTACATACCCTGTTTGTGAAAACGTTCCCTGCCAATGGAAACATCATTTTTAATAATTTTTAAGAGGCTGTATTTTTAATAGCCACTCTATAAAGCAAGCTGGGAATAAATACCCATTAAAATCAGATCTAGAACTCAGTATGAAAGAAAAAAGCAAGTGCAATGGGTTTAACTTTGTAAACTTTCTCTTCCATGTTCCCAGGCCCTGCAGAGGTGCCTTGCTGTGCTGTGCTCTCTGCAATCCTTTCAGCAACTGCCCCACCTCCACTAAAACCCAAACTGGACAGGTCAAGCTCTCCAGTGATATCAAATCACATGGCTTTTTACCAAATTATCTGGATCTTTGGCCCTCAGTCCCCTTTGCTTATTTTTTCCCAGCCCTCTCCTGTCTCATTTCCCTCTGCAAGAACACAGACCAGTCCTGAGACACAAACTGGATCACACAGGTGCCATCCATCAGAGAGCTTTGAGCAGAACAGGCTGTGACAGAACTGCAAAGAGGAAAAATGCCTAAAAAAAAAATAAAAAGCACGTTTTTGCACTCATATCAAGCAAATCCCTAAGCATGAGCATTAAAATACAGCCTGCCCTTGATAACTCTGTTTTTAAAGAAGGCTGATCAGGTCCAGACAGAGCAGAAGAAGCTTCCACCTTGCCACATGAGCAGTGCTCTCCTGAGCTTGCTACTGCCCACATCCCTTGGTACACTGGCTCAAACTGGAGGCATGAGGAAGCCAGAGAGACAGGCTGGTTAAATTTTATGAACTTATTTTGCTAGTATAAAAATAAACAGAATTGGATTTTTTTTTCTGAAAGCACTTAAAACAGACATTGTTTTTCCAAGCCTTCCCAAGGTTTTTAAGGATGTTCCTCAAATTTTTAATGCAAATATCAAGAGTACATTTTTACTACAAGAAATGAAAAATGTTTTGAAAAACAATTTTGCTGCAAGTTTTATAACTTTATAACTTTTTTATAAAAAAAATACTTCACAGAGGTACTATTCTGTGGAAAATTTTGTTTTTAAAAAGCCCATTGATTTTCACACAATTTTTTTGACTGCTGCTAACAGGATAAAAGCTGCTCCTATTTATAAACAGGAATTTGGAGGCAGAGGTTTTGGGGTCCGTGCAGGTAAGTGCAGCCTCACCTTGGCTTTCAGCTCCACATGGCCTCATCTGGCTGCAATTCCTGACAAAATAGTGTAGCCATACCTGGAGTTTCCTACTGTAAAATCCAACCTGTTGGTCAGGATGCTACAGCCATCAGCTAAACAGCAGGGCAGTGGTCAGTCCTGCATTTCCAGGGATGCAGAGCTCATGAGGGCTGGAATGCCCTTTCCATGCACCTGGGACCCCAGGAAGAGTCAAGTCTCCTTTGAAGTGTCATTACAGCTGTGCAAATAATTACATTTTGGTTCCCTGGCTGAACTTGAAAACATGCTATTCTGTTTCAGAGCCATCCAAAATGATTTAAAAATTTTGAGTGCACCAAGAAATAGAAATCATCCGGCTCCCACCTGGGGGCAAATGAAACATTGCATTTCCAGAAGGAAAGAGATAAAATATCATTTTAAATGGGAATTTTTGTCAGCAACGCTCTCCTCTGCACACTACAGCAATGAAACAGCTCTGAGGGGCTTGCAAATCAACACTGCAAATACACAGCCCCTCCAGAAGTCCCTCATGCCACCCTGGCACCTTCCCTTGCTCCCTGTATGTCCCAGAGCACACAGAGCTGGGCTGAGGGGTGCAGAGGATCATGCCTATGGCCCTGCCTCCTCTGGGATTGCTCTCCTGCTACTAAAACTCCATCCACACTCTGACTCCTCACTACAAGCCCAAGCTGCAAAGTTGGCTCTTGACTGGATTTGCATTTGGCTCCTCCTCTCCTTTGCAAGAAGGACTTGCAAAGGAGACTTCTGTCAAGTCCCTGAAGTTTGTCGAAAGGCAAAGGCCATGCAAGTGCTAAACAGCAAAATATTAGACACTAGAAGGCCAAATTCAGCTAGTCCAACAGTATTATGCCAAGGTGAGTGCTGATCCCAAACATACACATTTGGAAAACAAAATTTGCTATTTATGTCTTTCCTGTCAGTATCCTTTTAAAATAATCTGGAAAGTTATTTTGATTTACTAAAATTAGCTTTCTAAATCTGGCACTTTTTTTTCTGCTCCCAAGAGGCTTAGGAAGCCACCAAGAACAGTGCTATCACTTGCTGTGTGACCCCACACGAGACACCAGCTGGGACACACATGGAAAAGAGCAGCCAGTGCCCTGTGAGGTCTCAGGGCATGGAGCTGCTTTTGGAGCCCCACAGAAATCAGCAGGAGTCCATATGACTGAGATTTTGTGGCCTGATCTGGGCTTACATAGGTGGGGCAGATGAAAGATGACAAATGACATTTCCTGACACGGCAAATGCCAGTTCTCATCCCTTGGGATTGTTATCCCAGCCTGGCTGTGGCAGCACAGCTCCTGCTGTTATCCTGAATATAAATCTGCACTGAACTCTCCTACAAGTAGTTTGCATATAAAGTGGAGCTGGCATACTTTGGCACATGAAACTGGATTTAATGAAGGCCTGGTTTAAAGCTGCTTGGTGGTTGCCAAGAATATTTCACCAAATCCAAGCAGGCATTGGGCCAGGCTCTTGCTGTTCCAGATGCATTAGACTCCTATTCCGAGAGAAGGGATGAGTCACCCAGACAAACTCCAGGCTCAGTGTGGAGGGCGGAGGAAACAGCCTGGTCCAGCATAAAGCCACGGAGTCACTGGGAGCCTGTGCATTGCCTTCAGCAGCCTTGGATCTGCACCTGGGACTGTTTGTATTCCCAGCACGCATTTCCCTAAAAATATCCCAGCACTGGGATACCTTCCCCAGTTCTCCCTCTGCCATCTCCACAGATTTTAATGTGATGATCAGATGTCAAGCTTCTCCTGTATTTTTCCATGTTCATTCTCTGTTTCATAGCACGGAATAACCCCCCAAATCCCATCCAATGTTCTTCAGCCCCTACAGACTCAAGTACAACAGTGAGAATGAGATAGATTAATTATTTGCTTTTTATTTAAATCCAAGCTGTAATATTATATTAGAAAGCATTCTTTCTCTAGTAATTGTTAAATCAGATTCCTAACATAACATCAGTTATGGTTAATTGATAGTTACCTACCTTGCGTATACAACAGAAGGAAAAAGTGACAACATAAAATTCCATAATAAAAATCTTCAGGCACCACTGTTCGGAAATTTGTAATTTAAGGTTTAGATTTGCCTTCCAACTCCTGGCTGAAGCAGAGGCTTGAACAGAAATGGTCTTGTATTCAACAGCTTTAACAAGATGTGAGAAAAGGGCCTGAGGTGAAGATGTTGGATTGGAGAAGACACAAGGTGGAGGATCAGCTACAGCAGAAAGGGGACCTGAGTGTTTGAAGACTGCTTGCACCCACCCTAATTCAGGCTGGAACTGAGGACAGAGAGCCATGAAGATGACATGAATGGAATGGGTCAGCTCCTCAGTTAATGCACAAAGTTCCATTCCTGGTCTGACAGGATCGTGCAGCAGTAAGTTGTTTTAGAAAACAAGCCAGTCCTTCTTTGGGTAGGACCTACCCCGACTTCCAAAGCCAGCAGGCCCTGAGGCTGAGTCCGGCTCTGCCCAAGGGGTGCAAGGCTCCTTTGCAGTCCGTGGGTTTCCAGCCTTACAAACCAAATGTGCCATAATCACAATTTGCTACTGTGGTCTTTTTCTCTTCTTGTACTGATGCTCCAGGCAAAGTTTCACTGCAGTGCACATACCCCCAGAAATGTGCCTGTGGTTCTTGGAAGCCTAAATTTGAACTTCTTAATAGCATAACAAAAACAACTGAGAAGTTACTCAGTGCATCATCCATGGCATTTATTAATATTAGATCACCCATGCTCACTGGCTGCTTTTCTGAGTAGCCATCAGCAGAGATTTATTTCCTTCCAAATGATTTCTCCCTTCTTGAGTCAGAAGGGACCTATGTGAAAAAGTCATCTTTTGGAAAAATACAGGAAAAGAAAAATTCTGTCCTAAATTGCTCCTTTTCAACACAGTCTGCATTACAGTAGCTTGTAGCAGAATAACTCAACAGACAAAGCTGCCTTTCTGTCACAGAAGAGGCCGAGAGAGACAGCTAACACTTAATGTTTACATCCTTCTCTAGACAGATGGTTGTTTTTCTTGCCCAACCAAATATGTATATCTGGCCTGTCTCCAGTGCCCCAGTGGTGCTGCTGTCATACTTTACCCTGCCTTCTGGAAAAAGAAGAAATGCTTGATGCTTTTTCTAACAAACCAAGCTAGACACTATTTCCCAAGTCCACCGCTTGAGCAGTCACTGCTTACTCTCTGAAAATCCTGGAAATGTAATGACAGCAGCTGAGTCCTCATTACCAGCACTGTTGCTTCTCATGGTTCAAATGTCTTCAGCAGCAAAACTGCTGCAGATTAATCGTCTGCAGCTCCTTCTGCTAAACATGGTAAAGGTGTCAAGTGCCCATTTACAGATTTCTCTATAAATCTGTTTTTTCTCAGGGCTGAGAACTTTGCCGATGAAGAACTCCAGCAAAGGCCTTTCCCTTGACACCAGCAAGAATTGGATCAGGCCTAGAGCAGCTATAAACATGAGCTTTTTCTGCCTCTAGCAAAACTTGTGAGCTCCTGTGCTTGGAATTTTGCACTTTTCAATCCAAGCTCGTCAGAATCTATTTCTGGAAGCTTTCAAAAACATCCCAGGGAGTGCCTTTCTTGGACTTGCAATCATAGAATGTATCTTTACATCCAGCCACTGAAGAAGTGGAGGCAATAAATAAATAAATCCATGAGTTCTCCTTTCTTCAGCATTCATTTCTAAGTGGCTCAGAAGGTTGTAACCACAATTAAGCTGTACTTCCCTGAACTGAGGGGTTGCAGCTCTGATTTTTATTATGGGTGGACTGAGCCATTTGTAAGGGATTTCACCTTGAAGCAGAAAACCTGCCAGCACCAGAGCTGGCTGGGCTCATGTTCAGTCAAAGCACCATATCCATGAATTTCCTTGGGCCCTGGGAGCATGTCCTAAGCCTGATCAAGTATAAAAAGGAACATTTCCAAACACATCATGGTCTGAGTTAGACATAAATACCACCATTAAGATTGCTCTTGGAACACCTCCTCTCCTTCACATTAATCACAGAGTTACTTGGCCTAAGCCATCTGCACTTCCTCAGCTGAGGTTCATCACTGCCTTCCCAACAGCTTCCTTCCAAACTAGTAGTGATTACACGAACATAATTAAGACACTAT
The DNA here is from genome assembly GCA_013399225.1 of Rhipidura dahli. NCBI lineage: Eukaryota > Metazoa > Chordata > Aves > Passeriformes > Rhipiduridae > Rhipidura > Rhipidura dahli. Next base: position 1,454,343 of record VXAC01007218.1, on the reverse strand, counting down.
AATCCTCTTAAGTTTAATTAACACCTCTTAAAGTAATGGCTCCCCACCACAGATCCCAAATCAAGGGGAACTTCATTCAAGTACTCAAATGAGTTTGGGCTGGTCTCCAAAAAGCTGATCCATGCACAATATTATGTATTTCCACAGGAGAAAAATAAACTAAAACTATGGCTAATGCAACATTTTCCTAGGGAATCCCCTATGTCCTTTCTCCACCACCACAAAGGATGAATCATTTGCAAAATGAGACAATATAGTGCAGACATGGGAAGATTTTTTGAAGATGAATGGAGGGATCATATAAATACTGCACAGATAAATGAGTGTGTATAAGTCAGATATATTTACTTTTCACAGGCAGCCAATTTCACCTTACTGTCACATAAAAGCCTGTCAAACTTCATGTTTAGAATGGGCATGAGTATCAAAGGAAATATTGGCAGAACATGTTCCTAAATTCAGTATTTATGTTAAGTGGATCTATTTCAAAGAGCGATTTTTCTCCATTTTAAATTATGAATAAACCCCACCATAAGATCAAAAGTCAGAACTTCAAATACACTGAAATTGGGACTCCCACCTTCATTGAAAGAATAATCATGCAAGTGTTAGCAAGCAGAGGCTTAAAAGGGGAGATACATAACTGGATCCACTGGTTCTATATGGAAGAAAATGGTACATCAGCCCTAAGAGTGGACAGTGAATTCCCAGAAAAGTAAAATATGAGCTGATATTTTTAGTGAGGAACAGAAGATACCAAGGAGCATTCTCAGTTTCCCACTGACAAAACAACTAAAAGGAAACCTAAAACCTTTGAATTTGCCTGTGTGGCTTTGCCTCTAGAGCTAAAGAACAGACACTGAACATTCAAAAGGCAGTATCAGGCTGGAACTCACACCGAACATCAGCAACAGGAATGCAGAGTGGAAACAAAGATAAGGAAGGACATTCATTTGTACTGCCAGCAGAACACCAGAGAGTAACATATAAACTAGCAGGAGTGTACACCACAGCCAACAAGTGCTGTAACTCCCTTTACAGAGCCTTCATCCCTCCTTTTCCCTTTCTTGACAGCCCAGGAAAAGGGTGGAAATACAGCAAAACCAGGAAGATACCCACAAGGATTAAGTCAAGCCACCTCTGCATTCACAGGCAAACTGACTACAAGTTTTATGTTAACCACTCTGAGCAGTGCTATACAGGAAGGAGACAATTTCAGGTGCCTCCATCAAACCTTAGAGCATGCAAGCTCTGGAGAGTGAGGGGCTCAGGTCCTTTAGGCTCTCCCATGGGAAGGATGCAGCACAGAGCAGCACCAAGCCAAGATACTGAAGCTGTGTTACCATGTGGTGCCCCTGCAGAGGGGAGGTTGGAACAGTCCTTTGGTTTCTCACCGTGCATCAACTGCTTTCAGGTGTCCACGCAACTCTACTTATGTTGTTTGGCAGTTTCATGAAGACATTTTCATACTGTTGGTAAAACAGCAGAAAATTCCAGTCTTTCTGGACCAGTGAGCCATGGTTTCCTGCTGTCTCTGGGCACCTTTACCATTAAGCTTTAAACAGAATGTGACAGGAAGTGCGTGTAAATCCTTGGAGGTGCAGCTAAACCATTCCCATCAACCAGATATTGTCTCTTCCCCTCATCAAGACCTCCCCAGTTTTCATAACAGCAGGAGTCTGGATTCATAGTTAATAATTCCAGTTTATCCCTGAAAGAGATTACAGAACTCAGGATTTAGGATCCTTGTGCACATATCTAAGTCAAAGACTGTTAACTTATAAGGAGAAGCCGAGTCAACTTCAGGCAGCTACTAGATGGGGACAAAGTGTGCACTGATGGACACACATCCTCTGTAAACCAGGATATCCCAAATGAGCTGCTGCCTTGATGGCTGATAAGGAGGGACTCAAGACCTCTTTTTCATCCCTAGATTCACAGACCTGCAGAAACCTTGCATCCCTGCTTCCATAGGAGGCGTATCTCAGAAGTGTTGCACATCAGGATATCCTGATAGGCAGGAGGGAATATTTTTGGGCAAGAATCGTAATTCTTTCCTGACTGCTAACATCTGTTTGCTAAAGCCTACAGAACTTCCCTGGAGTTTTGAGGTTTAAAAACATTGCTTGAAGATGACATACGAAATATTATTAAAATGTGCCTCATAATCCACACCCAAAACCCCCCAAAGAACATTTCATATTTTCAGTCTTTGGTCAACAAAACTTTTTTGGACTGTTTTTAGTTCCTTAAATGATGGGTATTTAATTAAAAATGAGCCCATGTACCAGTATTGAGAGGGAACTAGACAGCCATAAACCCACAAGACCAGCTTTGAACTAGCCTATGATTGGAAAATAGTGGTTACATCCAACATCACCACCTTGTTGGGAACTGGGATAATTTGCAAACACACTCACTGAGCCACCACATACAGGTAAACAAATGGTAGATGGATATTTCCCATCTCAGACATCCTTGAAAGGCCTGCAATAGCACAGGAAACTGGAGTCACCTTCCAGAAGGAGACTCATTCCTCTCTGGGCACAACTGTGACTTGCCAGCACACTGCTGACCTTCTGCAGGCACCACTCCTCCTCCTCCTGACACCGATCTCCTACAGTCTTGGCCTGCATTAAAATTGCTGAGCGTTTTCTCACTCTTCCCTTACCCCAAAATTCAATTCCATTCACATTTGATATTTATGAAGCTTCTCCCTCACCAACGCTCATTTGCTTTGTGTCCTGAGTGACTTGCTTAAGTAGACAGATGAGACATTTTCAAGATCCCAGGTAGAAAATCCCATGCCTGGAAACCCAGGAACTGACAGAACCTGGTGAAGAGAGAGCTTCACCAAGCAGCCAGAGAAAGGCACTCCTTTCTGCTGATAACACATGAAAGAAATAGATGTACAGCACTATTTAAACATAGGTGATGCTTTTTTGGAAAATTTTTTGAAGATTCTAACTAGAAATGTAGCCTTTGATTTTTATGTCATGAGTGACTACACATGTACTGCTGATCTCCTCCCTGCAGGTCGTGCAGATAAAGACAGTTGTCTCTTGCTCCTCTCTTTGTGCTAAAAGAAATAACACTTTCAGTCACCTCTTGTACAAAAGCTGCTTTGCAGCCCTGATCTATTTTTGTCCTTCTGTGTCTACTTCATTCTCTTTGAATATCAAGTAGCACACAAAGTCCTTAAGGAAAGGATGAACTGAGGATCTATACATTACTACAAGTTTGGTTTATTCTGTTTTCTGTTTTGGTAGCTCTTAAAATCATTTGATCTCTTTCTTTCCTCAGCTGAGTGGCTATTGTCATCCAATCACCTATTGCAGCTTTTACTGAAAAAGCTGGGTTTCAAAATGCTCCTACTCACTAGGAGTTAGAGTTGCACATGGATGATGAAATTCCAGGCTGGTCACAGAGGGGATATAACCATATGGACTGGGGGGATTTGGCCGTCCAAAGTGACAGCTCTCTGAGCTCAGGAGCCAACAGAGCATCTCAACACTGCTGGCAGGCAAACCTGATCTGTCACCTTAACACGTGGAGGTGCACACAGTTCCTACAATCTGACACCAACTCCAACAGCAAAAGACAGGGAAGGATTTCATCCTTTAGGCAGGCAACAGGCAAACATCAGCCTGGCCATAACGTGTGTTTATGTATGTATAAATACATACGTTTAAATAGGTACACATATAGGGAGATTTTTAATAAAGTCACTTTGAACTTTATTTTTAGGCGAGCTGAAAGCCACAGATGAAGAGGCCTGCTTTTCGGCAGTGATCCAGCTGTGCACATTTTCAGCATCTGGAATGCTAATGAGGCCAGCTCTATTTAAATGAGCTCCTTAGCACTGCTTGTGCCAGCTTCCCCAAAGAGCAGCCAAAGAGCACTTAGCGTAACGCGCTTCATAAAAGATGAAAGGACGGCTCAAATACCTGCTTAGGGCTTGAGTGAACCCCCTTTCTCCAACAATATTCAGGTTTTTTGACAAGGTCCAAGCTATTTCTCATGTTCGTTTCCCTTGGACCTATTGGAGTCTATCAAAACACATTGGACTGGCTCAAATCAGCTCTGATGTTCCATGTGCAACTGACTGGACTGAAAAACAGCTCCCTTTAAAGACTGCCCAGCACACAGCCACCTCTGGGGTTCCTCATCCCCACTTTTCCACATCAGTAAGGAGAAATCACTTTCAACCAGAGCAGCAGAAGGGATTTGCCTTGCCTGGACATGCCCTGAGTATTTGGAAGCTTCATCATCATGGTACAGTGTAAAGCCTGGGGCCCAGCTTACACAGGTCACCTTCTGCCTTTTTAGTTCTAAACAAGCCATGCTGTCCCCAAGATATAAAAGTCTTCCAGGCACAAATTATTCTACTTCCTTCCTCCATACATCTGATACCTTTGACAACTTTGCCCTCATTCAGCTTCATGTCAAGACGTGGCATGGTGCAATATTTCTTATTTATAGATGAATGGACCAAGATTTTCTCAAACATGGCAGCCTAGGATGGGCCAAGTGCATTTTCTGTAAGTGAACGCCAAACAGGAGGCAGGGAAAGGTTTTCTACCCCCACAGAGAAAAGCAGGTTTCTTCCAGTAAGACACAGCAAAAGTCAAGGCCATTTTACCAGTGCTTTCCCAAACTCTATTTCCAATCTAACTGACAGTACTTCATGGAGCCTCACGCCACCACCAAGACAGCCATCAAACATGATAAGTATTAACTTTTTATATGAAATCTAAAAACTAGCTCTGTCTAGACAGGAAAGGATGAGTTATCAAGCTTGCCAATCAATCCAGCTGCATAGGTTTGTAAGGATATTTAGTTTAGTCAGCATTTCACTTCGAACTGGCAAGTTCCACCTTCTGCTGATACTCCTATTCTGCTTCAGTTTAATTTTCTAACCCCAGGCTCACGAAGCCTCTAATGAAAGGGGTTCCTTTACTTCCAGCTGGCAATGCCTTCCAACTTTGCACAGCCCCTGTTTCTCCTGGCCCAGAGAACAGAGAAAACCTTTTCATATATTAAATCCAATCTGATGAGTTACCCTAATACAGGAGTCATCTCAGTCAAGTCAGCAGGGCAGTCAGTGGGAATCCCATGGGAGCATATTGTGGTCATGGGACTGCACATCCGAGGTCAGCCACTCCACCCAGTGTCATTAGCGGGTCTTCTTTTTGGTGTCACCTGATTTTTCAAAACTCTGTGGAGGAGAGGGGAACCTCAGCCCCCAAAATGTTTATGAGAATATTCTGAGTTTGCTTAATCATGCAATTTTGATCTTCCCCTTGCTTTCCAATAGAAGAGAAGAGTCAAAGGTTTTCAGAGGCTGTTCAAGCCTTGAGACAATTGGTGACTTCAGAAATTTTAGGAGACCTTAGGATGAACTACTGCTGTCAAGACACACAGTGCAGAAAAGGTTTTAACCTGTGGGGCACTGTTTGTCATCAGCTGCTTAGAGATCCACCCATCTATTACCCTGAACTTGGGAGGTGACCTCATTTGTGGCCATTCCTTTTGGCTCTCTGGAGACACATCCAGAGACATTGCTCCAAAAGGAGGAGGTCATGTTTCCAAGAATGCTAAAAGAGTGCCCCAGATCAAAAGACACAGCTTCCAAAAGCTTTGGTTTCCAGAAAGGGACTGGCTTGGAGTGAGTGGCCAGTTGGTAGAACTGCTCAAAAAGACCACTGGGATTTTTTTTTTCCATATGTGTATATTGTAGAAGAGTATCCATGTTATGGAATTGCTTCAGAATTTTTCTTGTATTATTTGTGGAATATGAGTATTCAGTATTTTCAGACACTGGACAACAGCCCAAATTCCCCAAAGTTCCACTACAGCAGAGCCTGGTCTGAGATCTCATCCCAAGGTTTTTTGTTAAGTGCTCGGTGCTCTCAGAGGTGTCAGTCACTCAGCCAGGGCACAGACATGACTCCTGAAGGCAGAAGGAACTCCAGCCACTTCCCCTCTCACCTTCAACCTGCTTGAGGAGATCCAAGAACAGCCACAAGCAAATTAATATTTTCCAATTCACCTGTGGGTGGGCGTCACCACAACACATGATATTTTATTTGCCCATAGTAGAAAACTGTATGTTTGTGTAAAAAGCAAGCAGCCAATAATCAATATCCTTCTTTTAGTTCCTTTGGATGAGTTCAACTTGTTAGAAGAGGGCTTTTGGCTCTGATAAGCAGAGGACATGGAAAACCCCAACTTGGCCTTTACCTGAGATTTGCCTGTCTCAGTCTGCGGTAGGTTTGAAACTTGTGAGTTTTTGGATAGCACAGCAGTTGGCTTCTGCAGCCATGGCAGGTTTAGGCTCAGCCTGAGTGGGATTCAAGATGAGAAGAGCTGGTAGAAATGAATGGCCAGATAAAAAGCTTTCTCTGGAGAGGTTCCAATATTGCCACCTATGCAAACTGAACTCTGGCACAAAATCTGGAAAAATAGTTGGCTTGGATTTGTTGTATTTCCTTTGTGCTGCAGGAAGCCTGTAACCACAGCAAGTATTATTATAATCTCTCTTTAAATATAATACCTAGCCCAGCTTTGTTTTGTCTACAGTGATAAATGCCAGCTCAAAATGTACATTTATACACCAAATTTCATCATAGAATCACAGAATGGTTTGAGTTGGAAGGAACCTTAAAGCTCATCCAGTTCCACCCCCTGCCATGGGCAGGGACACCTTCCACTATCCTAGGCTCCTCCAAGCCCCATCCAACACGGCCTTGGACACTTCCAGGGATCCAGGGGCAGCCACAGCTTCTCTGGGCATCCCGTGCCAGTGCAAGGAGAAAGTTGGATGTGAAGGATCCTATGCCATTTGTTACTTTAGGACAAGAGCTATATTAATACAAGACAGAAAATTGCAAGGTAACTCAGAAGGTCTTAAAGGCCCCACTTTGGGAATGGGACATGTGGCTCTCTAGGCTGTTGAATACACCAAGCATCTTCTTTCCCCATGGAAACAGCAGCAGAACAGGCAGTCATATGAATAAGTAATGAAAGACTGCTACCTGAATGATAGCATGGATGAGCATGAAATTAAAAAAAGACAAATTGTTCAAACACAGCATTGGAGAGCAAAGCCACTGTGCTGCTTCCGCTGGCCCACCACTGTGGCCTGGAGATGAGCCAGGGAGAGAAGAACATAAAGCCGTCCTCCCCTTAACACTGAATAGAAGTACAATCAATACTGTTAAGACACTAGCATGAGAACTATGGAAGAGGAAAGATGCCCAGAAGATAGGCACCATTTCCAGCCCTTAAACAGCACATTTCAAAAGATATGTTTAAAATAGGCATTTCCTACCCACACAAATCTAGCTCTGGAGTTAGATGAATTTGGGATATGGGAAGTTGGAAGCTTTCAGTTCAGGCATGTATTTAAGTGGATTTTGAGGCTGTTAAGGAAGCCTGTATTTCAGATATTAATAGCAATCAGATATTATTTATACAAAGAGGTTTGGTTCAAACACCCCCTCCCCAAATTTAAATGCGAAGAACTGAACCCCAGCTTAGACTGACAGCTCTTTGCATGACACTGGCAGCATAAAAGGGATCTTTTCAGCCATCTTCCCCAGAATCATGCAGAAAGACTTCATACATCATTAAGCCTCAAAAGGTTCTTGGTTTCAACACCTGCATCACAGTAATATATTGATAAATTTACATTCTAACCAGGAATTTCAATGCCTCATGAAAAGACACCATAGACATGGTAGAAGGTCATAAAATATTCCCATCACCTTTCTGACAGCACAGTCATAGCCAACATTTTCATCCCTACTAAGTTTGCATGCACAGAACAAGATTCACTAAGTAGGTTCAGGTGACTTATGCAGAAGTGTTAACATAGAACCTCTTGGTTAGTGGAGAAAGCAGTCACAAACACACCAGTAAATTCCTTGCTAAGATTATATTAAAAAATACCAAGCCTTGCTGAATAATAAAAAAATACTAATGATTAATAGAAAAAGCAACCACAAATTAATGATTAGACAGGCAATCAAATCAACTACAAACTGATCTGGTTCTAGATAAATCAAGTTATTTATCCATGATAGAAAAAAAAAAGACCAAACAGAATAAGCTTCTGGAGATCAGTAATCAGACCACTATGATTTCTGTTACACCAGCTGGATAAAAGGTTATATATGAGAAAGCATCATTTGATTTCTGACTCTAGGTCTCATTCTTTTTTACACTGAATTAGGTCAGTGGCAGACATCTAAATGCCCTAAAGGCTCTCAGGCTTGGGACCAAGTTAGGAACTACTCCAGGCACATTAAGATGCAGACTGACACTGATTAGAAACTTTTGTTTATAAGAACTCTTAGTGAGAGTATGGTCATTTTTTTAAAGGATCTCAGAGACTTGAAGGATTAATTGATTTGTATTCCCTTCAATGTATTTTAGCTTCTGTTGTGGATGCATAAAGAACAGAACACTTAGTTAACTCACTCATTTTTGCTTTTCTCCCAAACATGATTATTTTTGGATTCCCCATCTGAACTAGCTTAAGCTTCAGTGAATATTAGGCATAATTGTAGCTAAAACTTAGAATAAGTGTGGTGTTACATTTTTCCTGAAATCAGGGCAAGAAAAAAATGAGCAATTCCTGGCTAGTGAGACCTGGTCACAACCTATACCTCAGAGCATCCCTAGAACATTATAGCAGATATACACCATGACTGAAAATATATTTGCAAAACCAAAAGGAAACCAAGACTATTTCCATTTACTGACTCCTGTTTCACTCTCCAGTAAGAGCTGCTTATTCATCTGAGTTGCTGGCCATCAGGATTCATAGACATTTTATAGTTCCTTAGTCTGTAGAAAACTCAATGAGATATGAAACAGGTCAAGGATTTATCAACTGCTTATAGATTAACCTTTCATCAGCCTCTCAACTTCACACCCTTTATATATATATTATATGTATGTTTATATCTGGCTTGCAGCAAAATAGGCCATGTTTAGTAAAAAGCATATTCTGAGACAGTTTTGCCAAGTCAGTCACTGCACAGATTCCCACCCAAGCTGTAGTTCCCACAGTGCTGTTCGCTTGGAGCAGGATCTCAGTGAGGGGACAACTGTGCTGCTTGCTGTAGGTGGTGACCCTCACTGCCTGAGGTTTTAGAATGTTCAGCTGGATGGGGGAAGAGAAGCAGCACCACACTGCTGGCACTTTCCAGGCAGAGACATGAGAGGTACAAAATCCACACTTGAAACTCCTTCAACTCCATTAAAGTTGTTGTTAGATGATATTGAAGGGCAAGACTGACTCCAGCCCTATGCACCACCAGAAAAGTAACGTGCTGAAAGCTCCGAAGGCCCCCTGACATCTTCTGCAGGTGTCAGTGTCCCTTGTCCTTCAAGGCTGAGACTCTGGCTGTGCCCTACCGCATCAGTCAGGCAGGGAGTGGTGGCAGAGCTTCTCCCCTTGGACCCACACAAGCACAGTAACTACTCAGCCTGTGTATTTAAGGACTCAGTAAATAACTACTCAGGGGTTGGTTTTTTCAAACATACCAATGCTATTTTCATCAAAAGACCCTTTTTACAGAAATAGACAGAGGAGAAAAAAATATTTATTCAGAGTGTGCTTCAGGGAAGCGTCGCTGGCTGGTGTTTTATGGTAAACGATTACGGTGTTCTGGGACAAACAGACCTGGTGGGCCAGACTTACTCCTGTCCTTGAACTTGGACAGGTGCAGGAGGAATAGCTTGTGCCTTGTCTGCTCAGACCCTGCTGAGGGAAGGGATTTTTCCATCCAGTCTGCTTGAGAACAGCCCAGAGCCACTGGCGCATAACCTTGTCCCCATTATTGTCACTCTCCCTTCGCCATCTCTTACTGAACCTTCCCAAAGAGATGTTGGAAGTGATGGGTTCACCCTCACACACTCCAGAACTTCTGAGCTGCTGGATCACACAAATATTCAGCTCCTCTTTTGAAAGAAAAGCTGCAGACACATCTGTGCCTGGTATTCAGTTGCATGATCTAGGCCCCAATAGAAGAGGCTCTTAACAACATAGCCCAGAAAAGTTTATGAAAAAGGAGAATAAAATTGTTCTAAGCAGGAGTAGGCCATAGCCTTTCTTCTCACCTACAGAAGGTTCTTCCCTTGTTACTATTCCTATCTTCAGGCAGGAATTTTAGGCGGTCTCTCTTTTAGAAGCACTTAGAAAATGTTCCTCTAGCTCTGCAGTCAGCTGCTCTTAAGTCTGCCTGCAACATCAGATGCTGGGAAACAGCAGGAAAGGACGGATCCAGTTGGACTAACACTCTGAAAACTGTTCCTACCAGGACCTTTCTCACAGTTGCTCAGACAGCTTGGAACAGTATTACTCTGAAGTGACTCATATGATGGCATATAGTCAGTAAGGCTGGGGCCTTTTGTACAGGGATACGAGGCCGTCCTGTGCCTCTGCTCAAAGCAGGGGGAGATGCCACAACTGTTCCACATCCAGTGAGCAAGCGGAGACTCGCTGCCAGTTGTGCAAAAAGGGCCCCTTGAACCAGCCAGCAACTCATTCTGCTCTCAGGAAGGTGTGCAGTCAGCCAGCCTCACACTCGCAGAAGTTCTGGAAGCTGCACTAATGCGAGGAATCCTCCACATACATATTGGTTGATCCCAACAGCCGAATTTTGAGCTGTGAGTTAGGACTAGAGACCAGTCTCTTGTACTGTAACCCCCTGAATAAAACAGGGGCTCAACATGCTGCTTGTGACCCACACATTTCAGAGGTTTAACCTCTTGCAATTCCCTCTGTCACTCCGAGGACAGACGCACTCTCTCATTGTGACTCAGCCCAAGTGGGTCACCCTATTCAGTGACAAGCACCTCATCCTGTAACAAGCCACATAAGTCCCACTGGGGACTAATAAAGAACACTGGCCCAAGGAAAATGCAATAACATGGGCCTGGCATCCCAGTTTGGCTCATCCCACTTGACAGAGTGCTTGGTGAGTTGCACAACTTTACTCTGAAGCATCACAGATGTCTATATCCAACAGATTTCCCAGCACTGGCAGTTCAAGCCACAAGCATGGCAAGGCTCCTCTGCTCTGCAAGTGTCCAACAGCAGCAGTGCATCATGCAAACCCCTCCCAGCTGACCTTCTAAGGCAGATTTAGACAAAGACCCCTCCAAATTGTCCATAATAAATTGTTACTTTTCCAAGAAGTGTCCTGAAATCACTTATACCAGTAAGAAAAAATCCCACAAGGCAGTGGGCATGAGATTTCAACCCACTCATTTCATGATGGGATTTTTATAATGTATGTACGAGTCTCTCACAGCTGAGCTGAAGTGAGCTACTGCACACTGAGCACCTGCTCACAAGTCAGGTTTAAATCTAAACTAAATCCAAGTGGGAAACCAACTACTTGATTTGGGATAGGTAAGAAGTTGGTTTATGCACTCAAGAGTTGCAAGGGGAAATGGGATGTTCAGGTGGCAAACAAGACTAACAGATCCCTACATTCAGATTTTGTGAGGCTATAAGGTTACTACTGACTGTTTCATGCACTATAAACACAAAGCCTTCACTCCCATATTACACTTTTCCATGTGGTTCTGGCATTTTACAAACTCCCTTGAATGGAAGCACTAAATGGGGTTAGGGTTTCTCTGGGAAACAATGCAAATCTGCTCAGAAAAGCATTTCTGGGAAACAGACGAGCCCTGGGCCAAAGTCTCTGCTGGCCCAACTCCACTGAAATCAGAGCAGCAGCAGATAATTCAGCCATACATTCTTAGAACGTCACTGCTCAAAAATCTCTCCCAGATGGGAACAAAGAAACAAACAAGAGATATTCTCATTAAGAAGAAATTAGAGAAATTTATTTAATCAGAGATAGAAACATTCAACTCCTACCTCTCACTGTATCAAGAGTTTCCCAAATGACCATCAGTTGACACTACAAAACCTCTGAACTTCAGAGAAACTAAGGAAGGGAAACAAACAGAAATGAAAGGGGGGTGCTGTTAAGGGGAAAACAATAAATTGTGTTTCTCAAAGCTAATATTCCTTTTTAGGAGACCAAATTGATCACTGTTTCATTCAAACACACCAGACCTATAAAAAAGGATTTTAAAAGCAAGTAAAAATTGGTTAACATACTCAAATTAGCATAACTGCAAGAAACAAAATGCTTTAAAATTAGTACTGCCAATTAGAACACCACAATCTTTCAGTCAAAGGCAACAAATGACCACATCATCCTGCTAATCATTTCTGATACCATCAAAAACAGGGGCTTCAATTCATCTTCCCTGCCTGAGCAGCTCCCCTCCTTCCAGAGAAGGTGGTGTCATTGTCAGGAAGGGAAGCAGGACATTCCTGGCACCACCATAAGCATTTGCAAGAGGTGGTTCATGCCTCAGATGAGTGGTATCACAAATTTGTGGCTGATTTACACTTCTGTAATTAAGTCACAATTCACCTCAAGGAGAGAGTGCATAATATTCAAGCAAGTAAAATTTCCCCGAGACCTGTGAACTATTCACATACCTTCCAAATGCATTGGGGTAAATGCTCACAGCATTCATCTACGGGAAACCATCTGCCCCTTCCCTCATGAAAATGTAGGGATGAGAACATAAAATATTCCAGCATCTTCTGCCTCCTCTGTCCACACAGGGCTTGTCGTCTACTCCCAAACCAGCATCCACAAAACATCCAGCACTCTGACAACATTCCTCACATCCACAGAAGCTAATTCCCTGCCACTGGTACACTGCTAAGACATGCCAGTAGCAACAAGAATTAGGATGCTTTAGCAGGTTTGAAATGGCCAAAAGAGAAATTGAAGTTGTTCGTTTTTATGTTTGCTGTCTCAACCAACATCCAGAATATTCTCTCCTGTGGAGGAATCCACCAGATGCACTTAAAATGTGCATTGCTCCCACTTAAACAGCATCATCCCTGCACTTTGTGAGATATTTAACAGACCTGACTGTGTCTGAGGCTTCAGGTGTCCTGAGGTATCTCGGATTCCAAGCTGCACAATGGCTTCTGGCTGCAGCCATCTGCAGTGCTGTAGCCTCAAGGTTTTGCTGGAAGACCCATGGATTATGACACCTCATTCTTCAAATGAGGGATATCTTTCAAAGGAAAGGGCTCCAGACACAGATGCAACTGGAAACAGAATGTCATCACAGGGAAGAGATGTAGGCTGAGACTCCCCAGCCAAAAGATTTGAGCTCATTTCAATCTAAGTTCTGAATCCTTTGGTGCCTTTCAAAACTTTTGCAATACCAAAGTTTTTGGTACTGATGGGGTTTTGGTTTTACTTTGTTTTTTCAGTGCCTAAATTCAGTTCCAGTTAGAGTATTACAGCTCTAGAAATCCCCCTTCAAGACACCAGTAAGTGGATTCTCAAAAAAAAGGCAGACCTCTTAAAAAAACCAAAAAATAGGTTTTCATTTAGCTATGGTGGTACCTGAGCACTGCAACAGAGAGGGGCATTTGCCTTTCTGTGGTTCCAAATAAGCACCAGAGCAACAATTCTTTCCCCCTCTGTATTTGATGGCACAGATTTCCCTTTCCTCCCTTTTGGGCACGGAATTACTGCCATAGAAATTAATCACAAGCATCTCACAGTGGTTATCAAGTTTATGTATAAAGCGATGAAGGAACACAAATAGTTTCAAATACCCACTATTCACTGTGTGTTATTCCCCTCCTTCTGATTTAATGAGCATTTGTGACAGCTCAATCAGCTCCTACTGAGACACATGCACTGTCCCTCACTTTATCCAACAGCTCTTGTGAGGCAGCAAAGCAGCTGCACACGGGAAAATATCCACTTGTCAGTCCTTGCATTTCTCAAGTGTTAATGTGAGGCTTCATTATAAACCTTGGAGGTAATTAGAATTAGAGATTTGATTAATTTGTCAAATATGAGCTACATAAGCAGTTCACACACTCTCTCTCGAAAATTATCCTTAAGCTCTTATTTTTCCATCAAGAAATATTTAGGAAGGACAAGTAGGGCAATCTATTCTGCTGGAATTATGAGGAAAAAAAGTTTTATTTGTACCAAAGATGAAAGAAGGAGGTATTAAAATAAGCCAAATATTCTTATGGGTTAAGATATTTACTGCTAAGTATTTTTGTTCTCATCCCAGTTGTGGAAAACATCAACTTGCCTCTTCTAGCAAGCAGTGAAATTCCAGCAGTAGAAGCCAAAAGAAGCGGATGCATTCAGCTAAGCCCTGACTCCCAAAGCTGGTTTTGCTCCACATCTGTCTGGATTTCTCAAGGAAGTCTCTGACCCTGCAGCTCTCACAGTATATCCAATACAATGCAATAACTTCCTTTCCCATTTAAAATTGGGAGCACTCATATTCGGACACAGGCTAAGCAAGGTGAGATTAAATTCCTCGATTCAGAGCTATTTGATGGCACTATAATGTATTTTTGCAGATTCAAAATACTCCCTGCATCCTCTACCATATGAGAAAATCACTTTCACCTGCTACAGCATCTTTTACCCCCGAGGAGCAACCTTCTATTTAAAATACAGGTAGAACTGAACACTAAATAATTTTATTCTCTCACTGTTCTCTTGGATAACTGGGCTTTTTTAGAATTTGTTGGTTAGTTTTGTTGTAGCACAAAGTCCACCCACTCTGGAGAGATGTGTCAGGAAGTTTGACCCTGCTGAAGTCCTTTAGGCTGACATTTGAACTGGAGACACCAAAATCTCCCCAGTAAAGTTTTATTCCAAATCCATCTTACCTAGCAATCAAAGTCTAGAGGTTTTACCTGTTTGTCTGCTTTTTCCAAAAAAGTAGAACTCCACTCAAAAACTGAAAAATAAGGAGAGCTAAAATCCCAAGATCATCTTTAGGTTGGTACTGCAGTCTGTGACATTTGACTTTACTCAGAACAGTCAAGTTGAGCTCCAACCTCTCAGCCACATCTTATCACAATTGAAATCAAAACTATTGAGGGCTGATGCCAGTCTGGAAACTTCTCCCAAAAAACTGATGCGGTTTCAGAGACTCCAGCTCTGTCTTTAAAGTATTTTATTTCTTTTTCCTATTGATCGCTGTGCTTGTCACATATGAAGCCAATTCACATCCTGGGCACTCTGCAGTTGGGTTTTTTGGGGTTGTTGGTTTTGTTTTTTTTTTTTTTTTGGATAATTCTTACCCAAGGGCTTTGCAAGCAGATGGGTAGAAAGAAACATGTTCCTGGAAGCCAGATGAGATCATCCCGTATCATGTGCGAGCTCTCATCCTCCCAGATTCAGACAATACCCTATAGAGTTTGAATGCACCCATGTTATACGAGTGTGTATCACAACAGTTCTCAGAAATGGGGGAATCTGGAACATTTCCTCTTTTCTTGCACTCAGACTGTTGATATCTTGTTGAAAAAGGACATTGTGAGGAGAGAGATGATGCTCTGCAGCATGCAGAGGGGGTATGCAACAGCTGGATGGTATCCCTGCAAATCCAAACATTTAGGAACAGTTTAATCCAAAGAAAGAAAGTCATGGCTGCATGTCTGCATTTAGAGATGCCCAAGGCAGAGCTGCCAGGATGGTGCAGAAGTCTCTGCTATCCTCACCCTGTTTTATCAACACCTGGTACAATTTGCTGTCAAACACCAAGCTGCCTGTGCCAGGATGGTGTGGGAGGGGTACAACCCGGCACTGCTCCTTTTCCATGCCCCAGGCAGCGGAGCAGAACAGAGCTGTTCATCCCACCCACCCACTGCTACAGCGTTCTCTGCATGAAGTTCAGCTCAGCAGCCGCTCTGACAGCATCTACTGAAAAGGAATGCTAATTTCCTCCTTAATTCAGAGTTAAGCATCGCACAGGGATTTATTGGTACAGAAGAGCTGTAAATAAAGACTGCAGGCTTTGAATCTGGCATAATTTGTCTACCATGAGTGCTACAGAAAAAGGAGTCTTGCCTGCAATGTATTTGTTAAATATATATAAACACCACAAATATTAATAGAAGAAGTGCAACACAGAACAGGACTCAGGGAGCCAGCTCAGCTGAGAGTGCAGGCACCAGTAGATGCCCCAGGGGTATAAAGCCATCAAATCATCCCTCTTGAAGTCTGATTATTTAGCTATTAGGTGCATGCTGGTTTGGACATACCCATCCCAGTGACCACTGTATGGAACTGACCTTCATATTTAGGAGAAGCCAAGTGGTTGGCAAGAGCATTTAAAAATACTAAAGGCAGATGGACATTCAGCATGAAACATTTCAACTGTCCCCAGGCATGCACAGAAGCATCTTCATGCCTGATTAGCCTGGAAATCTTAAAGTCTGATCTTCAGTTTCAACTGCAGCTTTTCCTCAGCGTGGACCATTTACAAAAAACTCTCCCTAATGAGGAACTTCCAAATATCCTCTGAGCAAGAGGTTACCATTTATAGCTAAGTTGCTCTGTATATGTTGAGTAATATTCAAAACTCACATTTAAAGAGTGATCAGATATCAGCAACATGATTATTTGATAATTATACAGAGTTTTAGAACAGGGCTTTCTTTGATGATTTAAGCACCTGATAAAACAGACAGTGTATAATATGTAAGAGAAACATTTGGAGATTGGGGAAGATAAACAAGAAGCTTAGGAATTGGGACAAGGATAGCTTTCTACAGAAAATCCCAATGTTCAAGAGAAACACTGGCTGGCAGAAAGCAAGGAGAAATGTGTGGAACAGATGAAACTACATGTGGATTTAGCAATCTCCTAAGATCATCCCTACTGGAAATTCACTGCTCATCTGCAAGAACAAGGGATTATTTGACCATAGCTGGATAGAAATCAAAACCCTCAGGAACATGCTCTAAAAGGCAAGACAACGTTGTTCTTGATATTTTTTCTATTTTGCTCCTTACATAACAACAGCAGGAAGACTGGACCCACTGTGTTTGGACTTCTTATGGAATACACAGACTATTCTGCAAGTGTTTTGAGCTGTAGAAATGCCTGTAACAGCTGGAATCATATTTAATGACAAGTTATGGAAGGAACACCCTGATATAAGAAATAAAGATGAGAAACAGCACAAGGTCTCAGACAAGGTCACTTGAAGGCTTGTAAGACATGACAAAAGGGAAGATCTCAGGAGGGATGGCCAGGCCAAGGTGCAGCAGGAAGCAGCAGGGTGGCATGAGCTGGCTGTACTTGAAGAGACAGGTCTAGGAGAGGCTGGAAAGGGGTGGGGTTTGCCTTCCTTCAGCAACTTTCTCACAGCTGCACAGGAAAAGAAAAACCCAAAATTTATCTTAAAGCGTCTCTAGCTCTTTATGAGGATCACGCTTTTTTCTAACAAAGACAATCAGAATTTATGTACTTCTCTTCATACCAAAACAATAGTACAAGCCTTTACATAAGTGTTTAGATAAATGTTTGTTAGTCTTACAGTCATAAGTGATGACTAAACCCAGATGAGAAGTTTTGGCAGAGAACAGCAGCCAGGATTGAAGGAATGCTTTACCAAAAAGACAATAATAAGCATTTTTGTTTGCTTTAGTTTAGCGGATAAGGCATTCAGGGATATTTCAAGTCTTTGTTCATGTCCCTGCTCTACTTTGCTGTGCCCAACACACTGGGCTTATCTACAGGATTATCAATTTTGATACAGATCTTGTTATAAGCTTCTGAAGCAGAACCTTAATTGAGGTGGTTTGGAATAAGCTTTTCATCAAAATACATATGTTTATGGAGAAGTTTTGTGTTGGGGAGGCTTTGCCCCAGTAATATAGTTTATCCCTCAGAAAAGAAAGAGTCTCCATATTGATGATCACCCAGGAGCTAGAAAATAATTCTGTGCAAAGTGTAAATCATCTCATCCGAGAAATCAAATTATCTTCTAGATAATACAAACAGATAACCCCTTTTCTATTTAAATCATGGGTCAAAAGTATAAAATTATGGATATTTGACACACACAGAAGTAACAAGAATGGCTGAGACCCGCATGGTTACGGTTGATGTGCCACAGTGCAGCAAATCAGGACAGTTATTTTGATTTCTACTTTTCCAAAGTGTTCTTTTCTGGCAGGAAATGGATGATTTGCAGAAGTGAAAAGCTGAAAACAAGTATGTTATTTTAGTTACAAAACTGCATCCTACCTGATCTGAACAAACCCAGGTAAATACAAATTCCTGATTTAGGATGCATATTGACATAAGTCCGTACTTCCCATCACAGCATATTTGGGGGAGGAATTTACTGCTGTTATACATGATTTTTACAATGATTTGACAGCATTTTCTTGAGGATGCTCTCTCAGACCAAGTTTTCAGGGTTCCATGTTTTTAAGGCTTTTGTTTTTCAGAAGTAGAGGAATTTCAAAGCAGCAGGTATTTCCACATGAAAAGCCCTCAGTGTTGAGTACCAAGATCTAACACCGAAGCACACAAACCTCAGATAAAACCATGGATACCACAACATTCCCTCCAAGCCTTCACCACTGTCTAGTTGAAAAACCACAGCTTGCAAAGTAACTAAAGGCAGTGGGGTGGGTGTCTTATTTTAAGTCTGAAATGCACAATAAAAAACCACAACTGTTACTTATGTTTATTTATAATGACATTGATCAGACCAGCACTGGGGATATGTATAAATTCCACACTGTCATAGCTAAACAGCATCCAATATCGAATCATACAACTTGGGATATGATTTTGAATGCAGAGAGTTGATTTAAAGCTGCACAGCTCTGCAGCCATACCATTTTCTGAGGCACATATTAAACTCTACACACCCAATTTGTCATTGTCTTAAAGTGCATGCTCTTAATTATGCTCCTGTTCAAAAAATCTTATTACTGCTTTGCAAAATGTGTATGTTGCAAATGGAAAAATTAAGAAAAAAACCCATAAAATTTATAACCAAATAAAAGGTTTTCTCATGAATAGTTAAACTGACTGTATTTAGTTTGCTTTTCTGTTTGTGTGTTTTTCTCTTAGCAACAAGGGGGAAAACAGCCTTTTAACCATAGGAAACTGTAACTGTAAGAGCATAAAAACTGACATAGAAAATAGGATATCTGAAACTACCTATAACAAATCACTTACACTGTTTAGGCTACAAATTGAAGGTATTCCTCTAACTTTGAAGGAAGGAAGTTTTGTGTAACTATAAAAAAACATTTAGAATTGTATTTCATACAAAGCCATTCTTCCCAAAGAGCTTTACATGTGGAACCCATTCAAATCCCAGGAAACCCCTGAGGACTTTTATTCAGCCTATTTCCAACTCAGTGAGATTATTCATTTATTGAAAATTAGTCACCAGTTTATGTATTTGCAGAAGTGAGTGTGCATGAAAGATTTCTTATATCCCACTGAAATGCAGACACCTCGGCAGCAAGACAAAGCTGCTCAGCAGCTCTACACCACAGAAGGCATCAGGAAATAAAGCCATCATGTTCAAGGAAGGCAGAACACAACAGCCTAAGTTAAAACTTCACCAGGACTAGACTTTCCATCATTTCCCCAGGCAAAAAGCACAACACAAGGTATTCAGCAATACATTCACAAGTCAAAACTTTGCCTCTGCATCTTAGAGGTGGTTTATCTTAATTTAGCACACCCCAGAGGAGAGTGCCACTGATTTGAGTGCCATTAGCATCACCTGCATGAGATGAGATATTGCACAGCAAAGCTTGGAGGGGAACATGCTCAAACATTTCCCAACCTGGAGGCTGCAGAATTTCTGAGTAACTAGAGGAGGTAAGTTTTACTAAAGTATTAGCATGCAGCTGACAGAAAAAAAAACCCACTCTGAACCTGCTATCATCCTGTAAATCTCAAGCTGGGAATGACTGCCATGGCCTGTTAGTCAGGTCTCACACAGCCTTAAAGTCTCCCTAACACCTCACCATAGACTGGTGTGATGAGCATCTCCAAGCCAATCCTGGGCTCTGCTTTTAACAAACATATTCCAAACAAATATTTGTTGCCAGTAAACCACCAAGGAAAACATGCACACCTTTGCACCTTCCAGCATAGCTTGGAAATTAATGACCCATGAGCTGGTAGCACACCTTCTCCTTCCTTGAGGTTGGAATAACTCAAGTAAACTATGATAGCAAAGTGCAAAACAGGGTTTTACACAAGACGTGTCCCAGAGCATAGAGGTCTCCAGCAAATTCCTTTTCCTTAATCTCCATTACTGTATAACCAGCTGCTGTTTGTGAGCTTTCTGAGGAAGCTCTTATCAGGTGGGGGAAATCAAGGGTCAGAAAAAGAGCTGAGCACTGCTTAAGTCTCTCCCAGGTGTTCTTTCCTCCATCACCATGCTAATCTCAGCCTGAATATTGCCCACAGGTAAGAGCCAAGCCCCTCTGCAGTTAGAACAACAAAGAGGCAAAGAAGATTATGATCTTGAAACAAGATGGGGAAAGCAGGTGGAATTTGCTGCAGTGGCTTGAGGGGTCAGTATGGCTTTAGCAGGACCAGTCATATGCTCAGTGATTTAGCTGGATGCAGACATGGTGTCACCCCTCCCCCTCTTGCTGCGCGAACTTCCGAAGCTTCTGGGAACCTTTGCAGCATCACCAGGACCTGGGTTGCTCTTAAAAACCTTGACTAATCAACACTTAAGGCTGCAAGCAAGTTGTGTACACCCAGCATTAAACTGCCCAAGACAAGTCCTCCAGCATTTAGGACACACCTGCAGGAGCCGATTGTAGAGCCAGAAGAGACCAGAAGGTGCACCTGTACTCTCCCTTCTCCTGGGTAGCATCTGATCAACAAAGCACCTTTTTTGCAGGATTTGTGGAACAACAACTTCCTCCCGCAGCCTGTGGCAGCTTTGTCTAAGCAGTTCTGCACGCTGAGCTACACTATCAGTCTTGGAGGAGAGACATTACCATAGAAATGTGTTTCCTTTTAGCAAACTCATTGTCTCTTGTCCAATTTCATTTTGACTCCAGCCCACAATTAAATTGTATGTAGATTAAAGTTGTACATGCTTATTGGAAGTGGCAGGCTCTGAACAACTGGTGTGCCTCCAAGTTTGGGAAATAACCACACTCACTGCATCCTGCCACATCCAGGGGACCTTGGAACCAAGTCTCACCAGCCCCTCTAATCTAAAGCACCCTCACACTGTGTTTGGGCAAGCCCAAAACAATCAGTGGTACCTGTGAAGATCAAGGAAACCTCACAGTAGAGAGGATCAGCTGATCCAGAATGCTGGAGTTTACATTTCCTGCAGAGTTTTTGATCAACAAGCTGTCTGCATCTTTTGTTTATATAAAACAACAGCCTGATCCCTGCTGATGTCCTGCTGCCTGTGGTACACACACAGAGCAGCTGGTTTAATCCTTTTGGAAACCAGATCCACCTCATCCCTTCTCATGCCGTCCTGGAAACGATCCCATCAAGGAAGAATTCAAGACAGGGAGGCAAAGAGGTAACTGCATGAGAACAGGGTCTGTAGGCTTCAGCTACAATCTCTCTGGGGTTAATCTGTGACCTACAGAATAGAGGGAATGGGATGTAAATCCTGGATGCCCTAGGAAGGCATCATCACTTGATGCAATGGAAAATAATACAAGGCTGCCTCATGAGTGCTGGGGCTTCCACCATGCAAAGCTTTGCCTGCAGCAGGACTGTGTGGACTCTCCTTCAACAGAATTATATTAAATTCATCCTTAAATTAGCTATAGTCTGAGGTCCTCACATAGCAAAGCCAAAAGCAGGTTAAGAAAGTCCTGAGCAGAAAGTATTATGTTTGGACAGACTGACAGAGCACCAATACAACCCTATTGCTGCTGACTAAACCTTTTCATTACAAAACATAAGTACGTGCAGGAGCAGGTTTTCAGCATGAAACATGGAACTCAAAAAGTCAACTGTTTACATGTACAGTAGATATCTGAGAGAGAACTGGCAGGATGAATCAGAGGTGGTTTGAAAAACACTCCCAGGACTTGCCTTTAACAAGGCTGACAACCTTTTAGTTTTTTAAATGATTGCATAGAGAGCTTTGAAGAAACAAAGAACATTGTAAAAACACATCACAGAGCAAAGTAAACACTCCACCCTACTAGGAAGTCTCTCCCCCCGCTTCTGATCAGACATTTTTGTGTGTTTTCAAGCCTGAATTTCAGATCCAACCTCAGAAGTTCCAGTCTAATGGCTATTGGAAAAATCCCCAGTACCATGCAGTGAGGAACCTTATTCCAAGCAGTGTCCTCACAACAAAAATAAATTCAGTACTCTGGGTTTATACTGGATTTCCTGAGTGACATATCTTGGTGTAAGGTACACAGGAAAATTCAGACTCAAGCTAGTTACAAACAGCAACTTAAAAGCCATTAAAAACTCCAAACTGAAAACAAAGCTTTGAAAATCAGCATCAGATTTACACTGACTTTAATCCTGTGTGGTTCGTGACAAACTCACGCAAATACCATACATAATCAGCTGCTTCTAAAGTCTGGTGCAAAATACATCAGTTTTAGAACAACAAAATCATCCAGCCCCTTTGGATTACTCTTCATTTTGTATTAAAAGAAATTTATGCATGATGTGCCATATTTCTCTTCCCTGAGATCCTCCTGGAATGCCAGTGAAGCTTTTGGCCTTCATACCATTGAACATTTTAGTGCTGTTTAAGCCCTCCTGAACATTTCTGCCTAGGATTGTGCCTACCACTTATTTCCACTGCCAGGCTTGCACCAGGTCTCGTGGCTTACTGCATGTCCAAACCCAGAGTTAACTATTCTAAAGTGAAAGGCGTGGATCCACTTACAAGTACAATAGCCAGAATTATTTTTTTCCTAAAAAATGCTTAAGAGAAGATACTTTAGTACTGCTGGGACAAGGAGCCACACTCCTGCAGCAGTCCATAGGTAACTTCCTCACCTCAAATATTAGCCATGTCCAGAGCAGAACATGAGCCAAAACATTCGGACATCAAAAGAGTACTGAACTGGAATGTTTTGTCCATTTGTGCATTTGGAATAGGCAAGATTACTTTTGGCTTGTAAAGTGTGAGAAAGTTCTTACTCAAAGGTTTTCCAAGACAGAATAAGAGCAAAAAGCACCTTCACTCAAGAAATATTTGCTTCCAGAACATTACAGCAATTGTTGGTAGAGGCTGTGATAAACTGAGTTCTCCTAAAAGCAAGATCAAACTCCACAGTTTCTGAAAGGTCCATGCTTAATAATTAGTGCAATTTTTTTGTTCAATTATTTTTCAGTTATTGTATGCTCTCAGTAACCATGCCTGCAAGTACAACCCTGAAAGCTTCAAAGACTTGAAAAATTAGGAAGTGACTTTCCACTGGTTTAGCCAGTGGACCAGTATGAGCTGTCTGGACATTACCATTACAAACCACCATGACACCACTTAAAAATAATATTTATCTACCAAAGTCGTCCATTACAAAGTCATCAGCTTTGAGCAGTTTAAAAAAGGCATCAAATTATAGGGTGGAAGTGCTTCAACACAGTTTTATTTGCAGGAAATGTGCAGGAAAGTTTCTACTCTTTTATCAGGAGCTGGCAGATGAGGATTTTATGGTTTTTATGATCCTGGCATGGAGGAGATTGTGGCTGATATGACCATTTATGGCCCGATTCAAACACTACCAAACTTGGCCATTTTCTGACATTCAATACCACTGAGACATTTACATCTAATCTTGCAAGAGTGGGGTCCCATCAGCCCCGGTCCCAGTAGGACTGGTTTGTTTTGGTGACCTAAACACCCAGAGCTAGCCAAGTGCCATTAGTCTGGATGTGGGGAAACATTTTTTTGCAGGACTAGCATCAGCACCTACTCCACCCTTCTCACAGCACCCAGAGCCAGGGCAAAATGAGGTAGAAAATACTGTTCCTAGGCAAGTATCACTAGGAATGCACTCAGACCTTATTTTCTCAGCCCAAACCCAAAGTTCTATGGCTGATAGGATGGACACTGACTTACAAAACAAGATTTCTCAAGTCTGTTCCTGGTCCGTCACCTACCTTGTGATCTAGGACAAATTATCTTTGCTCCCTCTGCCTCAGAGTATTTCTTATCTACTTCAAGCTCTTTTGGAGAAGCCAAAGACAGGGAAGGAAGGATACAGCTCACAGTTTATTCATGTGACCCAGAGGTGCAGGATTCCTCCCATGTTGTGAGTAACATCAGTAAGGTGCATCAGTATTTCTTCCCCGTTATGTCTGCAAAGCCCAATATCATCAAGAAAGGAACACTCATTTTCTGCTTTAGGTGATGAACTTCCCATGGGAGCAGACGCTCCTCAGCATGTGCCAATCCCTGTGCATCACAGAGCTTTCACATTAACTTGTCCAAAGAGGAAGTCTTTCAGTGAAGACAAGCAGACACCAGAGCAGACAGCTGGCCAAGGAGACAGATACATACTACAGAATATTTCAAGTCAGGGAATTAACTCCTTAGTGCTGGCTCGCAGTATTTAGAGGGCAGCAGGAGGTTGGTTTGCAAGGCCAGGCTCCTACCTCTCTCTCCATGCTCTGGTGATGAGTCAGCAGGCTGATTTTCAGACAGCATGGCCGAAATGTTTCTTCATTGCTGTCCCCACTCATGATGCTCTGGAGCAGAGTCACAGTCAGCTGCCCGAGGATGAGGCAACAGCCAGCTCATCCTACAGCTGGAGCAGGGAGCAGTCACAGCAGATGGGGAGAGGGCCACAGGGAGTTGTGCTCAGCAATCATGGACAGCAACAGCTTTTCAGCCTGGAGGTTTCTCTTCAAGCGCCTTTCCTTTCTGTTCACCTTTGTGGCTTCCCTCACAGCTCCCACATAGGCAGACTTAGCTAAAAAACATCTCTGTGGGACCTCCTCCCTCCATGACCCATTGGAGCAGCATCACAAATAGATTCCTTCTGTAGATGTTTTCTTCATGGTCTTCATTCAAAGCTTAAATACACTCCCCCAGCTTCAGACACACAGGAGCTGAACTGCTAGGCTGAGCCCTGTCCTGTCCAACACTTGGAATTGGCACAGAGGCCTTGATCACAGGAATTAATTCCTGGAAGTGACATTCTTGGAAGCAGATACTTAAAACAGGGTTTGACATTTCCCCTACCCTGCCATTCAAAGTTTCTTTCTATATGTTGAGCATGGTCAAAACTCCCAGTTGAAGATTTCAATTTTACTGGAAACCTCCAAGTTAGTTTTCATCCCAAATTCAAGAAGTTTTTTGTTTCAAGAGGAAAATATCTGCTGGAGTCAAAAAAGTCATTCTATTTCAATAAAATTGAGGTTTGTTCAAGCAATGGTGTTTTGAAGCCTGATAATACTACAACTCAATGTATTTCCAGTGAAAGCATTATTGTGAAATGAAATCCTTCATCTTTGTTTGCTTACATGACAGAGCTACACCGATGCCAGCACTTTACAATCAAAGTTTTGGATGAGCTAAAAGAAATTTGTTTTGTGTGGAAGCTTTCTGCCAGAAGGCTTCCTACCACATGTGCTGTCCAGAGCTGCTTCCTGAGCTGTCAGCACAGGGCTTCGTGGGGCAGTGGGCTCGAGGAAGAGGAGTCAGGAGGTTGCAGACAGGACTCCCAGAGATCAGCACCTCCCCACTGCTGAGAGACCATCGTTTGTATGTCAATAAATGTTCAGCAGCACAAGCCTCATATTCCTTACACTGACTCCAGCTTCCCTCATTACTTCAGCTCCATTTTTGCATGGTTTCCCCACTTCAATGATTTCTGATCAACAAACCAAGAGGAGAAAAACCAACTCAAAGCTGTAAATACATCATTTATAAAACTTCTAATGTCAATTTCTCCTAGCCATGCCTCAGGATGATAATTATCCAGGCAACATCTCCACTGAAGACACCAATTTGCTGCCCTGCAGGTTTCAACCAGGTAAGAAGAATTCTCTTTATATCCATAAACTATATTTCTATCCAGGCTTTTGAGAGAGATATGTTACATTTAATAAATGGTTGCCTTTTTGGGACTAGAACCTTAAAATACTTATGTTCAAAGAAGTGATGGCAGATACTGCTCTTCTACTCTCGTATTTGTCATTAAATGCTTCTAAGAGGTAGGTCTCAGATATATGCAAAGGGATTAATTGCACGGATAACTTTCCAACAAGTGAAATCTGCGTTTGCTCAAAAGTAGCCTTGATATTCTACTTGCAGAATCAGCAAATGAGCCAGAAAAAAATGTCAAAGCAAAAAATGAAAGGGATGGCCAAGAAAGAAGAAATAAACAGATTTAGGAGCAGTAATATTAAAACTGGGATTATTCAAATAGTGGAAGGAAAATGAGGAATATTAGGCCACAGACTGCAGCCTTTTCTGCTTCTGCTGTTGGTGTGGTGCAAGGACAACACATTCAGCCGCAGTTTGGAAAATGAGAAGCCTTCTGCCTGGCTGTAAAGCCTGAGGCAGCAGTAGGGAGCAGGGATAACATGTAGATGACCATTGCCCAATCTCCCAATTATCTCCTGACAGAGAGATTTTAGTTTGCCATCACTGCAGAAATTGCACAAGCTCCAATTCTCTTGTTCCAGCCCACACCCACAATACTGCAAACTCTCAACACAGCCTGGGCTCTCAGCTAGTCAAAAAAAAAAAGAATAATACTTTAATCTATCAAGCTTGTAATCTCCCCAAGCTGTGAGCTGAGCACTGCTTTCAAAAGCTTGAAGCTGATAACCCACCCCATCATCTGGCAGCAGGTCAAGGGATCCATTTCAGCATGGGAGAGAGCTACAGGGTGAAGCCCAAAGACACTGATGGCTGCAGCTGAGTGCAGCACAAGCA
This sequence comes from Rhipidura dahli, assembly GCA_013399225.1. Taxonomy (NCBI): domain Eukaryota; kingdom Metazoa; phylum Chordata; class Aves; order Passeriformes; family Rhipiduridae; genus Rhipidura; species Rhipidura dahli. Next base: position 1,427,556 of record VXAC01007218.1, on the reverse strand, counting down.
CCTGGAATTGCCTGGGCTTGGAATAAAAGTACTAACATGGCATTTCAGCTTAAATGGATGAAACTCCACATGACAATGGTTCACACTTCACTTCCTCTTGAGCCCTTAATGGTCAGCCTTGCCAGAGCTGCAGAAGCCAGGAGCAAGGCAGGGTGAGGCCATAAATCTTCAGGAGGGATCCTAGAACTTTATAATACATAATAGGTATTAGAATTGGTGATTTAGTTTAGCATCTGCCAAAAATCTATTAATTCTGGGATAGATTTCCCACCAGCTTGTATGGCCATGACCACAGGCAAATACAGCAGCAGAGTCAGCCATTTACTCAGACAAGACTTTGCAGTACAGCTCCTTGCACACAGATAACCCAGATAGGAATTACCTGCTTCATCTTTAAGAGATTATTTACAAGTACTGCCCATCACCTATTTAATAACACAATATATAGTTCCTAAAACAGGCAGTGAGCAGCAGGAATGAGAAGAAATAGTGGTTTAAATTTGGACTTCACTCTGCCTGTTCCCCAGGGACCATCAGCACACAAGATACGTCTGTGAGTAGAAGACAGACGAAATAGAAGGAATCCTCTAGCCCTTAACTGCTCCAGCTGCTCTCTGTGCCACCCTCCTGGCAAACAAGCCAGTCTTTGTCTCAGCCTGGACTGCTGTGCTTTGCTTAAAAAGGGAAGTATCACTCTGTCTAGACTTCCTTACAAAAGCACTTTCAGTGGTTTCTGCTGAAATATTAACACTTCCCCATATAAGAAAACAAGACTTTCACCATTTGCCTATAAGAACAAAGGAGTGAGTTTCAAAATTTTTTTTAAAAACCACTAGGATTGGGATAGTTGACAAGATATTGTAAACCCCTATTTATACTCCACACTTGTTTTTCAAAGAAGTTTGTTTCATTGTCCTTAAGGCCACAAACTGAAGAATTTTGTTCATGATAAAGAAATAAACTTTCTTTTTCTTCTGCTTGATAATAGGAGGTTTTCAAGAGTTGCCTGAAGCATGCAGAGAAAACAACTCCATTACCTTGGTCAGGGAAAAAGTAAGGAAAAAAACCCCAATATTTGTAAATCTCTTTTTCAAGAACATCATAGGCAATGTTTCTGGTGAATCAGTATCTCCATGGTCAGTTATTGTCCATCCCTTTGCTCTTTTCCCACACATAAAGACATGCTGTCTTCAGGCTTCTGTACCATGAAAGGTCTCAACTTCTCCACATGAAAACAGAGAACACTGCTTCTAGGTACCCGTATTTATACAGCTATTTTTTGCTCTTTTGCACATCAGCATCAAGAATAGTTGTCTTACCTGTAAAACTCACCAAACTACATTGAAAAAAAACCCATAAAGACTACCTAAAACTTGATGAAAGTCATTACCTGCTGAAAACTTTGAGGCTGCTCTCTTTGCTCAGTCACAGAGCTGTAGCTGAGCACTTGCTGATATCAAATGTAAGCTTATGCACAGGCAGGCATTGAAAGAGAGCACACAAAAACATCACCTTTCAAAAATGGTCTTTCATGGGAGTTTTTAAGCCAGTCTCACACTTCAGAGGTGCTCAAAGCAAGCAGGGCAAAAGAACTCCAAGGCTTTATTCACATCACCCCTGCTTAGTACCAGCAGAAAGCACAGGCAGCACTAAAAGCAGCAAGAGGTTGAGTATTCCCCATTTTAAACATCCTCCGAGGCTTAAAGGAGATTTAAACAGTCACCTCAGCTCTCTGCAATACTTTTCAGTTGTGAAGGATAGCGGTGCACAATTAGAACAAAGCAAAACAGTCAGCATCTAAAAACCCCCTTTCACACGCAGGCACAGCAGATTCTACAACACAAGTTGCTCTTCAGAAAAAAAAAAATCCCCATAAAAAACTTTTACACTTTTGAGCTTGGAGAAAGCTTCACGCAGTTAGGCCAAGCAATAGAAAGCCAGGGAAAAGGGACAACACAGCCTGTCCGAGCTTTTCCGAGCCAGGCCACACAAATAATCCCACACTTACAAGAACAACACTCAGAGGAAACTCTCCCGTTTAAAACACCAGGGGCACAGCTTCTCCTCCACTTAAAGGGTGCGAACAGCAGCCACGTGGTGCTTGCTATGGAATACACCTGGAGCCCCCCCTCCTGTCCAGTTGTCACCCCAGTAATGAGCTTGCTAATGAGCCCGCTAATGAGCTAACGAGAGTCAGCTTTCTGCTGCAGCTGGGCACAAACGCCGGGCTCCAGGCTGAAAGGAGCTGGGGTAATTTTATTTCTCCCTTCCTTTTCAAAGAACTGAAAAGACACAGTAAATTCAAAGCTTAATTTGGTTCAAGTTTTGTTCAGTACACGCTAAAATTCTGTATTTCAGAGGCAAAGATTCAGTCTCTCTTGCACCCCTTTGGTTCTGCTGCCTAAGCCCCCTACCATGCACAGGGGTTTGTACACATAAGCCATGCCATGAGGGCTTGAGAAAGACCAACATTTTCCATAAAAGCTCTGCTTTTACCAGATATTTCCAACCAGTTTTCCTTTGCCATGAATATATTGGAGGCAACAGGAAAGGGCTCTCAGTTTCAAATCACACTCCTCACCCAATTTATTTTCCATCCTATTAATCCATTTATTACTAATCACACCTTTTAGAGCCATCAGTGTTCCTCTTATTAATATTACAACCCATTTGATTTTAATTAGCATTCATTTACAGGAAAGGCGTGGCCAAATTAAATTGTAATTTGTGAACTGACAACTCTCATTTGCAAAAGAAAACAGCTGCACGGCCAGATTTTTCACCATCGCCCCGCTAAGAAAAGCTGGGAAAGAGAAATCCAGCAAGGAAAATGTATCACTAACAGCTTTATTAGTTCCCCTGGACACTTCCAACCATCACCCTTTAAGCAGCATATCCAGCTCCCAGGGGGAAGGACAGCAAAACTCTCCCTGTTTCAGTGGTGCCAAAGTTGATTATGTGGCTGGAAGGGAACCACAGATGATATTTCCAGGTTACCGGTCCAGGAGCATCCCACATCATCTGCTGCACAGATGTGTCCAGCTGTGGGGGTGGCAGTCTGAGGTAGGCACATTTTAGAGGAAGGCTGCTTGCAGGCAGGGCAGGGTATGGCAGCAGACCCTCTGAGCTTGGGAATTCCAAGGACCACCCTCACCTCCATCAGCAGCTTTATAATGAACTTTTTACAGGTAGATCCTAAGGAGCTGTAAACTTTCTAGGGTCAATAGATCATGGAAGCTATAGAGAGGGATTTTCCTTACCAATCTGCAGACAAAAATCACACTCTACCAAAAAGTGCTCTAAGAAGGGCCAAAGGAAGGCTGCACAAGGGGCCCTTCCCATGGCTGCACAGACAAAAGGGCTTTGAGAGGAAAATGTATCTGCAGAGCTGCAGGAATGATTGCTTCCAGAGGAAAGTAGGAAGCCCTCACCAGAGGGAGGACTGAGGCCACTGACTCATCTGGTGCAAGGCAAAATTACTACTTCACAGTCATAGACCATTTAGGTTGGAAAAGACCTTGAAGATCATCAAGCCCAACCACTAATCCAGCACCACTTCATCAGTGAAATTATGTTGATTTGCAGAAGCAGATGCTCTGTGTCTAATGAAGTTGCACCGACATGTTTTTCCAGCATTTTTCCTCACAGTCTCAAAGAATTTGTGTCCTCCCCTCAGAGTGGTTGGTGGATTTATTATTTTAGTAACATTCCCCACCACCCCATGGAGGAGAGTTGAAAATTATCTTGGAAATATGGATTTACTCTCAGTTAGAACCAAAACATCAGAGGTTCTGCATCAAAGAAACACTTTGGAACCAAATTTGTCCCGTTTCTCACAGACAGTCCTTTCTAGTAATTCTACCAAAACATATTACCATTTCTTGCTGTTTTAATGGTTCTTTCAACATCTGGTTATTAAACACCCCAACTTCTGCATAACATGATTAAAACTGGTCCTGTTGTTAAATTCTTGTTTCTTTTGCTAAGATGCATAATAAAGCTCCGATCTAATCTAACATCTTTAAAGACATCACCTGGTAGGGAGGAAGAACAGGATTTTCTGAGCCAGTAATGTCCCAAGAGTAGGAAGATCACACTCAGGCCAATATGGATTCAGGGGATTTCTGGAAGTCATCTGGTGCAACCTGCCTCCTCTTCCACAGCTTTGATCAAGTTCTTAGAGGCCTTTTCAAGGTGAGGTTTAACATTTCTAAAGCCACTTCAGCTATTGCAGGAAGCACAAAGACACCTCAGAGTTAATCCAGGGAGGCAGCAGAATGAGTCCATTGATAGGAAGGTATAGGAAAGTGGATGGAATTGTATATAAAAAAAGCAGTATTTTTTTCTATAAATCCTACACAGAATAATGACCATGAAATTGTTTTTTGAGAGTTCATAGATTCATGGACTTCTTGGGGCACATCACCTCAGGATCTCGATACCGTTATAATCCAGGATTCTCCAAGACCTCTTCTGTGCCATTAACACCTTTAATTTTACCATCAATCTCAATTTATTTGGCATTTTTCTTAACAGATCAGCTTCTAAAGACACAGAGCGCTAGAACAATGTTGACTTTCATAGTGAAAAACCCCTGCTAGATTGTGGAGGAAAGCAGAACAGAAAACCTTACAGATTCCAAGGCCACAAGTCAAAAGCACCCCCAATTAATTTTATTAGTTCAACATGCAGTGAAAGCTGGTTTGCTACTGAGCCACGTCAGATATGGGGATTCTCAATCATTTCCCCATTAGCGGATTTTCATAACATCTCTCCTGGGCACATTCAGACCTACCCACACCTGAGGTCACACTTCAGTCTTTCCTTTCAGTCACAAGATCTCTCTCTCTCTCCTACACAACAATTTATTGCTGACTCTTACAGTGACAAAATTATCCTTGACATTTCTGCCCTTCTGGTGCAATTGCTTGGCTTTAGTCAGCGGGTTCAGAAGTTGAGGGGAGAGGCGGATGATCACCTAAGGAAACAAAGTGTAGGCGACACAGCTAAAAAGATCTCACATTTGCAATCCAACCTCATCTTTTCTAGGCATATGACTCCCTCTTTAAATGACTGTGCTTGCAGGACTCAAAGCAAGGCTGAAGCTGAGAGCAGAATTTATCACAAGGAGGCTCAAATGGGACATGTTTTAGCATTATTGTATGGGTGCATAGACAGATAATATAATGTTTTATCTTAGGAAGTGGGAGGCATGGAAAACATCTGCTGAGAGCATGACTACTTCTTTAATATATTAAATACAGGCATTCTGTAAAGGTAGATCACCCTATGTATTATTGAATTAAAAAATAAATATTGCAATGATTTCTATCCTGGCTTCCTGTTGCTCAAGAGACAGTTGTGACGAGCTTTCCAAGCAAGCAGTGTTTCACAAGCAGCTGTCTAATTCTAGCTGCTGTGTCATGTTATAGAACAACACTTTCTTCAGAGCATGGGACTCACCACCCATTTGTCTCAACAAAACTTCCTACAAATCTTTCTCCTTTTTTGTCTCTCTGCTACCAGTTCTGCCCTTTGATGTTTCTCCACAAAGAATGAGGAAGCCTGTCTTTTCTATGATCACTTCACTCTTTTTCTAATAAACACCTACTGCTATTAATCAGTAGCTACCTAATTAAGCATTCTGCTTAATGTCCTGTTGTTGGAAAGCAAAATGTTATTGCCTGTTTTTTTTTCCCTTCCACTATGCAAAGTGTTTAGCTTTTGTCCTTATCTTGACCCTGCCTTTTGCAATTATTTTTGCCATGTAAAAGGCAAATTCCCAAATCCTTGTTCTCAGAAACTTCTAAGGGTCCCAAAGCCATGAACAGAACAACCTCTTGCTGCAGGAAATGGAGTAAATCTCCCCCATTTTCAGACATATTGACTGGTTTTATACTTCTATCCATTCACCCAGCATTTAATCCAATTAAGAGTTATGCCCTGGATTTTAAAGATCTCCAATGTACTCATCTCATCCTGCCTCTCTGATCTCATGTTATCTTGGTCCACCAGAGACTCGTTGCATTGCTTTCACTTGTAATTCTGCTCTGCCTAATTCACCCCAGTGGAGGATTGTGATTTCATGTGTGGGTCCATCTCTTCAGGATCCTTTCTCCTGTTGCTGAATCACTTCCTCTGCAACAAACTTGGGTTTTTTTGGTTTTTTTTTTTTGTTTTTTTGTTTTTTTTTTTTTTTTTTTTTTTTAAATCAGGCTGTGTAAGAACTGATGGTAAAGCATTTTACAGCATGCTCTCAGAAAGACCCACAGGGGGAAAACTGTTGTATGACAGTATTTCTGAGTGCAGTTGCTTGTCAGCAAGGACTCCACTTAAAAATCATGTTAATGGAACTACCCAACTTCATAAAGCCAGTTTTGGAGGCCCTAAGAAGACCTTTGGTGGTCAAGACCAGCTGAATGTACTCCAGCCCCAGAATACTGAGTAGGCTGTGTAAATGGCCTCTGAACTGCTAAATTACATGGCATTGTTTTTACTGAATGATTAAAACACTCCAACACCCACAAAGAACTTCCAAAACAGCTGAGAAAATGCTTTCAGAGGGTGTCACACTTTTTCCTTTCCATTTTTGAGACATGCTCTGTTCCACTTTTATATTGTTGTAAATAAAAGTGGTCGGACAGATGTTTGGAGAAAAAAAAGAAAAGGGGTCACAAAGCCAATTAAAGCAAAATCAGCCTGATCAGAGCTGAAGATATGGCTCACAGTTTCTCTTAAAAAATAAACACCGATTCACATGTCCTTATTTCAGTGAGCACAACCCATGGTTGTTTTACAATGTCTTCTGAGCAGAGTGAAGAGCAACGAGCCATCACCCAGAGAAGGAAGAGCACAGAGGAAAGAATAACAGTGGAGTAGAAAGGCCAGAAATCCTAAAAACAAAGCCCATCATTAAAGGAGAAAAAAGCTCCATTAAGCATAATATCTGAGACAGCAGTGGTGTTTTAATATCTTACACTAGCACCACGAGACCTAAAGTGACGATCAAGACCTCTAAAGCATGATGTTTCATAAAACAAATGACAAGACAGTCCTTGCCTTGAAGTATTTACTGCTTCAGCATGGAAGGCAAGAGGCAGAGGAAAAGAAAATCCAGGCCCCGAAGAGTTGTAGGAGAGGGAATGGCAACAGCACACTTATTTCCCTGACACCAGTTAAATGTGCAGTGCAACAACTCCCTAGTCTGTTCTTTTCCTGCAGGAAGAACAGATCTCTGCCACTTAAAAAGTGTTTTTAATTTAAAACTATTTTTACTCCAAAGTCTGAAGTGCCGTTTTATAAACTCATCAGTCTGGTCTCTCACTAATGACATTTTCATATCGATAAGGAAAATAAGAAAGGCAGCAGGAAGGAATTGAGGAGAGGCTATCCCAGGACACATGAGTGGCCCAAGAAAGCTGCACTCCTGTGGTCACAGAGACCAAGGTTTTCCAAAATCAGTAGGTCCGCAGACAGGATTGCCAGCTGGGCCATCCTGAGATGGGAGTAGGTGTCACAGTGACATGACCTTGGTCATGCCACAACCCAGTCACAGTTCTCAGCTGTCTTTCATCACTATTTCCAACCAGCCATCAGAGCAGGGTTTTCCATCCCAGCGTGTTCCTGGAAACACTTGGCATTCCCGCAGCACTGAAAACAGGGCTATGGAGGAGAGAGAGGACATTTTGGACAAAACCTTCTGGTCTTCATCAACTCCAACTGATGCCCACTAGGACAGACCTTGTGAAAGTGAACTGGCACCAGCTGAACCTCTTGACAGTGAATAGCTGACTTTGAAGAAATAGAAGTGAAGGGAATTTTGGTATCCATGTGGCAAAAATGAAAATTACCCCTCTTTGTACCTATATGCAGCAACAATGCCCTGCTCTAACAACTGGGACCAACACTGAGTTGTGTCAACATATGACTCAGAAGAGGAGGAGGAGAAGATGGAAAAACAGGCCAAAGAAAGGCAAGGCTGCTGGAAGAAAAGCAAACAGAAAGCAGCAGTGAAAGCAGCTGTGTTCTGAAGGGAGCGCGCGCAACTCGGAAATCGGTTAAATGACGGGGAAATTCATCTTTCATACTTCCTAATGCTCACAACAAGCCTGCCTCACATTCTCAGAGGGGGCAGGGGAATGAAAAACATACTTGGGGATAATTAAGCAAACACAGGATGATTAAGAAGGTAAAGCTGCTCTCCCTTCGATCCAAACCACCATTCCCACCACCCCAGCTCAGAGCACATTCCATCCTTATTTTTCAAATCAGCCCACTCCTGAACTGCCAGCTGCTTCCCTAAGCAGGGAATACAGCAGGCTGTGCAAATGAGTGGGACAGAAGTCCAACCATGCAGGAAATGCATCAGAAGCTGATAAAGCCCATATAGGTATGGGATTTCATGGGAAGCAGCCCCATCCTACACGCCAGAACTCCTATTTAATAGAGCAGGGCAAAAAAATGCCAGAGATCTCATGTTTCCACCACTTGAAAGATCCTGAAAAAATTGAGGCAGTTGTTTTTTTTTTTTTTTTGATTGTAACACAGAAGCAGGATTTAACAGATTCAGGGACATACCTGTGCAGAAAGTTAGCCCTAACTCATTTGAATTTCTTACATGTCAATGAGGCTCAGTACAGACCTGTGTTTGAGGTAATAAACCAGCAATCTAACTTTCCAATCAGAGCAGACTCACATCTAAGGCATTTCAAAAGCCCTGCAATTTCAGCATTTATTTTCATTCCAAATCAAACAGGAATATTTCTTTTCAAGATTCTGATAAATACAGAAGCAATCTGACTTTCATACCAGGTTTTAAAAGAAAATTGTCTTCAAAATTTTTAAATTAGCATAAATTTTAAAAAATCAGGCTTTCTGCCTCTTTGGGGGTATTTTATGGACATTTTGCTTGCATTTCCAAAGTTCTGACTTTAAGGATACAGTACCTTCCAACAGCAAAATATTCCATCATGGGATTTGTGTCCCACAGATTCTCACCTAGGAGTGCACTCAGCAGCTTGGGTCATGAAAGAATTAGAAGTAATAGCTATTAAGTTAAGCAAAAAGAAATAATACAGATTCCTAAGAGACACACAAGGCATTGCCCAGCACTTTTGATGTCACCTAATGACAAGGGCATAGGAAAAAATCCACTAAGGATGTAGGAAAAGTCAGTTTAAAGGGAGCTTCCTGCTTCTCCCAGGAGGCACCACTCTACATTGACTGTATCTCATCATTAAAACCCCATCCCATTTGCCACAAGCATTGGAGTGAAAGCCCACTGCTCTGACTTAGTTTCAAATGCTTATAATTTCACTTGTGGTTTCAACCAGAAAAAGTTGCTGTTCCTCTCTTGTTCCTGTAAATGCTGCTGTGCAGGGATGGTGTGTGGATATGCTGCTTCATTTCTCCTGATCCTACTTTCTCCTGAGTAATTATTTCCCTTGAATAAGTGTTTCCACTAAATAATTATTCTAGTGAATAATTATCCTTGTGAATAAATAAAAGCACTTCAGGATCTTACAGGGTGGGGCTGTGGAGCACATCTCCCATCCCAACTGTGGAACAGCTGGAATAGCTGCACCCTTGGCCTCTCTGCTGACCCCTTCATTTCAGAGCTCCCTACGGTAAGAACAAAGCTCTGTAAGAGCTTATGAATAGTGAGGTCCTTAGCACGAGACTTTCTGAGCATTTCCACCCACTCTGTTTCAGGGAGAGGGGCTCCTCTGGAATCAATTAAATGACTCCCAACTGCACCAGCTAAAGATCTGGTCAGGTTATGCTCATTCCTGCCTCTTGACCCAGCTCTGCAGCAGAGGAGTTCTTGCCTCCACAAACACCCTTGATCATTCTCCTGTGAAAGCCGTCTCTGACTGGTTTGCCCTGCTTTGTCTACACAACATGCTGGCTGCTGTAACGTCAAGGTATTTGCATTACCAGGAGAGTCTTGGGTGTGAAAGGAAATTTTAATTTCCTCCTTAGCTGAGCACTTTACAGTATGTGTTTTAATAAAAGAGAGAGTGTCAAATTATTGCTTGTAAATGCCAATGCGCAAGAGAATTAATTAGGGCAGCAGCAGTCTGGCTGTAGAGCCTCTCTTGAGGGGTTCATGTGCTCAGGACAGCCAGAGAGTGGATTCCCTGAATAAATGTCTCCTAAAATTGCAAGCTTATGCATTTAATCTCAATGCAAAAAATCACTGCTTTTGAAATTACTCATGATCCACCAAGGGCCAAGTTCATCTCTGTTCCTACAGTATCATCCATCAGCCCTGAAGGAAATGGTGATCCTGATATGAGGGAGGTGTGTCTGCCAATGTGGCTGTAACCTGGAGAAGATTACAAAATATTTTTTAATAGCTTCCACTGAGAATAAATCTTGAGAGGTATTAGGCAAGATGGCATAATAGCCCTGCTAATCTGCTCCTCCAGAGATTGGGTTTAGGCCAGTACATAATGGTTTAGTCAAAATAACCCCCAAAAATGTAGAGGACAATCACCTGCTATGAGCTTAGATCCAATAAATACCCTGGGTGTTTAATTGTGCATCATTTTACATGCTGTAATCTCTCCACCAACACCTCAGCACAGCTCAAAATGCTGTCAGTCATCTTAAGCTCTCGCAAATCCTTCAGCTGACTGTAACAGTGACTTTTCCTGTCTCTTGGAGATCAGTATAAATTCTGGCCCATCTACCAGAATTAAAAGTCGGGATACAAAATCAGGTGAAAGTGCAAGATGGTGTGATAGGCAGGATGAGTGAGGCTGCAGAGAAGGAAATAGGAGTGAGCAGGATCTCATGCCCAAAGGTGGCTGGGGTGGATCCGAGGATGGAGGATGGACCCCTGGAGGCAGTTTGGGTGCATGAGAAGAGGCTCAGTGTGCCCAGCAGGAGAAGCACCACCATATGGGACTATGAAGCGAAGGGAAAACCCACTCCTGATTCATGCAAGTGAGAAAACAATTGCTATCCCTACCTGCCTGCAGGCGAGGGGGTTTGGTGTGAGTCTGCTGTTGCAGGCCCTGCCAATGACACAGCCTGTGAAGCTCTTCCAATGTGATTCAGCCCAGTTTGTTTTGAAAAGCCCCACAAATGCACAAACACATGTACAGGAGGCACGTAACTGCAGCTTGTGTTGGGAGCAGAGTTGCTGGGTTATTGCACTTCAGCCAGAAAGAAAGGAATTCTTGTTGAAACTTGTTCTGTCTGTTGCTCTGTATGTAAACTTCACATATTTCTTGGGATGCTACATCCACAGCAAGTAATCAGAATGCTTGGAAAAAAAAAGGAAACATTTGCACATAATCCAGTTTCCAGTTCTGCTTTGCTGCTGCAGATTATTAGCACACTGAACACAACTGCTAGCGCTCACTTACAAAGACTATGAAAAAATCACTCCTTTGATCTCTTTCAAGAATCAAGAGAAAGAAGAGATAAGGTAGGTGAAGGATTGCATTACATCTGATAGTGTTCAGAATTTCTTCAGTCTTGAATGCTCTTTTTTCAGGACTGACATTAGGTTAAAAATTCAAATGATTCCCATTAAAACACGGTTCCCTGGTAGAGCCGTCGGGAATAAATAGAACATAACTAGGACATTTGTGTCTGGCCAAAAGTCACCAACATTTCCAAGAATTCTCAAGGAGAACTCTCAAGGAGAGGGTCAGAATACCAAATGACCTTGACATCACCTCTGAATTGATAAATTGACATCTGATAGAGACAAGTGGAGAATGCTCAGCCATAAAGGGAGCTTATGTGGTTCAGCAGCAGAAATCAGGCAAAGAATTAAGGGAAAAGGAAAACTTCAGACTATAAAAATCAATGAAATGATGTTGCCAAAAATTAGAATTCTCATTTTGGGCTGTAGGAAGGGAGAAAAGCAGTAGAATAGTGTAGGCAAGACTCAGAGGATGATTCCCATCCTCTGCCTGATCAGCTATGATGCCACTCGTGTTATTCTGAAGCCTTTCAACAAGTTGTCTGGGGACAAACTGTAAAGAGTCTAGAAGGGACCAGTCGGACAGGAATAAAAGATGATCAGATATGAAAGTGAGTTTTATCTGGGGAAAGAAGGAAGGAAAGGAGAGAAAAGAAAGAGAAAGAAAAGAAAGAGAAAGAAAGAAAGAGAAAAAGAAAAAGAAAGAGANAGGAAGGAAGGAAGGAAGGAAGGAAGGAAGGAAGGAAGGAAGGAAGGAAGGAAGGAAGGAAGGAAGGAAGGAAGGAAGGAGAAGAGAAAATCAAGAAAATCAACATCTGTCACTCTCGGAGGCTGCTGGGGAACATCCACAAGGAGAATAATTCAGCACAGTTTTTATCTTCAGTGGTTTAGGAAAAACTTTCTGCAGTACCAACGTGCAGCCCAGATTACAGAAGCAATCTCCTCTGCAGGAGGTGCTCAAGTCAAGGTCAAGCCAAAATCTTCTGGACCACTTTACACCTTTGTATGTTCAAACCCTGGACTAGAGCATGTGACTTTGTGGATACTGTGACCTTACTTTCCAAGGAGTACAAGCACCTGCAGTAACCAGGTCTACATGCAATTCCTCTCTGCAGTCAAGATTAATATCTGAAGTCTTGAGCTTCTAAGAACCGATGGAGTTCTGCACCAGATTTGAAAGCAGCTCAGATCTCAAACTTTGAATCCCAACATGTTGACTCTGAAAGTGAAGGTCAAAAATTCATGGGTTCAAGTTTTCTCTGCCGCAAAGGTCTCACGTCCATCCTTTCACCAGTAACGCCGAACATATGTAAAACTGGAGACAGAAATGACAGTGATTAAAAAATAGTATGTTGGTTTTTTTAAATGCAGAGGGGTTATTTTGAAGACTCAATTTGTCTTCTTTATTTGTTCTCAATGGTGAGTTTTTTATAAATAGAAATACACTTGAGTCACTGAAGGTTCTTTCTACCTTGAAAACAAACCAGTGTGTATTTGCATACACACAGACCCATTAGTAGACTGAGTGGTTGACATCAGGATCTGCAGAGCAGAGATCTCCACCTTTTCTTTCATTTGTTGTGCATTACATCATTTCCACTTACAACATTCAAAATAGCTGGGTTTATAGCCCTTTGCAGGAAACAATCCTTGCACTGACATCTTTCCTCCCTGAGTTCCCTCAATACTGTTTTCCAAATGAGTACCAGGATACACAGAAATTTTAATATATATCAAACTGGTTTATTTTTTTCATTTATTGTTAAAATTTGCCATGACCCTGAAGTTGAAACATTTCTCTAACTTTTTTCTTTACATAAAAGATACATGGAGTTTGTTCAATATTAAGAGTTTTTTTCCTACAAAGATGAATCCGAAAACGCATTTTCTCCCTGTTAACTTTCAGTTTTTCAAAGGGGAGAGATGCCAAATTTTGCTGACTTGAAAAGGCTTTAAAACTGAATTTGAATAGAGTTTCAGAAGTTGAAAACAGCATAGCTAGCATCATATTATTCCATGTAGCATCTGACCCTAGAGGAAAGTGATCTCTGATTCTCTGAGATGGATTTGCTTCAGAAAGAGCAGCAGGCTTTCAGGAGCATCTGGCCACAAGCAGATTCCTGTGGAACACAGGGGGAACAGTTCTTGCTGAAATCCAAGTATTTCAGTTCTTTTAAAAAAGGAAACATATTTCTTATGTTTCTTATATTCTTATCTTGCAAGTTGGGTAAGGGAAAATCTGCACAATAATGGAGGTGTGGTCAAGGGAGGATTCCTGGAAGAATGGGACAGGGATGGCTGAAAATACAAAATACACAAGGAGTCAAGGTATTTCACTGTAGTGGTAGGAGAGATGATTAAGACAGAGATGAGCAAGCCAAAGTTTGCCCATAAAAGCCTTTGGTCTTTTAAACAAAATGAAAACAGGCTGTCACAGCAGCATAAAGGATGATTATTACTGTAGACATAATATACCCACTATAAATTCACTTTTTGTCTGGCTTGGCCCTCTGCCATAAATGTGTTACAAACCATCACAGTGATGCCTCATAGCCTTCCCTGACACAGCATCCTAAATTTCTTCCTTAGAAAGTGTGCCTCCAAATTTCCACATGAATACATCAAGACAGAAAATAGTACTTTTCAGATGCCATGTAGGTGCAGAGAGGTAAGTATACACTAGATTAAGCGAAATCTGACTTGTTCTCAGTAAAGTTTTTCCAAGATCTTGGATACTAGATCCAAGCCATATTACAACCTGTACACCTGAGCCACACAGAGCAGTAACACCACTGGTAGCAGATAAAATTAACACCTTCTGCCTCTGTTTCTACTGCCTCCTGCTCTGAGCCCACTGCAGCAAAAGGGAGCATTTGCTAAAAATGTCACCACCTTAATTTTAAAAGAAATTTTGTGGTCCAATGTAGCAACAATTTTATTTCAAGAAGCATCTGGATTTTATTAGATGCAAACAGAGTTGGTAGAAGTTGAGGAGGGGGAGAGATAACAAATGTTCTCCCTGGAATATTTTAAACCAGAAGCATTCATCACACCCTTATAATCTAATACAGGGGTTTAGGGTAACAGTGCAGTTCACTGCAAAGCTATTGCTACTGCAGTGAGTTATTGTATTTACACTTTCATTGCCTGTGGCAACTTACAAATGGTGACAGGTGAAAAGTTTCCTTTCTTCTTTGCAGGATTCAGCAGTTGCTTGCAGCCTCATTCAAGTTCTTTTGCAGCAGAAATGACTGAAGACTGATTTCTGGTCATTTCCACACAGTTTTCTCTATAAAAAACCTCTTTATTTTTGGGAACTCATCACTTACAGATGATTATTGTGATGCTCTCTCTGGTCTTGGCTCTTCTGGCACCAGTTTAACAAGGCATGTCTTCCAGTTCCCACTCAATAAACATTATGGAATTTGCTCATTTTGACTTAATTATTATTTAGTAGACACATGAATACTAATTGGAATATGAATCTAAACTTAAAATTCCCAGGTCACAACACCCTGAAGGTATGCTTGGACTTAAAATCAATATAAAAAATCAGTTTTGTAAAGGAAGTTTCTTCTTTCAACAAGGCAAAACAAACCAGTGACTGATATCCAGTGTGGCATTTGAACATCAGAAAGTGTTACCTTTGACGGAGGTGAATGTAGTTCAGTTTATTTATATTCTACTATTTAAGAGAGAATTTTACCTAAAAGGACTTAAAGATGTAAGTAGCTGAGGCATGTCTGCAGTGCCCCTGTGCACTCATAAAAATAAATGGTGTGCATAGCACCGAACACACTATGGTGCATGGATTTAAAATTAATTTTATCTCTATATGAACCCTGATTTAAAGTACTGTGATTTGCAAATTTTTCCAAGTGTGTGCCCCATCAGCAAGGCATAAGTATGCCTGGGATGCTCTGGCATATTCTTCCATCCCTAAAAAAAGGCAATAATTGTATGTAGCACCAATAAATAAACAGATTTCTGGAACAACTCAGTAGCACTGAAACCTGCTGTGTGGCACTCAAGGACAACCGCAAATTAATCATTTTAAGATTGTCCTGAGGATGGATTTAGCTCAGGCCATTTCCTCTTCCCTCCTGCAGCTTGGCTGTAACCAGCAGTGTTGGAAGGCGCATTTTGTGTATCTGAGAACCGGATCTGAAAAGCCATTTAGCACCACTCATTAAAGCCAACTGAGAGCATAAGCACACAAATATTAACTCATGAGGTCTCACTGATTCATGGTATGAACCTACACTCTCTCCAGGGAGGGGGCTTTGGCCAATATGCTTAAATCATGGGAGGGATTTTTCTGGATACCAAAAGGATTAGGACGCTCCATTTTCATTAATAATCAGGCACTGTGCAAAGACCCACAATGTCTTTGAAAATTCTTCTCCACATGTTCGTTTCAGTATGAAATCGTCTGGTGGGCTGCATCCTCCAGTGGGTGCATATCTGTTTGTTTCTTTTAAGAAGCTTGACTTCTTCCAAGAGCAAGAATAAACCCTTAGAAATACCTAATCAGTGTATTCAGATCATAACCAATACAGCATTACAGGGTTTTATTTCCTGTTCTGTGTTGATTTTTAATTAACGTTGACATTTATATATAAAAGACTTGGTTTTCAAAAGGCCAACTGGAAACCCTCTTGTGGATTACCTCATCCAAGCACAGATTTTTTGGTGTGCATATTTGTAATTGTTTGAAGGTTTTCCAAGCATATCTTAAAGTCACACCACAGTTTTCAAACACACTTACTAGAATGTTATAAGGTTATGAAACTTCAAAGAAAAAGAATTAATTTTACACAGTAACGGTGCTTGGAGTTTGTGACGGACACTGGACGTGGAAAGAATATTTAGGGCCACATCCTGTGAAGGCTGACACACAAATTTAGGGATATAGCTGCAATCCATGGATTTGGAGATGGGCATGGACAGTATGTATGCTTTTGTGAGATTGCTCTGGCCTGCTTCAAAATCAGTGGCACTTTATGGTTTTGATTTTGGCTTTTCTATAAAGAAGGAAGAATTTCTAATGGTCTTAAGGCATCAATCCTTCCCTGAGAGATGAGACAAAAAGAAAAACATTAAACAGAAATTAGGAGACTGAGCCTGCTCCCAAAGAAACCAAGGTCAGAAATGCTCTCATTTCAATGGAACCAAGTCTAGTAGTAAAATTTCTGCCTTCCTCTTAAATATTAGTCTTCCTTTGCTTCTCTCCTCATGTGTCTGCCACAGCTCTCATGTCTCCAGCAGCTGTGATCTGCTGCCAAGATTTGCTCTACTCTCCCTGTAATTTATGACCCTGTCATGCAGTTTATTCATACACACTTTCCCAGTGGCAAGGCTGAGGATACCAAGGTATCTAAACACTGCTCACAGAGGTGCAGGGAGCGAGCTCTGGAGAGACAAAGCACATGCCTGCCTTTATTCAGGTGACAGCTGAGGTAAATCAAATAGTGGAATAACTGCAACAGGTAAAGCTACACACTTGAATTAGTTTTTGCAGGGTCAGAATGTGATCCTTTGAGCTGCAAACCCTCGCAGATCTCCAAGCTGAGAGCCAACAACAGCAAGGAATTCAGTGCCTTGGGTTGCTGCTGGCTGAACAGTGCTTCCCCCAGCTGATCTGCTTTCCCTTGGCAAGGTTTCAACCAGACACTGTTTCTACAGGAGCTAGGGACATAAATGACACGGCTGCATGGACTCAGGCACTAGGACACCAAAATTTACTTTTCAGTGAGATTCAGGCTCACAAGTCTGTGGGACCTGGCCTGCCGAACAATCTTAGGTCATGAACACATGGGAGGTAGATGTCCTTAGGTCGATGTGAGCCCCAGGCATTTCAGAGGGGCTTGAACACCAGCACTCCAGAGCCCAAAGCTCTACCACAGAGTCATCTTACAACAGCACTGGTAAAACACTTGGGATTTTTCTGTGATCCTTAGGATTCTCTTGTCTTAAAAGATTTCTTTCCCATGCACAGATGCTCTGTCTTCTATAAAATATTCCTATCAAAGGTATGTCTCTCTCTTCCCCACGTTTTTTTTCCCGATAAGAAATGTCTCAGGCTGTTTTATTTAGTAGAGGAAAAAGAGGAATTTTTTGAATTTATATTTAAGGAAATTTTTTTCTAAAGAAATGCGACTTACACATGCCCTTTGCAGCCTTCCATTTCTATGTCCCTGTGCACCACTGAAACAAAATTTGAAAAAAGGGAGAAGAGGGAATCCATCAGGAGATAAATTCTTTGTGTAGCACTCATTTTCAATACTACACATGACATTTTTGACTGTAAATTCATTGAAGAGACCTTCTGTCAAAAACTTTCCCTTCATTTTATGAGTTTGTAATCTTCATTTTATACTAATGCACTCCATGGAAAATGTGACTGTTGTTCCTGGAAAGTGAGCTACGACCTCTTTCCACATTGTACATAAATCTGGAGAGTATAATCAGATGCAGAAGCAATGTATATCTCCCCACTCTGAAGCTCTACCTTCCCCTATAAATCTTTCAGATGTGGAATGGACAGCAAGTGGGTTTATACTAATCCTGCCAGATTAATACCCCAATCTGATGATATGTATTTAGGTAATGTTTACTTCAATTTCAGTATGACCTGGCTAAGCAAAAATGTGCCTCCAATAAATATGGCTGGCTTGGGACATATTCAATCAGTACAAACACCAGATGCATCATCAAGAGCTTTGGGATATTTGTTTTTAGTATATGACCACAAGATATGATGCATCTTTGAAAAACTTCCCACTGCACTTAATAAATGATGTTCAGGTTTTTGGTGTTGCCAGAAGCTATCCTGGAAAACATAATGAGAAACTTTCCTTTTCAGACTGTGTCAAACTATTCAGGCTTTTTTTATCCCTTTGAAACAGCTTTTTTTTTTCTCTGTTTCTATGTCTATGGAAATGCTAATCATTACCCTAAATTATCCAGCTAACAGGCTGAAATTCTGCTCCTTTTAAGAAAAATGTGAATTTTCTTGCTCAGTTCAAGAGGCTGGACTGCAACCACCTCACTGTAACGTAAGAGATTTAGTTTTCCACCCATTAACATGCCTAAGTGCCTGCCTGACCACTGCTCCCATGCCATTGCAGGGAAAGTGTAACCAATAAAGTGCAGGCCAAACTATGAAGCCATCCCTCTGCCCAGCAGTCAAAGGTGCTGGCTGGTCTTGAGAGGAGAATTCTGCAAGAGAAGAGATGTGTCTGAATCACCAGCTTTCCTGCAAAACACTTTGAAGCTTTAAATCAGTGTGTAAATGTTTGGAAGCAGTGAAACAGATTCCTGGAATATGGGCATGGCTCCTTGTTCTGGGCAAACTGACTTGTTTTCACTTGTGATGTCCCAGTGGAAAACCTCTTGCAGCATCTCTAGCTAAGCCAATCCAACACACGTCATGGCTGTATCCTATCAGTGATAAAACTTCCATTTCCGCATGAACTCCTTTAGTGTGGCTGTATCAGGGTAGATGGCAGAAAGAATAATGTAAAATGGCCCATGAAAACTGTGTATATTTGTTGTTACTACCGTAAATAATCCTAAGACTGCCGATGAAAC
This sequence comes from Rhipidura dahli, assembly GCA_013399225.1. Taxonomy (NCBI): domain Eukaryota; kingdom Metazoa; phylum Chordata; class Aves; order Passeriformes; family Rhipiduridae; genus Rhipidura; species Rhipidura dahli. The sequence continues at coordinate 1,408,523 of VXAC01007218.1, read as the reverse complement.
TCTATAGATACTGTCAGAAAGGTAAATGAAGTGAGTGACAGCTGTTGGAAAGCTCCAAATCCGAAAGATTTCATGAACAGGTAGCTCACTACAGACTGAAAATACAAGCTCCAAGCCAGTCCAAGATGCAAAGAAACCTCCAAACCAGAACAAGGACCAGAATCAAAAAACATATGCAGACTAGTATCAGTTTTGAGTGCCACAAAAAAAAAAAGGTCTAACCCACTATTATCAACAGTTGAAAGTAAAGAAGGAATTCAAAGGATTAATGACAGAACAGGAATTTTCTGGGTCTGTCTTGAAAGTCCTTTGCCATGAGGCCCAGCTTTTAACCAAAATGAATCCAAGCACAACTAGAAGGTAACATGAAGCCATCCCAGAAACATTAAACAATGGGATGTAGGTCTAAGGTGGCTCCATTTACCAGCTTGACCGGCATTAGAGGTTTTCAATGGAAGTGAGGGGAGGTAAAAATCATATCAGTACTGATGCCTATAAAGAACCAAAACTGTCCCTTGGCAAAGCTCCCCAGGAAAGAATCATACCTGTAAGAAGCCCTGACTTCAGACTAATTATGAGTTGACAGATTGACACAAAATGAAACTCCAGCCTGCTTTATTACAATTTCTTGCTAGAAGCTCAGCCTCCACACAGAGTTTGAATAAGTCAGAAACAGCCTTTCTGCCTTATTCTGGGCCTCTCTCTGGGCTGGATTCCCATCCACAGAAGAGAAAGAGTTGTGAAAGTCCCACAGGAGAAGTGACACTATTGCTGGGCCATAGAATCAGTCAAGTTAAAATAAATACATCAGAAACCAAGGAACATCTTGCTGGCCTGGACTACCAGAAGGCAGAGGGTGGAAAAGCAAGAAGAAGAAAGTGAGAATGAAGACAGGGAAAAGACTCAAGTTCTACCCCAGAAGCTGGAAAGTATAGAGCAGGAGGCCAATGAGAACTTCTGGGCAGGGCTGAAAAACAAGTGAAAGTGAGAGCTTCTCTCATCTCTGAGAATGCAGCCAAAAATCAGATTACTTACAATAAAAGAAGAAGAAGGAAACAAGAAAAAATAAAAACCCCTCCAAACTGGCAGCAAAGAACTATCCACACTCCTTGGCTTCATGTAACGCTGGGTGGAAGGGGTAAGAAGGAAACAGGGGACAAACTTCAGCTTGGAGCCAAAACATTTCCCTTCGGGATGCTCCTGGCTCAGTTCAGCCCTTTGTGACTCTCATTGCCCTCTTATGCACTCTGTATCATCATAATCATCCCCCTATAATCATCATAATATGTGGCTGTTTGCTTGCTCAGTGTATTCAACTTCCTCACAGCAAGCCAAGCTCAACCCAGCACTAGCATTTATTTCTGGATTTTAACCAGGCCTGCCTAAAACCAAACAAAACTCAGTGTGGTTTGCCATATTCACTGGGAGAGAATAAAAGGAATTGCACTCAAACACCAGGGTTTGTGGCCAAGTTCACCTCATGCTGCTGGTGGTGATATCACTGTTATTTCACTTCACTTTAGTACTTTTAAAACTGCTCTGGAAAAAGGGAAGTTTTCAGCTCTGTTTCTGGGCTTTGAAGGAGATGCAAGTGATCCTAACAACATGGACATAACTAACGGCTGTCCTTTCATTAACAGAAAAAACCCTTTATTAGTCAAAGTCTAATTATTGTTAGAAACACTTAATGACTAAATAAAAACGGCCACCAGAATGTGAGCACGGCAGACATCAACTTGGGAGATGGAACAGCCCTTGAGACAAAATAGTTCCAGCTCTGTCTAAAATAACATCTTTCAAGAGCTGGCCCCACCGTGCTTGGTGTCAGACACACAAGCCAGGTCCCACAGTCCCAGTCAGTGATGCTCATGACACATCCTGAAACACTGACTCGGACCTCCAGAGCTGTCCTGAGACTTCCCAGAATGCTGCAGATCTCCCTGTCAGGGCATCAGGATGTGGTTTCCAAAGGATTTAGGGCAACATGAGCAGGATTCAGGCATCTGGGAAAGTCTCTGCCAAACATCTCAAAATGTGAAGAAGAACAGGTCTTCAGCTCTTTGAAGCTGGTGCTGCCCATCCAGAAGCTTCACCTGGGAACGAGGGACTGTCCCTTGCCACTTGTCTGCCAATTCCCATTGCCATGAGTCTAATGAGAATTCTCATTTTTGCTAATTTTGGCATCAGGAAGCATGTCTGGATCTCTGTTTCTGTTCTTAAATCACTAATATGTGATGTAAACACCTCCTTAAAAGTCAGGAAAACAAACAAACAACCTGAAAGCCCTATCTATTCCCCTGTACCCGGGAAAGAATGGAAATCTCTTCCCCCTTGCCTTCCAAAGCCACTCCCCTGATTTTGCAGGGGATTTTTGCTCATGAGGGTTAAACGCCTGGGGCTGACACTACTGCAGACTCTAATGCAAAACAAGAGCTGTGGCTGCAAACTTCTCATCACTGGCAAACTACAACAGTTTGGGTAGACCAAACTAAATACCCTAATCCATGGATAGCTAGAGAAAGGAAATGCGTTTTTCTGTGTTGATGACACTGAACAATTAATTGGGAAGAACTAGAGAGGAGGGAGAAGAGAAGGAATTTCCATTGAGAGTGCCAAAGATGCAATTAATGTTCCTGTCACGGAGCATTTATACCCGATGAAATTCATTCCTGTGCTGAGAGCCGGCATAAAGTTACGTCTCCCTGAAGTTGCAGTTAACGGGCAGGAGGAACGGATTTCGTTTCAAGAGCGATGTTCCGGATTCCTGGACGAGACACTCAGCAGTGAATGAAGCTCTGTGCAGTAGAGCCTCAGCAGCCTTGAAGTGAATTTCGCTGTGACCTAACAAAAACCACAGACTTGAAATTGTGATGATTCAGAAATTTTCAGCTCACAACAGGGGTTCTTGCAAAATATTTGGGAACTGCAGGAAGCATTTAATGGTCTCCCTATGTCAAGGAGAGGAATCCTGACCTTTTCTCTTCATGATTCTTGTTCCTTGTAAGCAACAATTTTAGGAGATGATTAAGCCCAGGTGGCCTTTTTTTCCTAAGGTTGCTTATAGAATAACAAGTGACTTGGATTGGTCCTTTCTGTACTGATTCACCTTCTCTTTGCTGTTGGAATTTGCAGAATGGCCACAGGGACAGACCGTGCTCCCAGTCACACATGGCTCCCCACAAGTGTGTGCCGCAAAGGAAATCAAGTAGAGAGGTTTATCTGCAGAGCAATACAACAGAGCAACAAAAGTCAGGAGAACCTTATAAGGGCATGTGCCTTTCCTAGCCAAGAGTCAGAAAGGTAGGATTTCACTTGGAAAAAGAAACTGAATAGACCAAGAACATGAATCAGAATACCGATGGCTAAAGCAGAGGTTTGGGACATTCCTAATCCTTATTTGGATGCAGAAACCATGAACGAGTGGTTTATAAATTCAAACCGATGTCATCTGAAGGAAGACTTCAGGTTAATCTTCCTTTCATTTCCTGTTCGCTTGAGGGACAAGCTGACAGCAGGACAGACAAAGGAGCTACATCCATTTCCTGAAATAAATAAGAGACTTCTCACAAAGTTTAACAGCATGCAATATAATAATTACTACATGCTTCTGTTGTAATTACTGTCAGAGATTCCTTTAAAAAAGAAACCAGGCTGTTCCAAATCATCTTTAAATACTACTTGTAAGACTATTTCTGCCTGCTTGTAAATGATGGCTATGCAAGAAACTAATTTGAGCTAATTCACTGGAAATTAGAATTTTGGTTTCTGTGCTTCCAGTAATGTTTTCTTAAACAAGGATCTTACATTTGTCCCTGTATTTGTGGAAAGCGTTAGAGACAGTCACACGCTTGCTGACACTGTCTTTTCTCATTCAAGTTTCAGACAATACAATTTTCAGTTTGTGTAAATACTTATACTGTCCTTGAAGACCTAAGAGCAGTGCAAAATGACGTGAACTGGACTTTAACCAGGCAGAAATTAGATCAATGTCACTAACTTAACCTTTATAGGAACAATACCTGATATATGAACCTTTTATATGCCACTTGCAAATAATTGCTAAAAGCAGGTATTTCTTCCTCATGCTGCCACCATATCCTGTTCCTTAGGTACTTAGCTCTTACACTTAAGCAGCTTTCCCCTTGCAAATGTTATATATCATAACTCTCCTGTCCTTGAAGACTTCTCATCACGCTTTCCTTTTCCATGTCAATTGAGCTTAATTACCAGCTTGTATCAGCAGCAGGATCTGTTCACACATTCATTGGATCTATACTCAGCAACTGGAAAAATGACCTCAAACTGCCTTCTCATTGCACGTATGTGCTTCCTAGGATGGAAACTCCTCTTTTCCACTGATTTCCACTTAGTAACTCTTCCTTTGGAGCAGGCTAGGTAAAGTACCTCCAACGCTTATAGAGCAACATTTTCTGACAATGTGCTTTTCACCTGGATTTTATCAGAGAATTCCAGACATAAGCTGGAATGTGGGATGGAATCTGAGGATGACACATCATATCTTAGGTCTCAGAAAAGCAGGAACAGTTTCTGAAAGCAGGTTCTCATTTCAAGAAACTGGATATTTGCTGGTTTATGATGCTGATCCCGCTTCAAAAGCTAATACTCTCCCTTGCTGTGGCCACCTTAGTTCTGTGAATATTCTGAGGGATAATGTGTGTCTGGTGACTCAGAGAAATAGATAAATAATAATAAAAAAAAAGGCAATGCGGTGGATCTAAAAATAAAAATTAGGAAAGGTGGGAATTAGCTCACCACAGCTCACCTCAATTACCGGGTCAGGTTTCAACTTCCAGTAAGTTTTCAGCAGACTAGCTTGTGTAAATGTATCTGTGGGCACTCCTCATTCAGGGGAGAAGAAATTTCCTTGAAAAGAGATACCTGACATCACAACTACGTGTTTTCCTGGAACAGAGCACATGCTGGATCCGTACTCTGCCTACTGACAGTCTTCATCTCAAGAGTGATATTACTGCTTGCATGTCAGTAAAGAGAACGCAGTGGGTTTGCAGGAAGTGGAACCAGAGCGTGGCGCTCACCATGCTGAAGAACTCTTATGGAAAACTGTGGATGTTCACCTTCAAGATGCCTGGAAACACTGTAGGCTACTTCACACTCAGGTTTGCCTGAAGAGTTGCTTTTAATCATCAGGAACCACAGCAGACTTTGTAGATTAATAACCCCTTTGCCAAGACAGAGTATGTGTGAGAAGCACGAAAATGGTTAGCAACACGACCTTCATCTATGATGTGAACTTGGGTGCTGGTCCTGGCGCTGTAGCAGAATGAAGCATGCACTGTGCTTTGTTCACCGGCAGCCTGAGAGCCACACTTACTGAGCACATGCTCTGCTTTGCAGAATTCCTTCAAACTAGGGAAAAGAAACCCCCCCAGAGAAGCAGAGATGCTCATGGGAAGAAGACAGAAGAGTTTGATAAAATTTGTGTGCAGTAGGGTTACATTAAGGCATCACACTGAAGAACCCTTTACTTAATAAAGGTGCAACACCAAAAATTTCTGGTTTTCACTTTTCTTTTGTTCTCAGAGTTGATTTTGGACAGCAAGAAAGAAAGTCAGAGGAAGAGGGTGTTAAATTTATTTTGAATGGAATGCAATGACATCGATTTTTCCAAGCGAGGTGTGAAAGCTTTTAACCTTGAGTTCCCAGCAGTAGATAAAACATCACTCAGGGTTTCTGTTTCCAACCCGTACGTTACACCTCACCTTCTCCCCTGTGCAGAACATTACTCCTCCTGAACGGAGCAGTATCCGCTAACAGGCAGCGCTGCTACAAGGAAAAAAAGAAAAGTTTGCCTCTACCCTCAAAAATAGCCATTTTGTTCAGACAGATGTTCTACAAAATGGCACGGCCGCTGTGCTTGAGGGGGGCCGGGCCTCCCACCCCGGCGGGGCTCGGCGGGGCGGTGGCGGCCCCCGCCCGGCCCCCGGCGGCGCCGAGGCCAATGGGCGCTGGGGCGGTGGCGGCCACCTCCTCCCGCCCAGCCCGCCCTATATAGAGCCCGGGCAGCGGCGCCGTCCCGTCCGTCGGGCTGTCCGTGCCGAGCCGTGCCGAGCTCAGCCCAGCCGTGCCAGGATGCCGGGCCGCACCGTGTGGCGGCTGGCGCTGCTCGCCCTCTGCCTGGGGGCCGCGGCGGCGGGGGGACATCGCCGCGGAGCCGGCGGCAAGAGCCGGCGGCAAGCGCAGACCCAAACCACCTCGCTCCCGCAGGGCACCGCCGCGCAGGGAAAGCGTGAGTACCGCCCGCGGGCAGGGCAGGACACGGCGCTGGGCTTGGCACGGCAGCGCCGGGGGTCCCGGGTGGCTTTGTCTGTCCCCCACGCTCTCCCTCAGCCGTCCCTCTGCTCGGCGGGACCCGCACACGTGTGCGCCCCGCGCCCCTTCCCTCCCGGCTGCTACCCTCGGTAACGCCGAACTTTGCTTTCTCTTCCCCCTCTGCATCCCCGTTCCTCCTCCTCCTCCTGCTCTCCCCCCAGAGACCTGCTATGACAATGGACGGTACTATCAGATAAACCAGCAGTGGGAGCGCACTTACCTGGGAAACACTCTGGTCTGTACCTGCTACGGTGGGAGCCGAGGGTTCAACTGCGAGAGCAAGCCCGAACGTAAGTTGGTGGCCCCTTTTGTCTGCATCGAGACCCCAGCACGGCTTTTGGTGCTTAGTAAGCCAAGCCTTGTACGAGTTAGGGCTGGCAGCCCAGGTTTTCTGCTGAAGTTTGGTACTTAGGGTCAGTAATGGGATCTACACTCAATTACACTGAAGATCTGGCTTGGGATTTTAAGAAATGCTTTTCATTAGCGATGGGCCTGCCACCAGAACCCTGAGCCAAACATCACTCATCTCTCTGGAGGATTGGATCTAAACATTAATTTTGGAGCCAGCCTTTTCTTTATAATGAACTGAACTGACTCCTGGACTCGCATGGGGAAGTTCAAATCTGGAGTCACTTTGCAGCTCTGGCTCTGCTCTGTTCGATTGCTTCACCCCAACTTTTCATAGCTGTGCAGTGTCGTCAGCTTGTTTAAAAATATTTCAACTTACAACTTTCCACAGCCCCCCTGGCCGTTCTGTGAGCTTTCTATAATTGAGTGTAAAATGAGATTGTTTAGTCTGTGCAGAAAAAGTTTAGGGAACAGAAAGAAGTTTAAATACAAGGTCTGCCGGAGGCTGCGTCTTTCCAGGATTAGGTGTAGTTCAGATTATCAGATGTAATCTATCTGTATTTATTGGTCTGAAGCCACTGGTTTGCCATAATTCCTTTATGTTGCTTTGGAGATAGAAGAGATGAAAAACTGGTTCCTGGCTGACAGTGTTCATGTAAGACAGATGTGAGCATCTCAGCCATCTGTTTTGCAAGGCTTGTGTGCTGCCTGCCTCATGGCTGGAGTATTTTAAAGAGTACTCAGTCCCCTTACTCCATAAAAGAGGGTTCAATCTGCTTTTCCTTCCCCTGCAGAGATTCACAAGTTTTACAGCTTTGAAGTCCAATAGCAAGTTTTCCTTATGACACAATGAACTTTATCTGCCCAGTAGTGAAGAAAGTTGTTCTGCTTCCCATCTTGAGTCTGGTGGCAGCACTGATGTTCTGTAATCACTCACTCATGCCTGAGTGTGAGCAATACACAAGTAGTGAACTTTGCTGTTGACTTTGGTGGGACTACTGCAGAATTTGGGATTAATCTATTTAATTTTTGCTAAACCAGAGTGAGGAGGATTAGCATGACAAAGGACACAGTTTCCAGGGGTTGTTTGCTCCCTCCTGTCTTCTCTACTGTTGGCTTCCGACAGCTGGGATTGATGCTTTCAGGAGAGCCTGCCATGTGCAACTTTATGTTCCCTAAGGGAGGGAAGAAGAGATTATTGAGGTTGTTCAGCATCATGGGGACCTTGAGGGGGCAAACTTTACCTAACTTTCTCTCTGCTGTTTCATCCTATGAAGAAAGAGGACAGTGACAGACATTTTTTCCCCAGGAAAAAAGGAATATCTTTGTGAGGAGGCAAGGAACGTGTTTCTATTGACTGTACATGTTACTGGTGTGGTTACATGAAACTGTTTTTTTTTTTCCTTCCCTCATAGCTGAAGAGACTTGCTTTGACAAATACACTGGATCCACTTACAGGGTAGGGGAGACTTATGAGCGCCCCAAGGACTCCATGATCTGGGACTGTACTTGCATTGGAGCTGGACGTGGGAGAATCAGCTGCACCATTGCCAGTACGTAACTAAGATCCTGTTCCTAGAGCTATTGTTCCTTAGTGTCATATTTTCCAGAGCAATTTGCATGATGTTCTCAGTGCCTATTAGCTAGAGTTGAATCGGGTTTAATCCATAGCCCACTAAAGCTTTGAAACTGGAAGTTCCTGCCCCACGAACATACATTTACACAACCAAACTTCTCTTTTATTCAAGAGGTCAAGTATTATGTGAGAAAACATAGGCCAAAAATTACTGTTATTGTCCAGCCATACAGATTAGTAATTTATTATTTACAAGAGTGTGTTGCACCTTCACAGATGCAATTATGAAAGTAGGCTTTTGACTGGAAAAATGTCTGCTCTGCAGCTGGTGAGTCACAGTAATACCCTCAGCATTAATGGGACTACTCAGAATAAACGATAATAAATAAATGCCAACTGAGAGCCAGTCCTCCATCCTCCAAAAATGTCATTGAACACTTTTCTCTAAGGGAACTGTGAGTTGATATTCAGGCAGCAGCTTCATGTGTTTCTGCAATTCCTTCTTCACTGGCCTGACCCATACTTTCCTCTTGCTCTTCTCTCTCTTCCCTTGGTCTTTTCTCCCCACCTCCCCTTTCACGTCTCTGGAAATCCTTTCCTTATTGAGTCACTGAATTGTTCACAATTTCCCTTTAGTTCATAATTAAACTTTCTGGGAGCACAGAGGAAGATTGCTGTGTGTTAGGATTTTTAGACTGAGACTTCAAAGTCTCTGAGGTATCTTTTGAGAAAAGTCTTGCTCTTAAAAGTATCCAGTTTCTTGTTTAAGACACACATGCAGATCCTAGTAGTGCTGCCACAGAGGACTCGGAAAGCAGCCATCATTGTAGCATGGAAAAAAAATAATGCATTAAAATAGAGCTGGAGCCCTTCTGAATGTAATGGCATTTTATTGGGCAGGGATGATAAGTGTTGTAAGGAAAAGAGTCAGTAAGGAAATTGCAAGTGTAAGAGCAGCCTTGTTTCCTCATCATCAGCCTGGTTTAGAGCTCACTGGAGAGTCTCACTGGCTGCAACTGGCTTTGAATCAAATCTTCAGAACTCCTACATTCCCTGCTTTCATAAATGAGCCCACAAAACATTTTACTGGCTCTTAATAAGTGATGGGATGTGGGTGTTTTTATTTTTTTTTTTTCCCCTTGGATTCTTCCAAAGATACAAACCCTGTGTTTGCAAACTGCCCTGTACCATGCTGCCCTTCCTCAGCCTGGGCTGCCTCACTGCCTCCTCAGGGCTGTGGAGCACTGGTGGGCTGGAATCTGCCTTTCCAGGGCAGGCTTTCCAAACCCAAGAGGTTTGATTTCCCACTGGGCTGTCGCACCAAGCACCTCCTTGTCCTCCATGTGCTGTCCTGGCCACCTTGTCCCTCATGAACGGCCGCAGAGAAGCCTGAGTGGCATCGCCTCAAACAGGATGGAGACAAACCCTCCCTCACCAGCCCTCAGCCTGAGAGCAGGGTGTGAGGGAGAAACAGCACCTCATCACTCCCTGGCATTCCCTTTCCACCAGCCAGGCTTTGGCTGTGGTTTGGAACATGGAGAAGTTAGCTGAGGGAAGAGGAATGGGCCTGGGAAATGCGGAAAAGGGTTGGGTAGCAATGGAAAGTGGGGGGTGCCAGTGCAAAATGGCGGGTGCCCGTGGGGAACGTCAAGCACCACTTTACAGCCTGATGTTCCCCCCTCATTCCTTTCACTGTCCCCCCTTCCTTGCTGCTCCCACCCCAGCTGACCCCCATTTGCCAGGTGACCCTGTCCTTGTGACCACTGTGCTATCCTTGGTGTGTCCCTCACCTCGGCTTCCCTCTCTCCCTCCGCAGATCGCTGCCATGAGGGCGGCCAGTCCTACAAGATCGGCGACACATGGCGCCGGCCCCACGAAACAGGCGGGTACATGCTGGAGTGTGTGTGCCTGGGCAACGGGAAGGGCGAGTGGACCTGCAAGCCTGTGGGTAAGAGGCTCCTTCCTTCTCCCTCAGCGCAGTCAGGCCGTGTGGGCCCTTTCTCCTTGCCTTCCCTGAGGTGTCGTCCCCACGTGGGAATGCCCTGGGTGGGCTCTGATCCACTTTCCCCTCGCAGCCGAGCGATGCTACGACAACACAGCCGGGACATCCTATGTGGTGGGAGAGACCTGGGAGAAGCCCTACCAGGGCTGGATGATGGTGGACTGCACCTGCCTCGGTGAGGGCAGCGGCCGCATCACCTGCACCTCCAGAAGTAAGTGCCAGCCTGGCAACTGCCAGCTGCTCCGTCTTATTCATCTTACTTTTTTTTTTGTTTATTTTCTTACTTATTTTCATCCTGCATGGGAAAGGAACAGTAGTTGGAGAGGGATGGCCATCCCTTGGGAAGGGGCGGGAATCAGACCCTTCTGAGGGAAGAGGGGCCTGTGTGGGGCCCCAGTCACCATTTGCAGTCTGGGAACACCCGCCAGAGCTGGTGGTCGGTTCAGGGAACAAAGGTGCCTGGATTATTTGGGGATTTAATCTCATGGAGGGAGAAAGGTTTAAGGAACCTGCATGTCAGCTGAGCCACAGCCAGGCATCTCTCAGGAAGTCAGGGAAATCGCTTGGCCCACAAAATGGCAGAGAATTTAGCCTAGGATGTCCAGTTCTGTGCTTTCAAGTAGCCTTCTGAGGGACATTTGGGTGGTTTTTAAGTTAAATACCCTTTCCAACAGCAGGATTTGCAAGATTAAAATGTTTTCTTCCTTCTTTCTCTCTATTACTGTTTAATTTATGTGCCAGCTAAGCCAGGGTTTGTTTTGCCTGTTCTACCATCTCGCCTATCACTTTTCCCACCCCATTTCCTGCTCCAGCAGCACAGGTGATCTTTTTTTAAAGTTTTTGCATCATTACCGTAAATACTCCCATTTTATTTGTATTTGCAAAGCAAACAGGGCTCTTAAAATCCAAAATCTTGCTTGTTTGTTGACCTTCTGTTCCATTCCTGTTAGCTCCACCACAGAGCTTGCTCCTATCTCAGGCTTACATGAGTTGCCTCAAGAAAATTTAACTTTGTACCTTACACCTTGGTTATGCAAGGTTTGAGAAACTCTTCTGTAGCCTCTCAGTTGCCTCATATTCAGTTGCCTTGGGGCACACGAGTAATGGGGTTTTGCTGATATAAACAGCAGACATGTAAGAATAAGACACTAAGGAGAGTTGAGATTAAAATGGAAGATCTGGAGAGACTTGGTCAAGAAATAAGCTATAAAAATCAACCCAGCCTTGACATTATTAAGTCTGTTAAAGACATATGAGGAAAAATCATTAGCTGTCAAATAGGAATGAATAAAACAGAATGTGTTGTTTGTGAATGTTGGAGGACTTATTATTACTAATAAAATGTATTTGGCAGTAGCTTTCTTTCCATAACTGAGGTCTGCCCTGTTGTATCATGGGGGAAATTGCAATATAATGACTTGTTCATTTTTCATTTTGTTTTCCAATTACATTTGAATAGAGAAATTAAAATTTTTGTATATAAAATGATACCTCTAGCCCACAAAGTGGCCTAACACTTCAAGTGGGTGCTGCTGTTATATTTTTTTTATGGCCAGCATTTTCCAGAATCACAGATGCTTGCTTCAGTGACATTTCAGCTCTTCATTGAGAAGAGTGTCCATGAGACACGTTTTATTCACATTTGCAAAATTGCATGATGAATACGTCACCAATTTACCATTCTTCTGGCAAATGCTCAATTTCTGGTCATTTTAGCCCTGTGAATCAGTAACATGTTTTCTGCATTCACATTCTATCCGCTGTGCTCTCTCAGTGGCAATCTGGCTTAATGCATATGTCCTTCCACAGTTCTTCATAAATCCATGTTCATTGATCTGTGATTATATTTGAGCCACTGTATCTAGTTTCCCTTGAATAAGAAGGTAAAATGTTGTAATGGAGGAAGAACTAGTTAATCCATGTGGATCTGGCATCCAGACAAAAGCAGTTTGTTGTGCTGTCCTTTGAACCCATTTACCCAATTCACCGTGGGCTGTGGGTTATTGAGGAGATTTAGAAAGTCTGGTACTCCTGGTATGACTTGAGCAGCTTATGTGAACTTCACTGCAGCTTCATGCAGGCTTGTTTTGGAAGAAGTGGGATTTTACATGTTGCCCTCAAACAGGCTTTAGTCCCTTCCAGATGAAAGAGAGCCCTGAACTTGAGCTGTGCCCTGTGTATAGTATGAAAATGATCCAGCTACAAAGACTCCTGGCTTTTTATTTAAAGAAAAAAAAGGGGCATTAAAACAAGTTAAGCTTTAAAGGTGTATGCTAGACAGAATGGTTTTAGAATGACTTTAAAAAGTAGCTTTTTTACAATGGTTGCAAAGTGAAAGAGCAATTGTGGAAATTAATGGAAATTTTTCCTTAGGCTAAAGCACCAGGATTTTGGGATGCTCTCAGCCTGTGCAGTATAGTGCAGGCTTTCGTGCATGTAGGAATTGCAATGGTCCAGGGAATGAGGTGGGCCTTTAACTCAGCCTTTAAAGTATGAGCTTGTTTGACAGAGTTGGTGGTTGAGTGCTAGAAACTGCCTGGTGCAGCCACCCAGAGCAGGCACAGCTGAGAGTCCTGTTCCTCCCACAGATCGCTGCAATGACCACGACACCAAGACTTCCTACAGGATTGGAGACAACTGGAGCAAGAAGGATAACCGTGGGAACTTGCTCCAGTGCGTCTGCACCGGGAATGGCAGAGGGGAATGGAAATGTGAGAGACACACATCCCTGCACACCACCAGCACTGGTAAGTGGGGCATTGTAGCATGGAACGTAGGGAAAGGGAAAACAAATGGCACATTTTGACAGGTTAGGACTTGGAGTTGAATCGTTCCATCCTAATTCAGGTATTTCAGAGTCTGGTCTGGGAAAGATCAGCAGCAGAGAGGGTCAGAGTTCAGGAGATGCTCCTTGTTTGTGCATGTGGAGATAAGGTCAATTGATATCTCGTTTCTATGCACAAATGGGGCTGGCACATACAGGTGGGATTGCCTGCACAATCGAAGGGCAGTAAATCACACCTAGGGCCCTGCATCCATGGGAGCTGTCTTTGTCTTGGGAGCAGGGCACTCCAAGTTAATGTTTGAACTTTATGTATTCGCCTCAGGGTGACTTTCTTGAAAAAACGTCCTTAATTTCAACCCCACTGAGACCATCTGGTTTCTTTGACATGATAAATACACCTACTAATGGGTGAGCTTTAAAAACCCAGAAATGTCAAGGAATGTATACAATGCTGTCTAATACATGTACATGAGAGAGCTTGTAATTTTGGCATGAAATATTGCCTGGTTTACAGAGAGCATATTTTTTGTGCCCAAGGCTTAAATTTTCAGCTCCTAAATTGTTTTTCTTTGTCATTTGAAGGATCTAGGTTTCTTATCAGTAAGTGCAATGTAGAACTTCTGTTTTCCTGCAGTGCCTGCACTAAATTTTTCTTGGTAAATGACCTTTAACTGTTTGCTACCATTGGGTTAACTTCAAACTCTCAGAAGGTCTGAACTTCAAAATGCGTAACACTTCAAGGGTGCCAGTATTTTGTTTCCATTATTATTTTCCCTATTTCAACAGAGCTGAATTTGTGGAGATTCCTGGGGGAATCATTAGCAAAAAATTGATATGATGTAGACAACAACAAGCCTCTTTGTGTCTCAGTATTATTCCAAATGATAATGTGCCAAAGACTTTGATTCAAAATTTTTAAGTTGCTGAGTAAACGAATACATTTTCAGTTTATTCTTCTTGTTTTTCAATGGAAAATTCAAAACTGATCCTTTTTGCCTTATTTTCCTACTTCCTTGGTAATTTTTTGTCTTGTCGTTGATCTTGATTTTTCTATTTTGCATTTCCTTCAACTAATACTTTTTCAAAAAAATTGATTTCTAAACAATTCCTTTGAAAAGCAGTTTCTAAATCCTTTCTAAAGCTGTTCTACAGGGTTGGAAACCAGAGGCTGTCATTAGCAGAAGGGGGAGTTGTTCTTCTAATTTTGAAAATTGCTAAGTGGAATAATTAAGCAGCATCTCGGGAAGCTTGAGAGTGTTGTGCTGTCCATCTGATGGAGTGCCTAAGGTTTTATTATTTCAGCATTTAATGGCAGCATTCTGTTGCTGAGCTTTGCATGCCACATGTCCCTTCTGTCCCGCCTTGTGCCACAGGTTCTGGCTCTCCCAGCATCACGAACGTGCAGACGGCGCTGTACCAGCCCCAGCCGCAGCAGCCCCAGCCCCAGCCCTACGGCCAGTGCATCACGGACAATGGTGTCGTGTACTCCGTGGGCATGCAGTGGCTCAAGACACAGGGCAGCCAGCAAATGCTGTGCACCTGCCTGGGCAACGGAGTCAGCTGCCAGGAGATAGGTATGAGTTAGTGTGTAGTGCCTGTTCACTCCTGGGGGGGTCTTTAGGATTGTCCTGTGGCTTAATTTCCAAGTAGAACCCTCTGTGTGCATTATCAGAAATGTACTCTAAAGAAGACATACTGGAGAAAGGTGCAAGGGGGCAAGAAATGGTTTGGTTAATCAAAGCCTGGTTCTGTAGGGCAGAAACATTTCCCAGTGAGCTATATATAACCTGCTGAGGGGAAACAGAGCCCTTGGGGAGCAGCATTAATAACTTTATTGAAATGGAGCTGTGATAATATATGTTTGGAAAAGAATGTAAAAAAATGCCACAGCTGTGGAGCTGTCTGTTGGTGTGTATTGGCCTGGGTCCATGGCAGTCAGTGTGGGTTCCCAGCAGCCAGCGACTTGGCCTGGAGGGGCTGTTGCTGTTTTAGAGCCCTGAGATTTGGGGATTGCTTTGAACTGCACTCTAATGCCGTGATTTTTCATTTTGAAGCCGTGACCCAAACGTATGGTGGCAATTCTGATGGAGAGCCCTGTGTCCTGCCTTTCACCTACGATGGAAGGACCTTCTATTCCTGCACCACCGAGGGCCGCACAGATGGGCACTTCTGGTGCAGCACCACTTCCAACTTTGAGCAGGACAGGAGATACTCCTTCTGTACCGAGCAGAATGGTGAGTGCTTCCGAGATGGTCTTCACACGCGTGTGACCCTGGTGTAGGGATGGAGGAATGGGCAGAGGACACAGGAACAGGCTGCCTGACCAATTCCAGCAGTCTGGAGGGACTTGAGGCAGTAATGCAGTGCTGTGAAAGGAGGGCTGCCTGATGACAGAGCACTTGCGTGCACTTGGCAGCTTTGGAGGGTGCTACAGATGTACCCTTTGAGTCCTGTTCTCTCTCCTCTGAGCTGACCTTAGAATGGGAGTACCTGCTCAGGGTGGAGCTTTGGCCCAAAGAATGCTTATCTTTGGCTTTGCTTGGGTGAATTGCTTCGAGCAATGCCCATATTAGGCTGCAAAGAGGAGGATATCCATGGAGTGCAGTTTGTGCAGTCCTGTCACTCCCTCCATCCTGGCTATCTAGCCAGGCTGCCATATATAGCAGTGATCGTCCTGTGATTTGTGGTCACCCATCAAGAGCTGGGGCATGACTAATGCAGCAGCATTCCCTCTTGTCTGTGGATGGTCAGTGTTCTGTTTGCAGCACAGGTCTACCTGTGTGCTTGCACTTCCTGGAACGCCTGTCAGGCATCCATGGAGCAGTGTCCAGGCAGCTTCTTTGGGATCTGACCTTGGAAAGAATATTTCATGTTCCACCATGAAAATGCTGCTTTTTACACTGCATAGCCTCTTCTAAAAAAACTCTGTTCTACTTTGGTTGTTTTTTCCTGATAAAACTCAAGCCTTTCTCTGCATGTATTTTCTTTTTAAAGAAACAAACAAGCCAACCACCCAAAAACAGCAACAAAACCCCAACTCCACCCCCCAAATGAAACACCAAACACTGTCCCTGTCCATGCACACATTCAGGTTTTAGAGAGGCTTCTTGTGATACACTGCGGAAAAGAGAAATGTGACACAGAAAAATCTCAGTAAATGTCTTCTTGTTCTCCAGTATTTGTAAAGCAGAGTTGCTCAAGAGGTGATCAGTTCAGGTAGATTACAGCCCTCTTTCCACTGCTGCTTGCAAAACACGAAGCTTCCAGCCCGCAGAGAGGTTTTGGCTTGTCCTGTTGTATATAACTGAACTGTAACCCTTTCCTGAGGGTGAAGGCTTCCCTTGGAGCTGAAGGGCACCGCTGGGAAATAGCTTCAGTGAGATAGTACCGGTATGCTGAGAGCTGTGAGTTTATTTCGTTCCATAAGGCCCTTGGAGAAGGGATCTGCAAAGCTACTTCCCAAACACAGTTAGCTTTGGTTTTCCCTATTTCCTGGGAATTCCCATGGCTGGCTCTGCAGCTCCTTCCAAAGCAAAGCTTGAACTGAACTGACCTTGTGCAAAGCTTATGTTTCCACATCTGAATTAATTAAAGGCAAGAAAAGAAGCCTGTGGATTATATACAGGGCGCACATGGGAAAAACTAGTGCTAGTGGTTTGTTTGCCAAGCTCTTCCATGCATGCTAAGAGAGAGTGCAGAGGCTGCATTTGCATCTGTTTTCTTTTCATTTTTGTAGTTTTGGTCCAGACACGTGGTGGCAATTCCAATGGTGCTCTGTGCCACTTCCCCTTCCTGTACAACAACCGCAACTACACTGACTGTACTTCTGAGGGACGGAGGGACAACATGAAATGGTGTGGAACCACTGAGAACTACGATGCTGACCAGAAGTTTGGGTTCTGCCCCATGGCTGGTAAGGCTGAGAGCCACAAAGGGGTTATGGAGCACCTGTATGTGGTTCTTTGAGCTGGAAAGTGAAGACCTCAGTTGTTGGTCACTTACTGATGACTCCCAGTGAGCTGTGTCCCAGCCCAAAGCCCGTTAAAGCATTCCTGAAGTTTTGTTTTGTCCTTTTTTCCCCCATTGGCCACCTCTAGCAGAGATTTAGGCAATGCCAGGAGAAGGCAATTTTCATTACTTCTTTGCTGTAAGCCAGTAGTAGGCACGCTCCTCAGCTTGTGCAAACCAGCGCAGATCTGCTGGAGAACCTAAAATTTGAGTGGGTGCCAAAATTTCTTTGTTAAGATGCAGAAACCTCTTTGTGGTATGAAGGGGCATTGCAAATGGTCTCAGTCATCAAGATCTTGTAAATTCTGGCTTCATGAATATCCTCTTGCTTTCTTCTCACCCAGCCCATGAAGAAATTTGCACAACCAATGATGGTGTCATGTACCGTGTTGGGGACCAGTGGGATAAGCAGCACGACATGGGCCACATGATGAGATGTACTTGTGTAGGAAATGGCCGTGGAGAATGGACCTGCATTGCCTATTCACAGCTCAGAGGTACTGATTTTCATGTTTGTATCACCACTTTAGTCCAGGTGGGAGGTGGGAGAAATAGGTATTCTTTTCTGTCATTGTGAGCTTGAGCCCAGGCTCAAGAACTGCTGTTTACTCCTTTGGAGTAGGAAGGGAATTAGAGGAGCTGTGAAGTTCTTCACTTGTTATGTGCTGGAAAAGTATATTCCAGCCTTCACAGGCTCAAGCAGAAGCAAACCTTGATTATCTTGATCGTGCTATCCCTCCTTCCTTTTGTCTACATTTAGGAATTGGCTCCACTGTAATTTTACAGAGAGCTCAGTATAGGCACCTCCCTGCCTCAAGAACAGACAAAACTCCAGACAAGTCTGAAGTTTGAAAGCAGAGCTGTTCTGTTTTATTGTTCTGCAGTGAAATTTTCAATTCCTCTGTGCTGGATTAGCCTTTTGCTGGCTAATATATATGAAAAGCTGGCAGGAAAGCATGAAGATTACTCTTATTTATTTACTCATTTGTGTGAGTGGTCCAAGTGGAGAAGTAGTTAAGCAATACCAAAAAAAGAAGACTTAAAAGCACAGACATTTGATCATCCTACAGCTAGCTCACAGCACTGGCTTCATGTCTGGAAAAGGCAGGGGGGTTGCTGTCAAGAGGCCAAGAAAGGACTCTTTTAACACCACTGCTGAAATGGGATATAATTTATAGGGAAAGGCTCACTCAAGGGCTTTGGAAGGGGTTTTTTTAATGTGTTTCCTTCAGAACAGTGAGACAGGCACTGCTCAAAGTTCTGGTCTGTGCAACTCCTGTTTCCACTTATACAGCTAGTTCTCTGCAGTTCATTCTGGAGCTGAAGTGGTCTTTCTTCATGAGGGGAGGGGAAAGATACTTTACTTTTACAAAAGGCAAAGGTTATCTGAGTAGAGCTGTTTAAACACAGCAGCCAGACCTTGGCGCCGGCAGGAGAGTCTGAGCGCTCCTTGGTTTATCCTTATGCCGTGCCCATGGTGTGGGAAAATATGATGGGGAATGAAAGCCTGCACTCACTTCCCCAAGGACAGATAGTCCAGAGTTGACTCCGGAATTGAACTTGGGTCTCTTGGGTCCCACTTAAGAAAACAACTTGTTTCTGGGGTGATTTTCATGTTTGTTTTGTCTTTCTGCTCCTTGCTGTGATTAGACTGGTTTTAGGAATTCTGGGCCAGATCCCAGATGGACACTGAACCTAACAGAGTGATACCATTGTACTAAAGCATGGGGTCTGGTTGCTGGGTTTTGAGGGAGGAGTACACTGGTAGCCACCAGCAGCATCTTGAATTTGTAATAAATCTGCATCTGCCTTCAGATCGCTACAAAAGGTCGCAGAGGTACCCAACATCATGATGATGGTTGTACTTCTTCACTGTATCTTTATGAATTTGGAGCAGCCCTTTTCTCCTTGTGTAGTTCCAGTGATGTGAGGCAGTACTCACTGAGGAGTTTCAGTTGAGGTGTTCCTCAGGAGATGTTTGGAGAACCAGTGTGGTGGTTTAGGTTTTTGTTCATACGTGGAATCTGTCCAAAGGAGCAACAAGGCAATTCTGTAGCTGGATTGTGTCCTACAGACCTCTTTTCTGCAAGTGTTGCTTATTTCCGCACTGCTGACAGATGAACTTGGGAGCGGGGGTGTGTGTGCAGCACTCTGAGGGTCACAGATTACAGGAGGGCTCCTTTCTGCTTAAATGGAGCTTGTCATGGTCTGTGTGCTGATCAAGCAAAAGAAATGATGTCCCAAGCAGAAGGGTTCTGTCTTAATGCTTAGACCAATTGCTGATGAGCTCTCTGCTCTCTCCCCCAGACCAGTGCATTGTGGATGGCATCACCTACGATGTGAACCAGACCTTCCACAAGCGTCATGACGAGGGACACATGCTGAACTGCACCTGCTTTGGCCAGGGCCGGGGGAGATGGAAGTGCGATCCTGTTGGTGAGTCCCTGGCTAACCCCACTTGCCAAACACCTCTTGTGGCTCTGTAGAAACTGGTATGGAGAAACTGGTGTGTGAGTTTGGGCCCAATCTTTGTCCACCATCTGTCCTGAATTGCGCAAATGCAAAAATAGAACCAGCACTGCTTTTGCTGCTGGGTAAGTGAAATTTGTGAATTTAAGGACATAAGCTTTGGGTTATTACACCTGCCACAAGAATCATGATTTTGGCCAGCACATGTTCTAAAGTGTAGCGGGTTCCCAGGCTGTGCTGATTTTGCCGCATTCTGGTACTTGAGCTGTCAGCTTAGCAGGGCTCTCAGCCTGAACACTGATAAAACATGCAGCTGGCCGCTGATGCTAGGACCAGTTTCCTTGCCTTTCTCTGTCCTAAAATCTTTCGGAGTTTTCTCCCTGAACTGAGGAAGGAGACCAGCATATATTAACTTACCTTGGACTGAATTGATTTTTTTGGCTGCCCTTTGCTCTGGCAAAGAGGGACAGCTCGGGATGAGAACACATGTAAAGAGTGTTCTGGAGGTTAGCTAAAACCATCATGGCTCTCTTCAGGAACAAGGAGATTTCATCTCTTCTGCCTCCCCCCCTTCCTTGGCAGACCTTGATTGGAAGATAAGACCTGGCTATTTAGTTTGTAATTACTAAGTCCAAGGGAGCTTCCAACCATTGCCAAGAAAATCTATTAGAAATTACTAGCTGAGAAGCTCTACTTCATTTACAGTAGTATCTGTACATGTTTACTCAAGGAACATGGATTGTGAAGCTCCTGAAAATTACTAGTTTGAAGGAAGGGGTGGGGAATGATTTCAGCTATCTGAATAGGTGCAATTAAAGTTTTAATTTTGTTGGCTTTTTCTAAACAAAGCTCTTATTTACCCAAGCAAACATAATACTAGTTCTCCCTGAGAATTTCCATTGAGCCAGGCATACAGGCATTTGTCAGAGTAGAAAGTGTAGTGAAGCACTGTACTGTGCTGTATTTACACCAGTTAAGCTGATTTCAGGATCTGATCTATCCCCCTTTGGTTTATACAATGGTAAATATGGAAAGATTCTGCTGAAAATCCATGGGACTTTTCAGGCACAAATGAATTCTGCTGAAGGCAGGAGGAATTTTTGCCTTTGGTCTCCTTGAGAACAGCATGGTTTAGCTTTGGATGAAAGATGAACTCAGTTGGCCAGAGCAGAATTGGGCTCCAGAGTGGATGAAATTCTTTCTAGAAGGAACACCACACTGAAATGCATCACACCTGATTTAGCCCCCTAGTATCTAACCTAATACACGCAGTGATTTGAAATTCAACTTCTGTTGCCACTTTACATATCTGTATTTGCAAATAAACATTGGTGTTGCATTTCTATGTGCAGAAGTCTCTTGGGGCTTTCCTTTGTAGATATTTCACTGTGGTTTCAGTAACACATAGTGGTGAACTGTCTCTCTTGTGCCTTCAGACCAGTGCCAGGACTCAGAAACCCGCACCTTCTACCAAATCGGAGACTCCTGGGAGAAGTATGTCCATGGGGTCAGGTACCAGTGCTATTGCTATGGCCGTGGGATTGGAGAATGGCACTGCCAACCTCTGCAGACCTACCCAGGTAAGAAACCCAACAGAAAATGAGCTCACCTGCTGAGTAAGACCTGAGGAAAGCCAGCTTTCCACCCCTCAACTGTTCAGGTTTCTGTACCTAATGCCTTTTGGTTTCCTCTTAAAACTGAAGAGATTTTCCCTGTCCCTTGGCAGACACTAGCAGGTGTCAGGGGGCTATAAAGAGGGACCCAAGCTCTTTGCAGCTATTCCTGAGGCCAGGGTGAGTTCAGAGAGTGCCTCTCAGTGCACACAACAGTTTGGATTTACATTGCCTCTTGATATTTAGTGATTTCACATGTGTAATCTTCAGCTTATATTGCTTGAAACTCACACATGCATAGTCCTTCCTTTTCTGCTCATTACAGAAGCAAAATCCACGACGGAATGAAACGTTTTTCCTGATCAGTGCCCCAAAGAAATTAAATATTTGAACTCTTGTTTGTCCAGGCAGTTCCAGGAACTCTTTATAGGTATGGGCAATGCCTGTTTGTTGGTTGTTCAACTTCAGTTCCCTGAATAGAACTTAAGGGGAACCTCTCTTCTTTCCTGTTTGAGGTTGCAACTGCCACTGTCCTAATCTGAATAAGATGAAGTATTCAGGCTTGCTGAGCTTCATTGACTCCTGTCAGACTGCTTGAACAAACATCTCCCTGAGCTATGTGAAATATGCATGCCTCTAGCCTGGAGACCAGGGCTTTGGACTGCTTTAGACACAAGAGTGACTGAAAATGTGTAAATAAACTAAATCTAATGTTTCTGAATGTAGGTTTGGGGTTAGGTGAGCTTTGAAATTTTCTGCCTGTGGGCACAGGTTTGTTTTTCTAGTAATCCAGTTAAATGGGGAACAGGTATATATGTTACATGGTTGTCCAAATAAATTATTATTAGAAATGTTGGGAATGGGGTGAGGGTGCAGTTATTTAGTGGCTAAAACACTTCCCTGCAGATTCCAGGGATCTCTTTGCTGGGATTTTCTGAGAACTAACATGAGGACAGTGCTGCTGAGTGTTCAGTGAAACCTCCCCATTGGAGCCAGGAGGGACTGAAAGGAGAGCCATGGGATCATAAAACCTGTCCTTCTCTATTGGAGAGCTTTGTGGAGAAAATAGGCCTGGGCCTGACCTAGCTGAATGCAGTCAGTAATTTTAAGCAGTAGAGTGCTGCAGAACTTGCATTTTCATGAATTCATGGGCCTGTTTTGTCTCAGGACTTCCACCAACCCTTCTCGTGGGGTTTGTGTGCAGGAGACAAGTCTCGCTATCTGTGGAGTCCTCCACAGAGTCATGAAAATTCAACGTTTCAAATGAACTGATTAAGAAATTTAGTAAAATAGTTAAAGATTAGTGTGTCTTTTCAGGGTGTATTCAATGTCAGATCAGGAATTTTCCCCTCACCATGCTGCATGATTAGACCTGGATTTGGCAGATGGATTTTATCAGCTTCCCTACTGCCATTGCAGAAGATAACAGTGATGAAAATAGTTGCTGAGAAATTCCCCCCACCTCTTTGAACAGCAATACTTTGCTTCACAGACTTTTTCTGTGCTAGACCTCTCCCATTTTCCATTTCACTGATAGCTCCCAGGAAATGGACCCAAGCAGTGCACATTAATTCCCCCACAGAATTTATTCTGATTCTCTGGTTTTCTAGGTAGCAATGAAGCATTAAGGATAGAAAGGCAATGAAACTGATTTTCCATGTATAGAAATACTATGTGAGCCGTGCAGCTTTCTTGCTTTTTGGTGACTCTGCAGCATCCCCAGTGTGTTAAAACTGGCAATTCTTTTTTTCAGGGTCAACTGGGCCTGTTCAGGTGATCATCACAGAGAGTGCAAATCAGCCAAACTCCCACCCCATCCAGTGGAATGCTCCTGAACGATCTCACATCACCCAGTATATCTTGCGCTGGAGACCGGTGAGTGCCACATTTGTCATCATTTGTTCATCAAGAGAACTTTTATTTGGCTTTTTCTGGTGCCTGAAAGAAGTGGCTGACACAATTTCAGCAAACTTGAGTTGTTTATTCAATGTCTTTGCCCTGCTGAGGTCAACAGCTACTTTTGAGCATCAGAGAGTTTAAGTGCTGTTTAACATTTAAATGTTTTCCTGCCTGAACTTCACTGGTTGCTGTGTTCATAAAGTGTTTTATTAAACAAAGCACTAGTACAGCAAGCAGACAAGTTTATATCCTTCCTTACCTTAGGAATGTAAATCCTTGTTGGAAGCTTCTTTATCCAAAGAAATGCTGTTTTAGTAACGTGCATATCCAGACAACTGGGATGCATTTTATTCTGTTAATGAGGAGGTAAAAATGAGTGGGATATGAAGTCATAAACAGCTCAGTGTAGGATTAAATAAACAGTCACTCCCATCTTCTCCAAAGTCTAAACCAAAACTGGCTAACCACTGCTTGTTGGCCAATTCCTCTATGAGGGATGATTTGGTTTAACCAACACAGATGAGCTGTGTTCCAGCTCCCCTGAGTATAGCTTCACAAAAGACCACTTAATGATTAAGAGCATTAGTACCTCAGTGCTGCCTGTTATTAAGAGAACAATAAAAGCCCTGATCCAAAGCTATTCAAGGCACTCGAGTCCTTTTACTGACTTCAGTGTATCTTGGATGAAGGCCTGGATGAAATGGACTTTAAAGCACTGGAGTACAAACCTCAGAGGATGGAGCATTATTTTAAAGCTTCCCATAGAGTTCAAACACAGGGTAGAAGGGAAGAACTTTTCTGTATATTGTTTTCAGATGATGGCTTAGAGTGTTTTTATGAATAGCCTTAAAATATGTATTTTCCAGCCACTACTTCATGCCGTACTGTGCTTTTGATGAAGGAATGGTTGAGTTTGTGACAAATAATGCTCCTTTTAAAGGGTAAAGTTCAAAGCTAGGTTGTTTTTAGTTTACTCCCCTAAAACCTAATAACTTAGTGCCATTAGTCCTGCTTCTTGGCATACTTTTCTCATCTCTTTTGACTTGATTCTGTCTGTGCATTAAAGCCATTTGAGTCATACCTGTTTAAATATTACAGTGATCAGTAACCACACATCAGGTTAGGTCACTAGATCCTCCTGCTTGCAGCCTAGGGAGTCTCTCACTGTCTGACTGTCCATTTTCTTGCAGAAAAACTCCGGAAGGCAGTGGAAGGAAGCCACCATCCCTGGCCACCGGAACTCCTACACCATCTCAGGCCTGAAGCCTGGGGTGATATATGAGGGACAGCTCATCAGTGTCCAGCAGTATGGCCACAAAGAAGTCACCCGCTTCGATTTTACCACAACCAGCGCCACAGCAGTGACAAGTGAGCTGAATCCAGGAAAACCTGATCTCCTTCACCCAAGTCCTTGCTTCGTGCATCCCAGTTAACACAAAAGTAGTGATGCCTAATGCAGCCTCTCTTTCTTCTCTCTTGTAGGCAACACTGTTTCAGGAGAGACAACTCTTCTTCCTCCCGTGGTCGCTACTTCAGAATCTGTCACTGAAATCACATCCAACAGCTTTGTTGTCTCCTGGGTTTCTGCTTCTGACACAGTTTCTGGATTCCGTGTTGAGTATGAGCTGAGCGAAGAGGGTGATGAACCACAGTACCTTGGTGAGACAAAGTTGGAGTGTGCCAGACCAAAGCATTGCTCACAGTCAGTTCATTGCTGTTTTGTGGCAGTCAGTACAGCTAATGTAAACATCTGAGCATCTCAGTGTCTTTCAGTAGATTTCAGTTGGGATATGAGAGTGGCAAGACCAGCTCAGATTAGAAACTCACTTAGTTCCTTGTCTTTTCTCCATTAATAGCTTGAAGAGAGATCAAGGCAAGTATATAGCAATATGTCCTCAGAATACTGTCCCAGAATTCTGTAGAGGAAAACTGCCTGAGCCAGGAGTGGTGGATGAGTAGTGATTCTGGGTAGATACAATTATTCTTTTCATCTCCATGAATTTGCTCAGTTCTTTTTCCTTTTAAAATCATGTAAAGTTACTTGGCTTCCACACCATCCTGAATTGAGCAGCAGTGCAGATGAGAACCAAACCTGGTTTTCTGAACCTGCCTCCTGGCTAATTTCCTTTGGTTTACCTTTGTCCTTTCATCAGAATGGACAGAGAGAAATTGTTCCCAAATGCCCTCTCTTGGCTGCTTGTTATCTTCTGGATATCTCTTGTTCCAGTCTGCTCTGTCAGTTGTTGTGTTTGATAACAAGACAACTCAGCTGAGCTGGGAAGCTGGTTAAAGGCATTGGACTCAGGCATAGGAGTTGAAACTGCTTTTCCAACATCTACTCCAGACCCCTTGTACCACATGTAATTTCATCTTAACTTCTTTTTCCTAATTTCCTATTGACAGTGGCAATAGCAATATCTCACTTCAGATATTTGAGGTTCTAATAGTTATTGGGACATTAGTGTGATAGAAGAACATGACAAAAGGAGTAGCAGCCTCCCTGGACTGTTGCTCCTCTGAACTCACAGGCTTGAACATTGAGCAGAAGTGGCTCACGTGGGGACTGCCAGCACTGTCACCACCTTTCTTTCTGCCCAGACAGCTGAGCTGTGCTGTGAAACAGCTCCTGAGCTCATCTGTCTACAGACAGAGATTTACAGGCAGATTGAAAGGCAATTCCCAGTTTCCCTTAAGATGCTTGGCTTCAGTCTGGCCAGCAAGGAGCTGCTTCTTGGGGAATTTTCTACATCTGGCACGTAGGTGGACATATGGGAGCAGGGAGAGAAGTTCACCAGCCCTCATAATGTCATTCTTCTTCACTCATGAGTCAGTGTTTCCACATAACCTATTCATGTGAAAGTTTTTCCATATATTTCTGTACTGAAAATGCAACAGTCAGGGTATGAAATGAGTGTTCAGCTGAGATGGCTGCAGTGTGCAGGGGGCTGCTGCTCAAGCTGCCATATCCCACACCAAGCTTTGCTGCCCTTGGTTGCTGGTCCCAACTCTCCACACAACTCTTCTGAGGTGAACCAAAGACAGTGCAGAAAAACGGTTGTTTTATTGCAGGAAGACTGTGCTTCAGCCTAGATTAGAGGAGACATCTCAATTACTTTATTTGGAGAGAAAGCAAGAAGATGGAACTGCTAAAATAAATTTTTCTCCCCTGCCTTCCTCAGATCTTCCAAGCACAGCCACTTCTGTCAACATCCCTGACTTGCTTCCTGGTCGCAAGTATATTGTTAATGTCTATCAGATCTCTGAAGAAGGAGAGCAGAATCTGATCCTGTCTACTTCACAGACTACAGGTATGTGTGGATGGCTCTTGCTGCACTTTGAAAGCTGTTGTTACTGTTTGCTCAAGAATTTTTGTTACCTCTTATCCTCACCTTTCTGTCCTCCTGTTTATCCCCTTAAACAGCTCCTGATGCACCTCCTGACCACACAGTGGAAAGTGTGGATGACACATCCATTGTCATCAGCTGGAGCAGACCCCAGGCTCCAATCACAGGTTTGTCCAATTGGAGTGAATCTATTCTCCTTTATGGGTAGAATCTGAAGTGTAGGTGAAAAAGAAAATGAGATATAGATCTGGGACAAAGTTAGTGCGAAATTCTGTCTGGTCTGAGAGACCAGCTGGAAAGCACATGGGCAGTTTAGCATTTCCTTGGCTTCAGTGACTGAACCAAGCAATTCAGAAGGCTGGATGCAAAACAATTCCTTCTGGATTTGTGTTAAATAAAAACAAGCCCCAGGACCTTATACTCGTATCTGTCATCCAGACCATCCTATAGTGAGCATGAGATCTGTGCATGCCTGAATCCACATGTCAGACCTTAGAAATATGCTAACCCAGGTCAGATTGTGCTTTGGAAGGTGGTGTGAGTGTGTGGTCTGTAGATGGGACGTGAGCACAGGCAGGCCACAGGTCCTGCTGAAGTTCAGGGCTATTTTTATCAAAGCTCAGTGGTGAGATCAGTTCAGCCCTCATTTCTAGCATTCTTTGTGCTTGCTAATTGTGCTGAGGATTACATATTTCTCTTGCTTCAGGCTACAGGATTGTCTATGTACCCTCTGTGGAAGGCAGCAGCACAGAGCTCAACCTTCCTGACACTGCCACCTCTGTAACACTCAGTGACCTCATGCCAGGGGTTCAGTACAACATTAGCATCTATGCAGTGGAAGAAAACCAGGAGAGCACTCCTGTCTTCATCCAGCAGGAAACCACTGGGGTCCCCCGCACAGGTAACACTCATGTTCTGGATTTCAGTCACTGGGATTTTTGTTGCTAGCTAAATGAATGCTTAAATGAGCTCATTTATGGGTTTGTGGGTTTGAATTGTAAATTTCACTGGTATTGAAGTTCTGTAGTAAAATCGGATTTACTGACACAGTCAGTACGCTACTCTGCATTAAGAGGGTTGTGATTCCTAGGGATTGGAGTGCAGGCAGTTCTTGCATTCTCTGCAGAAGAGAGGTCAATTTCCAAAGTTATCTTAGGGAGATTCTGCTAAGAAATCTTCTGAAGGTGCCTGGTATATTGTTTTGCCCCAGTACATGGCTCACAGATGTTCAGGGTTATGTACTCAGACAATAAAATACACATTCAAATTGTTCACCTAACTTTTCCCTCTCCCCTCCTGTCCTACCCATTATTTTCCTTTGTAGTCAGTGGGGATGGGAGATTACTTAGCACTGACTGAAGTGCCAGAACAACACCATAGGATCTAAACTTGAGGCACCCAATATTTAAAAAACTACTGGTTTCAGGGTTCTTTAAGTATTCAGTTGAACTGAATAACCAAACCAAAAGAAGGGATAATGAAAGAATTGGGATCTGATGTGGTAAGCAGTAGAATTTGATGGTCCTGCAAGTTGCAAGCACGTGTTTGCAAATGGGAATTCACCAGGAATGAACTCAGCTCAATGATTTTATGGTTTGGCTTCTGCATCTTCCAAAAATGTGCACTGGTTAACCTTAGGGCAGTATCAGTCCTAGTCTCAAGAAACTTAATTTAGACCCAGGAATTCAAGGGTGCAGTACTGTGGCCCAGCGCTGAGGGAACTGCATTTTGCATTTGACTATAGGAGGGCCAGATCAGCCCCTGTACTTTTTTAATTATAAAAGGTAGATTTCAAGTTAATCATAGACATACAGAACATGCTGTGGGTTTTTTAAAACCCTCTCTTTTAATTTTAGAAGGAGGTTACTGTCTCCAGTCTCTGGAGTACTTTTTTTCCCTCAGGCTTTGGTTCTGCATATACTTGAAGTTCTGATGCATATTACATCTGGTCTTTCAGTTCTTTCTGTCATAGCAAGATACCTTCTGAAGACATATTAGACTTTAAAGTAGTTAGTGATGTTTGAAATTGTAGTCTGCTTGAATATTGTCTGGGAACATGTATAGGCATGTTTACAGTAAGGTTACCCTGACTTTTTAATTTGGTAAATATTCTTGGGCTAGCTATTCTTCAAGCAAAATTCACTGTTTTTTCCTTCCATGGAAGTCCATAGCTTCTCCCTGTGCTAAGGACTCCCTTTGACAGCTGTTGTACCTCTGTGCTTTCAGATGAAGTGCCTTCCCCCAGAGATCTGCAGTTTGTGGAGGTTTCTGACATCAAGATCACCATCATGTGGACCCCACCCCAGAGCCAAGTGTCCGGCTATCGGGTGGAGGTGATCCCTGTCAACCGCCCCGGCCAGCACGGCCAGAGGCTTCCCATCACCAGGAGCTCTTTCGCTGAAGTCATTGACCTGATCCCTGGAACAACCTATCTCTTCAAGATCTTTGCTGTAAACCAGGGCAGGGAGAGCAAACCTTTGACTGGAGAGCAAACCACCAGTAAGTGTCTTTCCTCTGTGCTTTTTCTCAGCCTTTCGAAGGGCGTATTTCTCTGTCGCTTGGAGAAATGTATAAACAGAGCACTTGAAGTGCAACAGTTCTAGCCCAGGAGGTATCCCATCAGTAGAATGACAGGGCTGGGAATTCATTCAGTCTAACAATGATCTCTTCAGCAGATTTATCCTCCTCCAGGGCTTTCCAATGGGAGTTTAAGTCTCATGGCACTTTAAAACAATTTTGTGTGGCTGGAATTCAACTTTTTTATTACTGACTGAGAATTGATGGACCCTGCAGTTCTTTTACAGCACAGATCACAGTCTGTGATTTTTGTAATTTTTGTTTTTTTGCTAGTACCTTAGGGCAGATTTCAGTATGCCTTAGAAGCCTTGCTGAGATTCCTCTGAAAACTCCCATCCCCCTTCTGACAGCTCCATACCTATCTGGCAGCAGTAGCAGTTGTGCCTGCACATGCAATGATCATGCAGGATCCCTTAGAACCCGATTGCTAATGATCTGGTGGCAGTGCAGCACCTCAGCACTTTCAGGGAGGAAAAATGCACTTAGTGAGGCATTGTTTTTTCCTTTACAGCTGTGCAAAGAAGAGAGAGGAGCAGTGGCTGGGCAAGGTATAGGTTTTCAGATGGGAGAGTAGGAGTTTAGTCTGGGTTTGGGTGGTTATCTCCATTTCTTATCCAAGAGGAACGGATCAGACAGAGCATGGGACATGGTTTGTTTGATAAGATCCTGTTCATTGGGCAATAGAAGGGTGAGTGGGTGTTTGTGGTGTTCTTTGGCTGGGTCACTTTATTCAAAGGGACAAAATCCAGCTATGTGCATCTGCTGCTGTTCTGATACTTTTCAGTAAATAAGAGCAACTTCTGAGAACCCAGCCAGCTCTTAGTAATGTGAGAGGGAGGGAAAGGAAATGGGATAGTGTGTGAATATAGCCATGCTGTTTGGGAAATATCCTTCCTTACATCCATTAACTTACAAGCCATGAATAGTGCCTGTCCCTTGACTGTGTGGGGAGAATGGGATCCTTATGTCTGTCCTTTGACATAGGTGTCTAATTTGAGCATAGCACAGACAGTGTGAGCACCCTCCTTCCTCTTTCAAGCAGGGCTTTCAAAAGCAAGGATGCGACTTAGGAGTCTGAATGGAAGCATTTAGAACAAGAAGGGCTCAGTTCCCAGCTAGACCTGTAATTTTTTGTGGTTGTTTTGAGGAGCCTGGGCTAGGTGTAGGGTTCCTCTGAAACTGCACATAGAGGTGTACATTGGAGTATAGACATGTAATTCACACAGCACAGTGTCAGTCACAAATGTCTGGAATCATTTTCCATAGGCTGTGATCATCCGCATAACTGCTCTGCCCAAACCACATTGCAGAAACTATTCACATAAATTGCATCCTGTAATCGAAAATCCTGGGAAACAGAAATCCCTCAGGGTTCCCAAGGAAAACCCTGCAGCAGAAGTCTCTTCCCACGGTGTAAATGTGATTCTCTTTTTGGCCTTCCGCTGAAAAGCAGTCTACAAATAAACTCAGAGTGTGCATGTGGGGGGCTTTTTAATCTTTTTCCTCTAGTATGGGGAGGGGAAGTGATAAAAGCCTAATAGAGCTGGCAAATTAAATTGTACAGAAAGGAACTGACTTTAGGCTACACATTTTAGGAAGATACAATCTCCATCAGATGAGATTTAGCACAGATATAAGTACCAACAAGGGATCAAGTTGACTTTCAGCCTGTGGATTGGAGATGAGCTTAAGCAGGGTCACACTCATCCTTTTTTCCAGTGGTGGAAGAAGGAAGACCTTACTTCCTTTTTCCTCCCTCCTCAAAAATGGAGAAAACAAAAAGGGCAAAAGCATCTTGCTGCTGAATCACTGGGAGAGAGATGCAAACATTTTTTTTCACCAAAATATTACTTCTTCAGAAGGAGAAAAAAGCATTCGCCAGCAAAAACCAGCATTGATGAAACCTCATTGCTCTTAGTTTCAATATGTGATTAGAACTTAGAAAAGGTGGGGAAACCTGCTGTGTGAACACTGTGAACTCCTTGCTGCAGCCAGTGCTACCCTGCCTGCTATGGGGGCAAATTCCCCTCCAGAGCCTCACCTTGCCTCAGCCAAAGGCAGTGACATCTCCTCTAGTCACCGGGCTCCAGTGTGGTGCTGAAGGAGCTGTGCTGCCTCATCCTGTTGTTTATGTAGTTATCTGGGTTATCAGCTTCAGCAGCTTCCCAGGGGCACTGATAAAAAGGGGAGGAAACCTGGTAAGAGCCGTTCCCTGAGTCCCAGGGGAGAGATGAGCATGCTTGGAATTGTATGGTCAGTTCCATGGTGTGAGTATTTTTAAGTAGATCTAGGAACTGGTTTTCTGCAGAATAGTTGCTGACTATTACTTATTTTGACATTCAAATGACAAAGTAGGGATGGTTTATTTTGGGAAGGGATTTTGAGAGGACTGGGCAAGGATTTAAGAGAATTAATCTTTTTCATGGAAAAGGACTAAAATTAGGATTCCGTGCTTATGCTGACAAGTCTAAACTGAGCTGGTTTTTAAAAAATGCTCAGCACTCATGAGAAACTGTTGAAACTCCTGA
Source organism: Rhipidura dahli (assembly GCA_013399225.1). Taxonomy (NCBI): domain Eukaryota; kingdom Metazoa; phylum Chordata; class Aves; order Passeriformes; family Rhipiduridae; genus Rhipidura; species Rhipidura dahli. The sequence continues at coordinate 1,377,023 of VXAC01007218.1, read as the reverse complement.
GTGTTTTGGGCTCATCTGTCTTGTCTCAACCTTTAGGCTGCCTTCCCTGTGGGGTGCAGAGATGGCAGCAACCCAAATCAGTGCAGCCCAGAATGCTTGGGTCTGCCTGTCTCAGTGTATTAATGGATGGCACTGAGGCATGGATATAGAAGTGAAATAACTTTCCAGCTCTCTCGTGGTCCTACCTTCTCTTCCCTACTGCTGCCCTCACACAACACATGAGAAATACAGGTCAAGTGTACACCCATGGTTTGGAAGTGGGGGGTGAAGTGGAGATTCTGCTGGGAAGCTGATGAATGTTCTGCTTTCCCTCCCCAGAGCTCGATGCCCCCACCAACCTGAGGTTCATCAACACCACGGAGCACTCGGTACTGGTGCTCTGGACGCGGCCCCGTGCTGTGATCACAGGGTACAAGCTGACAGCAGGGCCCACCAGGGGAGGGCAGCCCCGCACCTACAATGTGGGACCCTCTGCCACCAAGTACCTGCTCAGGAACCTGCAGCCTGGCACCGAGTACACCGTGTACCTTGTGGCGGTTAAAGGTGACCTGCAAAGCAGCAGAGAGACCGGAGTCTTCACTACTTGTGAGTGACACACACACCACATACTCCTCTTCCTTTATACCCTGGCCCTTCTTCAGAGCTTGTGCTGAAAGTGCCTATTGTGCATTGATTTACAGAAGCAGCCTTTTGAAGTAGCATTCCAGCAGAACAGCTTGGGAAGTACTCCTTGTTGTTCTTTCTGAACTAGCTGGCAGGAAAAAGAGTTATTTGCATCAGAAAGCTTTTAGTGAAATACATTTCAGCTTTCCTGATGAGTAAAAGCAAGAGGGAAAACTTTCTACTGGTACCTCACTTTTTGCTTACCTGGATGTCAGAGAAATTTAGTTTTACTTGATCTCCCTAATTGTTTGGTTTTGGCATGACAAATCAAGGAAAGCATACAAGTCTCTTAAAATGGGCAAGGGATGATTAGTCTGTCGTTTACATAAAGCTGAAAGCAGTCATTTCTCAAGCCCAGGCGCACCATCTAAGGCAGCTCAACTGCAGTTACCCAAACTGACACAAACATTGTGTTCTATCTTTTTATTTTATTTTTTTGCATTTCAGTCATCTGTATTTGTGATGCTGGCTTGGAAGAAATATTAAGCAAATTTTGGAAGGAAAGGGAGTCCTGTAAGAGCCTACACATACTTCTAGAAAGAACAAATAGATTCAGTGTTTAAATAATGATGAAGCCATCATATAAACTAGCAAAACTCAAAGCCACCCAAGCCCAGAACCACATCCTCTTTTCAAAAGAGAATGTGGTTTCTTTTAGAACAATGTGAAACTAAAATAAGGGCTCAAACTTTCAATCAGAGTAACATTGTTGACATTGGCAAGGTGCTTTTTGCTGACAGTCGTATCTATAAATACTTCTCAATTAGAATATGGTCTGGTATCTTAGATTTAATATTGCCTTCAGATTCTGGCTTGCCTGAATGAAACCAGTCCAGTATAAGACTATAGAATTGATTAACCAAGCCTCTTCATTTATAACATTATTAATAAGGCCATTTCAGATTAAATTCAGTGGTGTTATTGAGGCTGATTCTGGCATGCACAAAGGCTTTGGCTTCTGTGTGATGCTTCTGACAGATACCAGTGAAGCCACAAATGCCTCAGACTGACTTTGAGCTCCTTTCTGCTGATTTCACAAGATGTTGGTGAGGGATGGTATGGTCCTTGCTGGGTCAGCTGGATGACAGACGGGTGTAGTGTTCTGCTGACTGGAAGGCATATGGTGGGTGAATCAAAAAAATAGCTGAGTTTTGAGGAACACTTTAGATATCATGCCAAAAAACAGGATTCCCCAAATTCCTGGGGCTGGATGCATAGAGGATCATGCATCCAGTTGAGTGTTTCTGTTTTCCTTAGGAACAAAAGCTCTGGCTGTGATTAGACCACTTGTGTACTGTGTCTGTCAAGCCCAGCAGCAGACAAAAATCATCTGTCAGATCCTACCAAAATCGCTGGATTTTCAAAAATGATCTAGTTCAGCACCCATCTCATACCTCTGGCTATTTGTACTTCTGTAGGTCAGGTTTTCAAACTGTTTGGAGCCATCACAGCAGGTAGACTTCAACTCTTGTCAATTCACTTCACAGATCAGCCTGCTGGCTCTGTTCCTTCTTTTAACACAGAAGTGACCGAGACCTCTATTGTCATCACCTGGACACCTGCCCCAAGGATTGGTTTCAAGGTAGGAGGAACTAAGTCCCATGTTGGTTTTCCCTCTTGCTTCACTGTGGTGGGGAGGGCAGATTAAAGCCATTTTTTGTGGACTGTGGTGAAGGTGAAAGCACAAAGGGGAGAGGTACAAAGGGCCTGCTGCTTACAGGGAGTGGGTCTAGGTGACAGAGGTCAATGCAGTCATGGGGCTTCAGGTCAAGTGAGACCTGTAAACGACAAGTTACAGGTTTGACAGCTGGAGTTCAGCATAAGGGCCCATAGTGCTGCTGTTGGATGCTCAGTCAGGGTGCTGACAGCTCATGACTGAAAAGCAAACCTCGCTCCCCTGCAGCTGGGAGTGCGCCCAAGCCAGGGTGGAGAGGCTCCTCGGGAGGTGATCTCGGACTCAGGCAGCATCGTGATCTCTGGGCTGACCCCCGGCGTGGAGTACACCTACAGCCTCACAGTGTTGATGGATGGCCAGGAGAGAGAGACCCCCATCGTCAGGAGAGTCACTACACGTATGGCACTTGCTTTCCCACCATATTCCTTCTTCTGCTCCCCACATCAGTGGCTGCCTTTTGGGAGGCACTTCTGGTCTTTTCTCCCTGTCATGGTCTGGTTTTTCTTTTGGATGCATAGCAGGGTCACATCTTCAGGATGGTATTTTTAGCTAATTCCAGAGGTTGAGGATATTGTGGGGAGAGGGGTGCTGAGGCAGCCGGCATGATTCTCAGTGCCATCAGTGACCCATTTTTCTGAACACTTGCAGCACTGGCTCCACCAACCAACCTGCGCCTAAGGTCCAGTCCTGACACTGGCATCCTGATAGTCTCATGGGAGAGAAGCACATCTCCAGGTAACCATGGGAGCTCACACTGTGCTCAAACCTCCTCTTGTAGCAGAATGCTAACACTTGTTCTGTGGTGCCTTTCAGTTTGGTGGGAAGTTTGCTGTTGAGTAATTTAAGGAAAAATGTACATGCTTCTAGATACATTTAAGGATATCATTCACAGTTAACTACAACTTGCCATAGGACTCTTAATGATTTACATTCCATGTAAAATGCTGTTTTGGAGCATGAATGTATTGGAATATTTTAGCTGTTTTAAGGATTTGAAGGCTTTCTTCAAGTATCTCCAGTGGTTGAAAAATTGTCCAAGGCAAGGAAGGCAAAATGGACCATAAAGATTTCTGGAAGTGATGAATGAGTTTGTGCAATTGAAAGTGAGCATGGAAGTTCTGAAAGTGTTCAGGATGAACTCCTCTCCTGCAATAGCTGATGGGAGCTGCATAACTGACTCCCACTGAAAGTTTTTGAAAACCTGGGTCTGTTGGTAGCTGAATCTTTTCCTGACAGAGCCCTGAGTAAAAAGGGACAAAAAGTCCCGAGACTGCATTTGGTGAGGTCTCAAAGGGAACTGAAATGCTGTGAGGGTGGCATGGCTAGCTCCTGGAAGCTGATTTTGGGGTGCCTCTCAAAGCAACCTCTTACCTGCTCGGCTCAGGGTGACAAAATCACTTGAGAAATGTCATGTTTGCCTCAGGTGTTGCACTGAGGCCTGATGTGAATGGATCCAGCAGGAGTATTCCTGATGCTGGCCTCCCTGTGTTTCAGGCATCAGTGGGTACCGCGTGACCACGGCTCCCACAGACGGGCAGCAGGGCTCTACCCTGGAGGAGGTGGTGGGTGCAGATCAGACCACCTGCACCTTCGAGAACCTCAACCCTGGCGTGGAGTACAACGTCAGCGTCTACTCGGTCAAAGACGACCAGGAGAGTGTCCCCATCTCAGAAACCATCACACCAGGTAACAAAAGGATGAGCAGCACTCTCAGCACTTTCAGCTGCTCAAGGTTAAATGGCTGAGCCCAAGAGCTCTGCATTATAGAACTTCTATTAGTCTGGTGGTGGAGGGCTTAGACTTTCTATTTAGTCTCAAGAAGCAGAATAGCCACATTCCAACACGTGAGAGAACTTCTAACACCTGCACGGGCAGCCTGTGTTGTGTGTCACAGGGTGGTGGTAAACACATGGATCTGCTCTCTCAGTACACTGAGCTGGGCAGCTGCAGAGATTTAACTTAGCCCTGAAGTGCCCCAGCATCTGGAGCACAGCTGGTGGGAACAGGAAGAAGGTGAACAGAGGTATGAGTGGGAAGCGAGCACAGGAGAAATTCTGGCAGCAGTGGTGGCAGAAGATCACTTGAGCACAGTGGAGAGGAAAGCCAAGATGGGAAGGTCCATCACTGTAGCACTTGAGACACAGTGGTGTGTGCTACCTCACATGATGTCTGTGGGGACTGCAGAAACTGCCTTTGTAGCCCCAGCAGCAAAATTAATGTGCATTTCCCTAAATGGTTGCATTTAATTTTCCTTTGTGAGGGCTTCATTTGTTTTTGTTTCTGCTCTGAGATGATGCCAGCTACTGTGTTTGCTTGCTCTTGTAACACTGCTTTAAAATTTCTGTGCTTCACTGAAGTGCTGTGTGTTCCCCGGGGTGAACTAATACTGTGATGCTGCATAGTTATGCAGTAATAGCTTTAGCCCTTCACCATCTTCTGGTGGGGGAAGGCTGAGAATGTATGTGTCTGGCTTTTACAACTCTTTAAAGGTGATATGGTACATGCGTTCCATGTGGATAAACAATTATTTTACAGACAACTGGCTTTTATTTTGCACCTGTTCTGTAAAATAAGTGTTTCCCTAGAAGGACATTAAAATAAAATATAACCACTATTATTAAAGCAATATTTCTGTCCCATAATTCCTTTTCAAACTAACTTGTAATGAACAGAATGGATACTGCAAAAGAGTCCTGCATCTTTGACTCATTTACTGATGTCTGATCCTGAGTGAGGAAGAGCATCCATTATTTCCCACTGATTTCAGGATCACCCTGATAAAGTTACACAGTCAAATCTTGTGGCTTAAATCAATACCAGTTTATTGACTTGAGCAGCTGAAGGTTTGGCCATTGTCAATTAAAGATGCATCTAAAATTACCCACTCCCTGCCCAGTTCTACTGGTCCTAACATCCCGGAAATGAGCACCTTTGCTAATGGAATATCAGTAGGGAAAACAGTCACAGCTGTGCTTATTTTCTCTACAGAAATTTAGGCAGCATCTAAAAGGTCATTAAAGAGCATCCTTATTCAGTGGCTAAAATTTGAGGTTTTGAACAATTTTAGCCACATATGCCAGGCTCTTGGCCACATCATGTGCTGGGCATAACCTCTGACTTTGGGGATGTTGTCACTTGGATAGAATTAATATCATATAAAGGTCATTTTTAACCATTTACCTTGTTTCCAAGGAAGTGTTCTATTACTTACTGTTCCATACCATCTGTTTTTAGCACAAATATTGCAGCAGTTAGTTGGTAGAACTTGAGGAATTCTGGGCCAGATCCTCAAGTCATTGTAGGGATTTGAGGCTTTTTTTTCCAAGTGCAGTGTAAGTAGTTCAGACAGTGGATGATCTACCCAGGAGCTTTGTGAAGGTTCTCACCAGCTGAGGATCTAATTTAGCCTCTTCAAATGAGCTGATATTTTTGTGGTCCCAGTGATAGAAGCTCGATTCACCATTTGAACAAAAAAAGAATTTTAGGGGGTCAATCAACTATTATTTCAGAGTTGTTTTATTTACACTTTAGTAAACTTTGCTCTCTTGTAATTTACCTGTAGAAAGAAAAAAGGGCTGTGTTTTTTCTGCTTCTATTTTTGTCAGAAAATGATGGGTCTTTGTGGCTTATCATTGATGAAAGTGAATTTGTTGCAAGTTAAGTGCCTCTTGTAGAGCTCTTTGAAAATTGTATGTCTAAAGAGGATTGGGGTTTCAGCTTCTGCAGGGATCAGGGTTTCAGCTTCTGCCTGCCCAGGGAAGCAGCTGGAGACTGCACTGAAGGGTAAATATAAGAAAACAGACTGAAAAAAGCAAAAGCAAAACCACAACAATAAAACACCCCACCAAAATCCTTCCTTTTCCCCCAATCCCCAAGAGAAATCCTGCATATCACCGCAGTTGCTTCCAGAGTTCTGTCAATGTTAATAGTGATGAACACTGCTTTTCTCTCCCTTGTCTTTCTTTTGCCTCTGTGTGTCTCTGCCTCTCCCGTTTGCTCTTTAACTCATTAGAGGTGCCCCAGCTCACTGACCTAAGCTTTGTTGACATAACTGACTCGAGCATCGGCCTGAGGTGGACCCCGTTAAATGCCTCCACCATTATTGGGTACCGCATCACAGTAGTTGCGGCAGGAGAAAGTGTCCCTATATTTGAAGATTTTGTGGACTCCTCAGTAGGATACTACACAGTGACAGGCTTGGAGCCGGGCATTGATTACGACATCAGTGTAATCACACTCATTAATGGCGGAGAGAGTGCCCCTACCACTCTGACACAGCAAACGGGTGAATTTTGAAAACTTCTGTGTTTCGTGCCGTGGGCGGTGTCACTGGCTGTCACTGGCTGTCAGGGAGCCGGGGCTTTGTCCAAAGAGGAATTGAGCCGCTCGCTGTTGGGAAGCCAGACAGAGCCAGCTTGCTGCTTTCCCCAGGCGGCAGCTGGGGATGGATGTGCACTGCTTGCTTTCGAATTGGAGGCATATTAATATCATGAATGGCTGCATACTTGCCAGGCTCATTCACCTTCTGCTAGTCAGATTTCCAGGATCCAGTTGGAATCGAGAGCCTGAAACATGAGCTGTGTGTTTGCAAGACTTCTAAACTGTGATTCCCCAAAACAGGAGTGCTAAAGGGTGGAGCAGATCAGCAGACACCCTCCAGCCTTGACAGCTGTTTGAGCTTCCAGCAGCCCATTTCTGTGGTGGCCTCACACTCTTTCCACAGTGCCCCAAAAGGATGCAGATGGACACCACCCCCTGAGTACATGCCAGTGACAGCCATGCCACACCGTCAAGGGTCTCTGTAGTGCATGAGCTGAAGGCGAGCTGGAAACTGGTTCTTGCATGAAATCTTGTTGTGTTTGAAAGTCCTGAGGCTGTAAATCCTTCGACACGAGTAGAAGTAGAGTCATAGGAAATTAGTGATATACCTTTTTCTCTCCTGTGTGTGTGCATGTATGGATTCTAGATGAGATTACTTTTCCATCTGTAAGCTGCTGTATGGCAACTTTAAACCTCTCTTGGCACCACATCTGTAATACAAAATCCAGCTGTAGAAGCACATTACTGAAACTTGCTACCTTGTTTTTAAATTAGCCCCGTGGGGTACATTTAACATATCAGGAATTGCCGAGAGGTTAAAGCAGCCTGACAGTAGTGCAGACACATTTTTCTCTTAACTGTAGTAGAACCAAATGTAGTTTAGAAGTCTGTTTGCATGAGTCTGATGCCGTAGTCTGTTGTGCATGAGATACTTTCTCTGGTGACTGATTCCCTGAACAGACATCTTGATCAATTCGAATCTGAGAACTGAGGTAGATTTGTTCTTTGCTGTGTAGCTGTGCCTCCTCCCACCGACCTGCGCTTCACCAATGTGGGGCCTGACACCATGAGGGTGACTTGGACTGCCCCCACTTCCATCGTGCTGAGCGGTTTCCTGGTGCGCTACTCCCCTGCCAAGAAGGAGGATGATGTTGCAGAGGTGACAGTCTCACCCTCAGACAACATGGTCATCTTAACAAGTGAGTGGGTTACCTATGTAGATCAAACATAAGAGGCCCTTCATCATAAAGTTGTAGGATTACTAAGAGAAAAGACTTCCAAGGTTGTAGAGTTGAACCATCAACCCAGCACCACTGTGCTCACCACCAAGCCATATCCCCAAGTGCCAGTCCACAGATCCCTTGAACGTTTCCAGGGATGGTGACTCCACACCTGACCAATGTGAAGGAAATTTTCCTTATACCCAACCTCAACCTCCCTTAGTGCAACTTCAGGTCTTTTCTTGTCCCATCACTTGTTACCTGGAGAAGAGACAAACCCCCACCTTGCTACAGCCTCCTTTCAAGTAGTTGTAGAGGGTGAGAAGGTCCACATGACACAAGATGAGGCAAAAAAAAAAAAAAAAATTAAGTGTGGCTGGCCAAATTCTCAACTGATCTAAGCTGATGTTGAAGTAGCCTCATAAAAACTCACAGTAAATGGGGCTTGGCTTCTAGCTTTACCCAGGTTAAAGCCAAACCACAGGCAAGTTTTTTCCTATCAATCCAAGGACAGTCGTGAATCAGGCTGTGAGGCAATTGCATTGATTTGCAGCCTGGTTAGGTATTAACAGTAAATACATGTTGTTCACCTGGTTTGCCAATAATGTCAAGGACTTGCAGTGCAGAGGTTCAGGGAGAGGATCAGAATATGCAAAAGGTCATTGCTCCTTTGACTTTGTATGTTCAGACCAGAAAACACATGCTGTTTGGAGCCTTACAGGACATGGCAACAAAATGTAGGCATTTTCCAAAAGCTGACATTAGTTTTTGCAGCAAAAACTGTGTTGTATTTATAGTTGGGGCTTTTTTTCACTGTCCTAGAATCAGGTTGGTTAAGTGAGAGACAATACATGCTTTCAGAATAAAAAACTAACTCTGAAGCTTGTCTGACTTAGAATAGCTGTGTTGGAAATCCTTGGCCCTATTTTAGCTTATATCAGCTAAAGCTTTGGTCTGGTGCCTAACTAAACTAGTAGATAACTAGAAGGGACCCTGTAAAAAGGTAATTGCTTCTAGTCAATCTCCACAAACTAATGAAGCAATGACATACAATATCATGCTCCTTCAGGCTAAAGCACTGCAAGGAACCATAACACCACAAAAGTAGCTGATTTAAACTTTTGATTGTCCTGGAGGCCCAGATCTTCCATGAAGCAAAACCTGATTGTCTCCTAAGAAATGCAGTCAAAATTGTGTAGGTTGATTCACTTTCTGCTGTTAGCAAAGAAATACATCCAAATTCCTGTTCTTCAACTCCACAGACCTGCTCCCTGGTACTGATTATCTGGTGAGAGTCTACAGCGTTTCCGAGCAGCACGAGAGTGCACCTTTGTATGGAGTCCAGAAAACAGGTACTTGGATGCACGCATGGTTAATGCCATCCTTTAAGAATTCATTAATGGAACTTCATGCCCTTTTTTCCTGGGATGATGCCGTGCAGGTGGTTGAGCTCAGTCTTGTGTCTCTTGAAACACCCAGGTCTCGATTCCCCCACCGGCCTCGACTTCTCGGATATAACCGCGAACTCCTTCACCGTGCACTGGATTGCTCCCCGTGCCACCATCACAGGCTACAGGATCCGCTACCAGCCGGAGCAGGGTGGGGCCCGGCCCAAGGAGGACCGTGTGCCTCCCTCCAGGAACTCCATCACCCTCACCAACCTGCTGCCAGGCACCGAGTATGTGGTCAGCATCATCGCCATTAACGGCAGGGAGGAGAGCCTGCCCTTGGTTGGTCAGCAAACCACAGGTGAGCCTTGAGGGAATGCTGGGTTTGGAGTGTCCTCTAGCAATGCAGTTGCTGTTAAACCACATCTTCCTTACCAGCTTCACTCATGAGGAAGTGTCTGTGTACTGAGGTAGGGCCTGATTTAGAGAAAGGTAGCAGGACCCATGCTACTTTCAGATGTTCCTAGGGCCCGCAGAACTACTGTCATTAAATCCAGTCCAATGCCATGTGGTTTTTAAGCAGCTACATCTCTTTGTAGAGGAGTGTGCACTGAGCCAGAGGACAGACAGATGAGTAACAGAGGAGCACAGTATAAGTGGAGTATATAGCTGATGTACAGCTATGTTTGAACTCTTCTCAATTCTCTGTTTTTCTAGTGTCTGATGTTCCAAGGGACCTGGAAGTCACTCCTACCAGCCCAACTAGCCTCAGGATTTCCTGGGATGCTCCTGCAGTGACAGTCAGATACTACCGGATCACTTATGGTGAAACAGGTGAGGGCAGGCTGCGACAGCCAGTCACAGACCAGAAACTCTATTCTGAGGCCATCAGAAAGCAAATAGCAAAGGCACCTTGGACTGTAGTGGACATACAGGTGCCTTTTTTAAAGAAGAGCAAATCCTCTTTTGTCTACCCAAAAGAAAGAGCATCTGAAGTATTCCAGTAATTTTAGAGGTTGTTCTGTATACATATTTCATTCTTGGAATGGTCAAAACAGCTTTGACCCAACAACCACTGAAATCAACAGGGTCTGGTCTTCAGCTTGATGCATATAGGACTGTCCTGGCTTTTGTAGTGATTTTAAATGCATGCTTTACAGATCCTTTACATCTTTTTTAACCACTTCCACTCTTCCTAGGTGGAAGCAGCCCTGTACAGGAGTTCACAGTGCCTGGCACCGTGTCTACTGCCACCATCACAGGTATCAAACCTGGTGTTGAATACACCATCACTGTGTATGCTGTAACTGGTCGTGGAGACAGCCCTGCTAGCAGCAAGCCAGTCACTGTCACCTACAGAACAGGTGAGACCTCATTAAACCAAACAAGACAAAAAAAAAGAAAACCCACAGCTCTGTGTTGGCTTTTCCCCAATGAATGTGTATCACTGATCACTGGTTTCTTTTAGAAGCCATGGGCTATAAGGCTCTCAGTTTCAGTGGAGCTGCGTATCTTGGTGGCCCAGCATGATTATTGATGGGGCACAGAATGGGATTTTGGGACTTGGAGGAGGGAAACCCAGAGGGGAGTCCAGATGGGGATAAAAGCAGTGCCTGACTGCTCATTACACATTGGAAATCCTGTTGAGCTCTCCTATCCTGTGTCACTGCTGTCTTAGCTCTAGTGCTTCAGTGTCAGATTGTGATCTTGAGGAGACCCAGCTTTCTAACTTCAAGACTGTTTTCCCACTCCTGATTTGGATATAGCCTAATCCTACTCCTGCTGTAGCTGCAGATAAAGGCATTTAGTAGCCTTTAAAACAACAAAAATCCTTAACTAACATTGCTGTGAGATCAGTCACCCACACATCCTGGTTAAGGCTTTTTTGCTCTGGGTTAGCATGAGGGACAAATAAATAGCAACATGTGTTTTCTCTTCCAAGCAGTGCAGAATAAATTTCAGCCAGGATACAACAGTGGAGGAGGGAGGGTTTTCTGTACTACCGTACTCAGGAGAATTATTTTTATTGCCCAGAAATAGACACACCATCCCAGATGCAAGTCACTGATGTCCAGGACAACAGCATCAGCATCAGATGGCTCCCTTCAACATCTCCAGTCACAGGGTATCGGGTGACTGCTGTCCCCAAGAACGGACATGGGCCCACAAAAATAAAAAATGTCCCTGCAGGTAAGAGTCATGTCATCCTTCACTGGATCTGTAAAGAATGCAGGATGTGACCACTAAAATCTTGCTGCTGCTTGTACCTTTTCTCACCATCCTGCTGACTTTCTGTTGTGTCTCATGTAGGAGAAGCTAGGGCAGATTTTTGCCCCAAGAGTTTTCTATTTCTTTGATGCTACTGTACTGCAAAAGCTTATTCTTAGCAGCCTCGGTGTGCCTGAAAAGCACCTGCATTTCAAAGAAATACCATTGATTTTCTAGCATCCAGCAAAACTTGCCCTGCAATCCTTCTGAAGGTCACATAATGTGACTGTTGGTCGTAGCATGGACTTGGTCACATACACCACAGGTTTGTAGTGTAGTACCTGTGGAACCTGCCATGTCAGCTCTCAGGAGCAATGTATTTTGTGGGATCAGCAGGGCACTTGGGGGATGCTTGTGATGCAGCTGAGTTGATGGTCAGTCTTACCCTGGAAAATGATGAAAGCTGGTCTCCCTGTGCTAACCCACTGTGCTAACCTGCCCTTTCAGCTGTGGAGCCTTGGAGCAGGTACAAATTGCAGTTGTGCGCTGCCAGAGAAACATGGTGCAATTTAAAGGCAAATGTAATTTGTCAATCCCACCTTGTTTTAATGATACTTATTCATGATATGGCTTAGACAGGCCATTCATTCAAGGCTGTTTTGAGGCCAGCTCTCTGCAGCTTTGTGCTGTTCTTCCTGACTGATGGTGTTCTTTCCTGCCAGATCAAACACAGGTCACTATTGAAGGTCTGCAGCCCACAGTGGAGTACATGGTCAGTGTCTATGCTCAGAATCAGAACGGAGAGAGCCCGCCCTTGGTTGAGACAGCTGTCACCAGTACGTATCTCACTTCATGGGAACAAACACATGTTTTCTATTGATGTCTGAACCTACTGTCATGTTCCTAGGGAAAGCAAAAGCCAGGGTCCTGGTTTCCAGGGGTGTGTGAGTTGTTCTGCCCTGTGAGAAGTACCATGCACCTAAACTGCAGATGCTGGCACAAATGCAGTCCCTCTGCCTCAAACACTGCCAAAATGCAATTTCCCGCCTCCTCAAAATGCTGTGCTTCTCATTTTCTTTCACTAAAGCCACAAAGTCTTTTGGGGTTTTGTTTGCCATCAGCCAATCAGTGAATAAAATGTGCCACGATCTCCTTTGGGTGGAGCTAGGTGGCAAAGGTGATTGCTGTTAAGGGACTGGACTGGGATTGGGAGCGCTTGCCCTCCGTGAGGGCTTAAGGGAAACTTACATGGATTATACCAAGAATTTGGGATGAAGCACTGCAAAAGAAAGAACAATTCCATGTTTGAGGTGCCCTGTACAAAACAGCAGTCTGCTCTGGTCACAAAAGGGACATTAAGAGGGACTTGTAACTGAGGGATATCTCTGAGATAAAGTGCCTTTTGAGGGACACCTCTAGGGTAGGGTTTTGTGTGATTGTTATTCTCCTCAGGCTTGTATTCAAAACTACAACTCAGCTGCAAACAGTACAGACAACAGGAGTTCCTCCAGACCTTTGCAGAGATGGGTGAAGTCCACATTCAAACCAACAAATTCCTGGACAAAAATCACCTTTGCCAACTAGAAAATGTAGAAAATTGAGGACTAATACAAAATGGCAAATGAAAAATTTGAAACCTTATAGAAAAGCAGGATTTTGATCCAATATAAAAATGACATGCTACATCCTCGCATTTTGTGTAAGAGATGGGTGTATTTCTGTGATAGCCACTCCAGACTTCTGAGGAGCAAGGCTCACTACCCCTGCTGTCCTGCACTGAGCTCCCACCTTGCCAGGAACATCCCATTAATTGGTTTAATTGGGAGGTGTGCTTATCATGCAGCTGCACCTGTGGACATTTCCTGTGCACTCAATACAAAGCTGTAATGTTTCTAACTGATTTTACAATATAATGTGCTGAGTAATTTTGCTTTCTTGATGAGTGTGATAATTGGATATTAATTAATGAAAGAAAATAGTGGGATGGATTCTCCTTGGACTGGCACTTTGCACAACAGCTCACAGTGGTGAACAGCAAGTGCACCATGAACCCAAACTTAAAGAGTCAGGTGGGTTCTCTGGCTGTCTTTAGCACTAGCAACCATGGGTCTTAAAATTCCCATTTCTTCTTTTCTCTGGTCCACTTTTAAGGCAGCTTAATGCTACTAGAGTTGTGTGAAAGAGGTTTCAGTGCCAAGTGGACTCAAAAATAGGTAGGAGTTGGTGTCCTGGCTGCTTTGAAGGTGGCAGTGCAGGTCTTTTTGGTTTCCACAAGGCCAAGATGGCCTTCCTGCTGCCTGGCACCTGCAAACTCAGCCTTAGGGGGATGTGAGCACGTGTGCAAGGTGCAGCACAGAGGAGAATCCAGTGCCCCCTTGCCACGCCAAACTGAAAACTGCTTTGCATGTAATGGAAATGCTTTTTATTTTCCTCACCCACAACCTGCTTTTTATCACTTAACCTCTTACCGTTAATTTGCCTAACAGACATTGACCGCCCTAAAGGACTAACATTCACTGAGGTGGATGTTGATTCCATCAAAATTGCTTGGGAAAGCCCGCAGGGGCAAGTCACCAGGTACAGGGTGACCTACTCAAGCCCTGAGGATGGAATCCATGAGCTATTGCCGGCCCCAGGTGGCGAAGAAGACACTGCTGAGCTGCATGGCCTCAGGCCAGGTTCTGAGTACACTATCAGTATCGTTGCCATTTACGATGACATGGAGAGCCTGCCCCTCACTGGGACCCAGTCCACAGGTACAGCTCCCACCACCCCCAGCAGGCCATGGCAGCAGCGGCTTCTGCCCCGAGGGGTAAAGTGTGCTTCCATGTGCGACTGGTGCTTCGCGCCGGGATGGCCCCAGGGGCAACCCAGGGGATGGGATTGCTCCTGAGGGGTGGCTTAGCTGGGGCCAGGGAGCTGCTTGCCAGCAGAGTCAGCCTGCATACACATAAGGGAAGGCAGGAAAGAGAGCAGGATTGCAGGAGCAGATCCTAGAGAAAGAAGGGAGGGGTGTCCAGTTGTGTCCCTTGAGCTGATCCATGAGCCTGATCCATGGTGAGCACTCTCGCAGCGCTCTTGTCTTGCCTTTAGGTTATGGGAGAGCTAAAAGCACAGGTAGTAACCAACAACACAGATGAGGGCAGCTTTCATCCCCTGCGAGCTTTGCTGTTGGATGGAGCCAAAGATCAGCAGGAAGGACTGGGAGATTGCTGAACCCTCAGGTCTCACAGAGCCTGCAGATCCCTTGCTGGCACTGCTCTTGGGACCACAGCCCACTGCATGCCCATACCCTGCACCCTCATCACCTCCATGAGAACAGGAGAGTCCCTTCTGTGCCAGGCTGATCCAGCTACAATTCCGTACATTGAAAATTCCTTGATGAAAAAGGAAAATTACTGCAAGGAATTAGCTTAACATTGCTTCCAGCAATATGGAATCCATTGCAAACTTCCAGCATTACCAGATGTGACTTTATTACAAAGACAGGTAGCACCTGTGTAATAAAGGTCTCCCATTCATTTGAGGCTGAAAAGCTGGCACTTGCAATTTCAGGGGTGGAATGAATTCAGTGGGTCCTAGTGTACAGATTTACTGTGCTAAACTGAAGCAAAGTGACTTAATGATGGAACATCTGGCTGACTGCCTGCCAGAAATGCCAATACAGTACTTCTTCAAACCCACCCTCTGTGGTTTACCTTCTGTGGGCTGTTTGAAGGTGGAGTTAAAGTAATTCTAGACTTTCCATTGACTCTCATGGGCTTTAGATTGAGCTCTGAGCAAAGCCAGAAGGAAGAATTATCCTGTATTTCCACTTTGTAAAACTGGAAAGCTTTGGCAGCAATGTGCCATAGTGGGTACTATGGTAAGGTATACCTTTGTTCTCTTTACAGCTCCAGGCTTACCAACAGTAAGGCAAGAAAATATTTCTATGGACACTCCTTTTTTTAGGCAAACATTTGTGTGTAAGGATATTAGATGTGTTAGCTCATGAACAGGCTCTTGTGTGATGAGCCTCATGGCCACCACAGCTCTGCTTTTCCATTGCCTTGCTCGCTGTGTAAGTGGCTGTAAAATGCTTCCCCTCTCCATTTGCAGTATTTTTATATCTTCTCTGCAATTCCTGGGCCTGCTTCCTACTTACTTTTGTAAATCATTTGTCGTATTTTAGCAATGAACAGACGGGGCAAGTGGAGCAGGACTAAACTGTGAGCTGTGTGATGAAAAGCAGAGACTGGTAGAATAATTAAAATAAGACTGGCCTACTAGATATTGAAGCACCTTCCCAAGCCTTTACCTTGTATCATAGCAAATGTCACTGCTCACTTAACTTCAGGGTTGAAGCATCGATATGTCCTTATTTCTGCTGAAAAGTGTTACTGTAGATTTAAGAATCTCCTCCTGAATACCACGTCCCTTCCCACGGTGCTTTATGCCTGTGTTTGCACAAGGCACTCCACTGTCCTGGCCTAAACCTGTCTCATGTTCAGGAGAGAATATTGTCTTATCCAAGACTGTCTTTTTTTAAACTCACCCCATGCCAATCTGGATTTTTGCAGCAATTCCACCTCCGACAAACCTGAAGTTTACTCAGGTAACTCCAACCAGTCTCACCATCAACTGGAATGCACCAAATGTTCGCCTCACTGGCTACAGAGTCAGAGTGAACCCCAAAGAAAAGACTGGTCCTATGAAAGAAATCAATCTTTCTCCCGACAGCACATCTGCAGTCGTGTCTGGCTTGATGGTAACTTTTTTCTTTTTGTTATGGGAAGAAGATTTGGGAAGCAGTTTCAGATTCCTGAGTCAGGAACTTCAGTTGCAGTAGATCATTACAGCTCCTGAGGGTCTGGCTCTGAAGCTGATGGCAAGTCAGACTGCAGCTACTCAGTACTGTAGTTTTTTTTAAAGCCAAGTAATTGGCCAGCTGAATCTGCATTCTACCCCCTTCCTCATCTAGCAGAGAGTGGATGCCTAATCAAATGCAAATTATCAGGTTCACAATCAAAAGTAACCCAGCAAAATGCTTTTACTCATCTTTCACAAAAGAGGTCAGATAAAGTGATGCGGTGTGGAGATTTCAAGCTGTGATATGGGAGCTCTGGCAGTCTATTGCCTATTTTTAAGACATCTGCAAAATATAAGTTAAAAATGCAAGTCTTTTGTGCATAGGCTTAAATTTGCTATATAGCCATCTTCTCCACTGGAAACATTTCAGGAGTTCCTGAACTGGAGAAGGCTGAAAATCACTGCTTTTATGGTTCTTGCAATCTTAAAAAGATACTGATCTGTTTTTAAGGAGTTTTATGAATCATTTTCAGAAATGAGCCTTAAAAAACATTCTAATCTAAGTGGACCCGTGGTCTGATGCAGCCAAGGACAAAAACCCCCATGCTGTTACTTCAGCAATTCTCTTTTATTCATATTATTTTATTCCTTGGCATAGCAAATGGCATCCATTTACTGGGAAAAATAGGAGGGAAATTAGAGTTTTTTTGAAGTCAGCTTTGAAGCACAGTTTCTAAAATGAGGGATGATAAATAAGCTTCTTCCAGGATTTCTTGTGCTCCTGAGCGTGCACATGTGCACTGCTTGTCAGGGTCCATGTCTGCTCTTTTATTACAGCTGGAAATAATTACAATTATCCCATCAGTCCTTCCCTGATTTATTTTAAGGTTTCCTATTTCAGTAAGTGGTGACTGAGAAATGTGGCTCCACCAAACACTGACTGAGGGCGGGAGTAATTCCCCCCGTGCCTTCTCGTAATGTGGTGTAACTCTGTCCATTCTAGGTAGCAACCAAGTATGAAGTGAGTGTGTATGCCCTGAAGGACTCCCTGACCAGCAGACCAGCCCAGGGGGTGGTTACTACCCTTGAAAGTAAGTCATGACCTTCCCCAAATGACCACTCAGTGCCGTGTGGGTGCAGAGGCCGGGAGCCTGCTCCGTGTCCAAAGTGGGGCTCTGTCCAAAGCTCCATCCCAGGCCTCACCAGCACTTGGCTGATGATTCCCAGTCCCCACTGTACTGACAGGATGCCTTTTCCTTGTGGTGCAGATGTGAGTCCCCCTCGCAGGCCCCGGGTGACAGATGTCACCGAGACAACCATCACCATTACCTGGAGAACCAAGACAGAGACCATCACTGGCTTCCTTGTGGAAGCCATTCCTGCAGGTGGCCAGAACCCCATTCAGAGGACCATCAGCCCTGAGCTCAGGAGTTACACTATCACTGGTAAGTGAGGCCTTCTGCAGCTGCAGGGTCATGTCAGAAAGTACACTGGGTTCTTGTTTTGGGACTGAGTATCCTTGATGAGAAATACTATAGGAACAAAAGGTGGGAAAAAACATCGGCGGTATCAAGACTAGACTCCAAGAAGAGGCTGTTGAAAGATATTCTGATGGCCATCTTACATGGCTTCCTCTCCTCAGCTAACATTGTGTTTCAACTTCATTTTAGGCTTGCAGCCTGGCACTGACTACAAGATCTACCTGTACACTCTGAACGAGAATGCACGCAGCTCCCCAGTGGTACTGGATGCCTCCACTGGTAATGATCTTGTCTGACCTTTCTGCTCTTGTTAATCACATCTGGCAAGTTAGGAGTTGGCTATATCTGATCACATTTAATATTCCCTGTGACTTACAGCAATAGGCTTTACTCCTGAATTTGAGAAGGGTGTCAAGCAGGTGTAGCTCAGGTGAAGATGGTCTTTTCTGCATTTGACCTGTTTCCTTTTGTTTCCACCCAGCTATCGATGCTCCTTCTAACCTGCACTTCCTTACAACCACAAGCAACTCCCTGCTGATCACCTGGCAGCCACCCCGAGCCAAGATCACTGGCTACATCATCAGATATGAGAAACCTGGTTCACCAGTCAAGGAGATCCTGCCTCGCCCCCGGCCCGGCACCACCGAGGCTACCATTACTGGTAACTCTGTTTTGTCTGGGAACTCTTCCCCTGAAACTCTTGATTTTGAAGAGAGAGGGAGGGGGAAGGCCTAATTATAAAATGTGCTGATGATTAGCTAATAGACAGAGAAAGTTGTGTTCCTTTATTGTGGTTTCCAGTACTAGAGAGTGGTCCTATAAGCACACCTGTCCTACAAACACGTTCCAATGCACTGATCAGAAAAACCACCATATTTGAACAGTCCAGTGCTTG
This sequence comes from Rhipidura dahli, assembly GCA_013399225.1. Taxonomy (NCBI): domain Eukaryota; kingdom Metazoa; phylum Chordata; class Aves; order Passeriformes; family Rhipiduridae; genus Rhipidura; species Rhipidura dahli. The sequence continues at coordinate 1,358,385 of VXAC01007218.1, read as the reverse complement.
TTTCCACTATCACCACAATTGTTGTCCTTTCAAGGAAAAAGAGCCCATTATTCTGGCTCCCCACCAGTCACATGTGCTGAAGATCGCTTAAGTTTGGGTCTGTGATCCCAGCTGACATGATCAGGTTGCAAACCTCCTCTGAGGAGCAGAAGGCTGAACTCTCTGCACTGTCCTGAAATCCCCAGATCTGAAATGCACATGACTGATACTGTAGCCGTACCCACCTCTCATTCTGCTTTAGATCTCACACATAATCATAAAAGAAAAGCAACTCATAATTCTAAAATTGTTTTATGTCCTTCCTCCCTGCCTAGGTTTGGAACCTGGCACTGAATACATCATCTACATCATTGCTGTGAAGAACAATCAAAAGAGTGAACCACTGATTGGCAGAAAAAGGACAGGTAAAACAAAGCTCTGGATTGGTGTGTGCCAACAGGAGATGTCTTCCACATGGGGAAGACATTGAGGGACTCTTGTGAAGTACTGAAATAATGTTTTTTGAAATATCCTGTTCACGCCACTCAGCCACATCTTTTGTTTGAGTCAAATAGGCTTTGTAAGGAGGTTTTCCTTTCTAAGGATGCAGGAGGTACACTTCTAAATTTATATTAATCACATTTACCCTTGTTTGAACACTAGGAACAGAACAGTGTGCTTGGTACTGGATTCATGCTTGGGTACCTAATTGATAATTAAATCAGGGTTAACATGACTGTCTAACACTTCATGTCATCAAATGCAGAATCCATTCGATTTGTTCCTAGTGCATCTCTCTTTGCAACTTTCACAGTACAAGATTGAGATAACTATAGCAAGCAAAATACCAGCTGGACATGCAGATATGATCAAGGAACAAGTTTCTTCCTGCTCACCAGTGATTCCTCTTAAAATGATGACCTGCAGCTATCTCTTGTAATCATTTCTTCTCAATTTGAGCAGTGGTGGTGGCAGCTTTGGGTTGCAGTATTCAGAAGCATTGCTCAGCTGTATGAAAATTTTATACCAACACACTTCTTATGCCTATGTGTGAAAGATAGAGAGACATAGAAGTTACCTTTACAATCACAGCAAGGTCATAAAAAGTGTGTTGTATCTTGGGATAATTTCTAATATTTGATGCTTGGAGTGGTGTAATACAGCTGTTTAATTTGCCACTGTTCCTTTGCCACACTTTGCTTGATGGCCTCTAACCTTTCTTTGGCCAGATGAGCTCCCCACGCTGATTAGCAGACCACACCCCAACCAGCCTGATATCCTAGACGTGCCTTCCATTGACGAGCGGACCCCTTACCTCACGAACAATAGGTATGACAATGGCAACGGTATCCAACTTCCAGGCTCCTCTGGGCACCCTCAGACAGTAGAACACCAGGGACAGCAAGTCTTCTTTGAGGAGCACGGGTACAGGCGGCCTGGACCCACCACAGCCACTCCCCTCAGGCCGGGATCCAGGCGGCCGCTGCCCAGCGTGGATGAAGCCATCGAGATCCCGGGCTACCAGGTGCCCATCATCGTGGAGCCCTCATACCCGCACTCCCGCGGGCCCCGGCGCAACGACACCACGGGGCAGGAAGCCCTTTCTCACACCACCATCTCCTGGAGGCCGCTGCTGGAGAGCTCTGAGTACATCATCTCCTGCCAGCCCGTCAGCCAGGACGAGGACACTCTGCAGGTAATGGGGCCATCTCAGCAGCTCCCAGTCCCTCTGCTGTGCTAAGGGAATGCCAGGAATTAGCCTAAAGAGTCTGTTTGACACATAGCGGAGACCAGGATGGATAAAAGCCTCCCTCATCTCCTTTATGGAAAAGACTACAGGATAAAAGTGCAAAACCAGGATGCTTTAAAATGCTGTCAGCAGTGACATTTCACCAGGGAAGGGGACAGCAAGCTGAGTGGGAATTTCAAAGATTGAGGGACTGCTTGTCCAAGCCACAATACTCCTCCTATGTCTGCCTTGGTTTCCCTGAAATGGCAGAACTAACCCTCATGATCCATAGTCCAGAGTAGCCAAGTTTAACTTGGCACTGTTTGAAGTTCTCAGAACATCTAAGGGGAGTGGTCTGGCTCCATCATGGTAACAGAGTACAGGGGCCATCCTAAACACCCTGTCTTTCCTATGAGAGCAGTAACACCTAAAGGGTATTCCCTCCTGCTATTCTGGTGACCTGGCATTGTCTCTTGTTGCAGTTCAGGGTTCCTGGTACTTCCTCCAGTGCCACACTCAAGGGTCTTACAAGAGGGGCCACCTACAACATCATAGTGGAAGCCCTGAAGGATCACCGGAGGCAGAAGGTGCTGGAGGAGGTGGTCACAGTTGGCAACACTGGTAAGGAGCAGTCTTAGCGAGTCTGGCTGAACCTGTGCAGCCCCTGCCTCATTCCCTGTACTCAAGGTAACCTAGCTGGTGCCCAAGCTTGACAATGGTTCAGAAAGGAAACTTCTCCTGACAAGGACAGTTCGTAGCAGGACCCCGGGACAAGTGATTTGTGAGGTCCTCTGGTTTTGGATAACTGACACAAACACTGATGGTGGGATGAGAGCTATCCTGAGCTGCTGTGTAAGCACAGAGAATGTGCTTTGAGGCTCCAGGCACACCCCAAGGCCCCAAGAAAGATCTGGTATTTGCTGTGCTTAAAGCGAGTCAGAGTCACTGGTGTCTTATATCTGTCATAGATTGGACCATCAACTCTTCCCCTGATCATCACACACTGAATTTGTGGTTGTGAAGCACCCACCTGCACACACCTAAGGTGTCAAATCACTCTGCCCAACAACAGAGCCTGCTCTCTTCCTCCCAGCCCCCCTGCCATGAGATAGAACCTGCAGCACCCCAAAAAAGGGCACATGCAGCTACCCAACCCTGTGCTGTTCTCTCAGCATCTTACAGCACATTTTCTCCTAAAAACAGGCAGAGTCAGATTGTTACTCACCAGCAGCAAATGCAGAAACTCACACTTTCTTGAAACTTGGCAAATCAAAATGAAAATAGCCTTTGTGTGAGTTTTTTTTTATCATTCAACTGCTCGGACACATGTAAATGGAAAATAAATCACAGGGAGCTGGGCTGCTGACAGAACCATCAAGTATATGCCCATGGGGTAGTTCCATTACTGCCAGGATATTGCAAGAAGAAAAAAGTGTGTATTCACTGAAAATCATTCTGTCTTTCAGCAGCTCCCACTGCTGTGTGTGATGCCTGTTTCTTCTCTTTTTGTTCCAGTGTCTGAAGGACTAAACCAGCCAGCTGACGACACCTGCTTTGATACTTACACTGGCTCCTTCTATTCCATTGGCGAGGAATGGGAGCGCTTATCTGAAACTGGCTTTAAGCTCTGGTGCCAGTGTTTAGGCTTTGGCAGTGGCCATTTCAGATGTGACTCTTCTAGTGAGTAGCTTGCTGTTAACCATCCCCACTCCCACCCTTCTCCAGCACCAGTGCCATGTTTGACAGAACCAGCCTGATCCAAACATGATGCAAATGAAGGCAGGATCTGAAATTGTTCAACCAAAGCCATGTTTTGCATCATGAGAAGTGATGGAAAACTTTGGTTACCTCTGAGCTATGCAGCTAATGTAGAATTGCCATCAGCAGCAATCAATATTATGTTGATAAGTGACTTTTTTACCCTGCCAGAGATGTCTAGGTAATATGGGAAAGTGTGGCTTTCAGTGGGTATTAAAGCCAGTTCTGGTATTACAATAAATCTGGCTTGCATTGCAGGCAGCCTTTGCAAAGCAGCTTGCAAAACCAGTTTTCTAATTTTCTAACACTTCTGCCCAGGGCATTAAGTTTATTCTTTGCAGAACTGTGGTTTACATGGAAGAATATCCAACTTGATGTAAGGGAATGGAATAAAAGTCTGTGATTGAGCTTTAACACAACACATACCCAGCTAATTAAAATTAGGCTTTTAAATTGTGGGATAAGCCCAGCAAAGAGAGTATTTCTGCAGTTTGCCTAGACTCAGAGGAGTCTGTGTAAAGACACTTAATTTTACAGGAAAAGACACTTATTTTACAGGATTAATATTTATATTTCATTATTTGAAACACATGGCTTACCCATTGTGTCTTGCAAGGTTGTGGTGAAGTTTATACTGAGTTTTTGTACCAAAAAGAGCATTTAAAATATTTTTCTCTTTTCCTGCCCCTCATGTATTAAATTCCTTTTCATTTCTCTTCCTCTCCTAAAAACCAAACCTCCTCTCCCCACTCTGTCACATCCTACTTTTTTCCCCAAGAACCCATTTCCCAGTGCTGGAACAGCATTCAGCAGTTAAAACCTGCAGGAGCTGAACCCATTTCCTTCTTGTGACTTAAATGAGCTGGAAAGATTCTTCCTCCTGCCCTTCCTGAGACAATGCCAAGCTGTTTTCCTCCTGCTGCCTGTAGGATTACTCCTGATTCTTGTTCCTCTGCCTTCTCCAGAGTGGTGCCATGACAATGGAGTTAACTACAAGATTGGGGAGAAGTGGGACAGGCAAGGGGAGAATGGCCAGATGATGAGCTGCACCTGCCTTGGGAATGGAAAAGGAGAATTCAAGTGTGAACCTCGTAAGTCTCTTTCTGCTGTTAGTCTGGGCTCCTATTCAGGAAATCTCAGCATCTCAGCTCGGTCCTGCCAGGGCGACAAGTAAAGTTGTGAGTGATTTGACACCTTAGGTGTGTGCAGGTGTGTCTGATTCAGGCTGAACTGTGACAGCTTCAGTCTGTTCTCACAAGAGCAGAAGGCCCAAATGGCACATTCCTGAGCTTGAAAAGAAGAAAACCTTTTGTTAGCTCAGGTCACAGCACACTGAGCACTTGTCTGCCTCTGGCCCTGGAGCTGCACACCAGGGACACTCACTGCACTCAGAGGGTGGATTACCCCAGCTGTACTTTTCTGCAGGGCCTGTCACCTCAAGCTCCTCTGGCCTTCACACTGACTTAAACTGCATTGCTCTTGTCAGGAAGATACCCTTCTGTTGTAGGTTTGAGCTGTGAACATGAGTGATGTTCCACTGCCAGTCAAGGAGCCTCTGGTCAGACACGGGGAGCATGCTTGCCCAGGGACTCCCCTTCTGATCACTAGGCTGCTTTGAGTGTGCTTAAAGCCAAGCCCAGGCCCTGCAGCTGAGCTCTGCCTGTTCCTCCACAGATGAGACCACGTGCTATGATGATGGGAAGATGTACCACGTTGGGGAGCAGTGGCAGAAGGAGTACTTTGGGGCCATCTGCTCCTGCACTTGTTATGGAGGACAGCAGGTAAGCAGGAGGGATGTTACCTTGGACACAGGGAATGGACAGGGGCCGCTCTGCTGGGCTGCACTTCTGAGACTGCTGAGTTTCAGGTCATGGAAATGGCCAGAAAGGGCCCATATAAGAAGAAAAGTAATTAGGAGAGCTGAAGTACTTGCATGGTGTAACACAGGAGCAGCCTTGGTGGTGGTAGTGGCTCTGTAGCCACACATATGAATGTACATGAATTAATGGCTTTAAGATGAAGGAGGGTAGATTTAGTTGGGATATTAGGAGGGAATTCTTCCCTGTGAAGGTGGTGAGGTACAGGTTGCCCAGAGAAGCTGTGGCTGCCCCATCCCTGGAAGTGTCCAAGGCCAGGTTGGACAGGGCTTGGAGCAACCTGAGATAGTGGAAGGTGTCCCTACCCACAGCAGGGGAGTGGAATGGGGTGAATTTTAGGATCCCTTCCAGCTCAGCCCAGTGTGGGATCCTGTGAGCCCTGGCAGCTCCTTGCTTGTGGCACTGATGTGCCTGTTCTGTCCCCACAGGGCTGGCGCTGTGACAACTGCCGCAGGCCCAGTGTGGAGGTGGCCCCCGAAGGCTCTGCTGGCCACACCTACACACAGTTCACACAGAGGTACCACCAGGCCACCAACACCGTGAGTACAACTTTCCTTGTCTGCCCTGTCTGGGTGTGATTGAGGCACAGGCAGCGGGGTTGCTGTAGGGCTTGAGGGCGAGAGCAGCATGCGGGTTGGTGCTCCCCAGCAGTGCATGGTGGCTCCCGGTGCACACACACTCTGCTTGAGCTCACCCCCACACACACCAGCAGGGCCTCCTTGCATGCTCCGAGGCCGTAGTGCATGGAGTGATTTCCAGCTGTGTGTGCTTTGTGCTGGGAACCAGCCCCATGGGCTGCCAACAGCTCCTAGCACTAACCACACGCAGGACAGAGCTCTAACTGATTTCCTTCCCTCCTGACAGAACGTCAACTGCCCCATTGAGTGTTTCATGCCCCTAGATGTACAGGCAGACACACAACATCCACGGGGAAAGTAACATCGAGCAAGACTTCTTGCGGCCATGGCAACAGACAAACCAAAGTATAAATCCCAATGTGCCACGATTACCATCCAAACTGGAGTGATGCTAGCAAAACTGCATCTAGCGAGAATGGCCCCCTGCTCTGGAGCCATTTTCCCAGCTTAAGCTCAACTCACAGCTTCTCCAAGCGCCACTCTTGGAGTGTTTCAGACTTTTCTCATGATTGATAGCGATTGTCTTGGTTTTGCTCAAAGTGTTGAATTCCAGTCAATATTTTCAAATTCAAAGGGGGCCAAAAAAAAGGGGGAGGAGGGGAAGATGTGGTAAATCACAAATTTGGTGGGGGATCAAAATACTGAGGGGGAGGGAGGGTGTACAAATTCAAGGTTCCCGTGCTTATACAAGAACATTTGAGTACAACATTATTGAGGTTTAGGGATAGGAAAGTCCACCAAACACTTCTGCTTTCACATAAGCGTGCAGCCAGCAATAAGATAGGAACAGCAAATCCAATCACTGTGATATTTAAAATATGCACAGTCCTAATTCTTTCTTGATGATCCTAGTATTTTTCTAGCTGTATCTTTGTATCTCATACTGTTATTTATCATTTTTGTTCCCCTGACCTTCAAGTGTTTTTATATGGGAATAAAATGTATGGAAGACACTTAGTATGCAGTTGACAAAGAGGAATTTGGTGTAATTATGATCAGTGATTATTTTTATACTGTAAGTGCCAAAGCTTTACTACTGTGGAAAAGAAAAAAAACCAACTCTTTTAATAAAAAGATTTACAAACCAGACATACAGTTTAAGTGATTCTCTTTGCTGCCGTGGAATTTAGGATGAAGATGATTATTCTCAGCTGGATTATTCTGAGCTGCATAATTCTGAGCGGGATGATTCAGAGCTGGAGTAACATTGCCTTGACATGAGATGGAACAAACATCCCCAAGAAGAGTGAAGTAAACCTGGAGAGAATATTGGTAGAGCAGTTTGTTAATTAAAAGCTTGCAGCTGCACCCCTGCCCCCCTAGAGCGCAAACAATGGGTAGGTATGGCACAGGCAGGAGCCACAGGCTTGCTTTGGGGCAACAGGGGAAGGGAGGGAAAAGCAAACAGCCCCTGCTTTGCTCGTGAACTGAGCTGGGGCTGGTTCCATACCTAGAATTAAATAAGCTTTCAGTTGCACAGGTGCCAGAATTAGCAAGGCCACCCAGACATGTGAAGTTGAATGTGTTAAAAGATTCAGAACCCAGCAGGAGCTGGCACCACCTGGGTCTAAACCTGGGTGTTAAAGGCACAGGCCCCTTGTCTCCTGTGCTTCTACCTCATGGTGGGGAGGGAGGTAAACAAAATGCTGCTCACAACCCTTCTGCAAACAAAGCCAATCTTGATTAGTGAACCAAGCCAGCAGTGAGTCCCTTTGCTTGCGCTGCCCTGACCTGTACAGCCTTTGCAAATGCAGAACAGGACAGGTTCTGTCAGGATTGCTCAGCCCCCTCCCCTGGCTCCACATGCACTGTACTGCTCCAGTCTCTGGGATTTTCTGCATCCAATAAAGCATCACATGGAGACACAGTTTGGTTTCTTGACATGGCAGTTGCTGACAGGGATTGCTGAGCACCCAAAACCTCTGCAGAGAGTGGGATGGTTGCAGCAGCAGTCAATTCTAACTCATCAGTGTTCAAAAGCCAAACAAGTCCCTTAAAAAATCTGAGAACTAGAACTGGCCTAGACACAGCCACAGAGGAGTAATTTCCCATTAAACTAGATTGGTTTTCTCAAGTGAGGGTTACAGATTTTGGACCAGAGAACAACTCTGCAATGATCCTTTCATAGTAAATAATTCACTTCACTGACACACTGGAGTCATAGCCCACCTCCTCTTGTACCAGCAGCAAACACCTCCCTTCCCCACAGGGAGCATTTCAAGAAGAAATCATTTAAACAGCACATTTTCCCAAGCTCCCTGTAGAGGTTTGTCTGTGCCTTAAAGCACAAGGTGCTCACAGCTATGCCAAACGCTGCAGAATTTAGGCCCTTGGCAGTTCTCCGGGAGAGGAGGCACATCTCCACAGGGTTTGTCTGCTCAGCTTTGGGCAGAGCCCAGAACCAACCAGAGTCAGGGCTCTCTGCTCCAGGGACAAGTCCCCTGATGGATGGAGAAAAAAAAATGCTCTGTTACTGCCTGCCAAGGCCCAGAATGATTCTTCCCTGTTCTCCATTCACTTCCACACTTTGGGAGCTGTTGTGCTGCCAGCACAGGACCTGCCAGGGGCAAGGTGCTCACCCAGGGATGGTGCAAATCCCAGCCTGGCAGCAGCAGCTCCTCAGAACACATCAGCTGCAGAACACATCAGCTGTTTCCTCTGGGAAACAGACACCAAGCAGAACTCACAGTCCAGTTTTAATCCCTGCAAACATCCAAGGTAGAATTCCTTCCTTCAGCCAGCAGAGCAGCAGCCTTCAGGAGGGGCTCTTACCCCGCACCCCAGCCCTTTCCTACAACTACTCTCAAAGCTTTAGGAGAAGCTTCCTTCAGGAGGAAGGTGCCAGGCTAGTTGAAATTGTCACTGCAGCCCAGGGGACAAGCCATTCCCAGAGACATTCAAGTGAAATCACCTCACACCTGGAACCAGACCAGAGATTATCATCCTTTATCCACTCACATGAGGCAGGGTCATCAAGAACTCGTTTGGGACATTAAACAATCCAAGTTACCCCCTTCTGACAACTCCTGCATGCCCTTTAACCTTACGACAGGCACAGCAGGAGGCAAATCCATCCCTCTGCAGGTGCTGAGCTGTTGTGTACAAGTCATGCAGCACAAGCAAAACAGCAGACAGGCCCTAGAGAGGGACCACCTCAGGCAGACATTTCCTATCTCATGCAGATCTTGCCTGCAAGATCAGTACCTATTAACTTCCTTCAGTAAATAAACAGTGCCCCAAGGACAGCAAACAAAGCATCAGGGGAATACGCAGAACAGGAGCTGCCAGATTCTTGCTGCCAGTCTCTGGTTCAGCCAGAGAAGATGCAGGTGAAGAATGGACAGAGAGACTCCCCAGAGAACCTCACAGCAGGGTCCGTGCCAGCTGCAGCCACAACAGCAGGACACAAAACACATGGAAGGAAGGAACATTGTGAACACTTGTCTGTGGAAGAGTCCCAACCCTGAACTGTTTAAAACACCAAGCACTTGCAACTCATGGGAAGCGGTTAGCACAGCAAAGGGGCCAGGAAGACATGGACCATTTTTATTTTGAATTGATGTCTTAATCTGTACCAAAAAAGAAGAGTGCTCTCTACTGTGTAATCCAGTCACATGGAAATAATCCACTGCAGAGATCAGAAAAGAGAGGAGTCTGCTCCCTTTCAGGCTGGAGCAGGAACAAATGAATGACAGCATTAAAGGAAAACCAGTCTGTGGATTATGGTATGTTGAATACCTCCCATCTCACAGGAAGTGTCTTTGCTTTGCTCCATCTGAACCAGTCTGGATCAAACAGACAATCAGGTAAAACAAAATTCATGGCTACAGTCACAGCAAGTCAGCAGCAGAGCCAGGAGCACACCCCAAATTTCCCCCCTCCCAGGTCCATCTCCCACCTGGGCAGCCCTTCTTGAGCCAAGGGCACACATGCAACTCCCTGCTCTGCACCAAGTGTTTATTGAAAAGCTCTGGGCTGCTCCTGGGCAAAACTGAACACATTTTATAAAATGGAACCAAAAAGAGAAAATCCCTTTGGACCAGGCACAGTGATTTTGCCAGCAAAAACGTGTCTGGGCTCATCCTTCACCCCTCTTACTGTGCTCCAGACTTTTACTTTGCTTCTTCCCAGACGTGAGCTCAAATTTGCTTAATGCAGATTGTGGACAGCAGAGAAGGGAAGTGGCTCCAGACACTTCCCCCATTCCAGCCTGTGGACTCTGCTCTGCTCCCAGCATGGGAACAGGCCCGTCAATGGGTCTTTCACCTTGGAGAAAGCTATATGGCATTGCCAAAGCACAGACTGTAGGACAGAGTGCCTCATGCAAAGGACCTGCTCCCCTTTCTCCCACAGGGAAGAGGATAATGGATTAGAAGTACCTGCTGACTCAAACCCCCACCAACCCAGCTCAGATCTTTTATCAGTTCCAAGAGAAGCTGAGCAGGAGCTGGGCTTTCACACCACTGCACAGGGCCTCTAATGAATTAGTAGAGTCTGGACCATAAAACCTACCTCAAAAAGAAACCTTTATCCCAAGGACACAGAATTTGGGTGACAGGGACCACGCAGACTGCACACAGGTAACAACTGTATGTTTATTTGTAAAAGACACAGATTTTCTACACTGGAAGCCAACTTGTGCCTCTTCCTTCTCCCTTACCACGAGGCAAGGCCTCTTCACAGAGTGACCAGCTCTTGCTAAACACAGGCTGCAGGAGCCTCCCAGTTCCTCCAGTGACATTCTGGTCCTGGCTGCTGGTGAGGCCGTCCCCAGAGCGGGCTCAGTGGTGGAAGAGCCGGAGGTTGGTGTGGATGAGGGTGATCCCCAGCTCGTTGCAGGCCTCAATCACAACGTCGTCAGCAGCCGAGCCCGAAGGGGCAGCGATGAACTGCACTCCGCTCTGCACACACAGGGAGGAGTGGAAGGATCAGAGGATGGAAAACCAAAATCCCCCTTGGCAGAAACTGCAAGTCCCAGTCCTATATCCACGTCCCATTGAATGAAAGCTTCCATCCCCAAAGCTGCTTTTCAAGGGAGCAGGAAGTTCTCCCTGCTGCTCAGAAATAACCCTAAAATGGCTCCTCTGAAGTGACAGGCCTTGGCTTGATATTCTGAAACCATTTAATAAACTTTAATCATCCCAAATCAACAAACTGAGCAATGACTGGGTAATTACTGTCCATGTGAGACCAGTAATGACCAGGAACATCCTTCCCAGGATCTGCTACCCTAGTGCAGGGATTTTGCTCAGCAGTGCACACAAAATTAAAAGCTCAGGCTGCACAGACATTGCCCTGGAGCCACCCCAACCTCCTAGCCCTGCCATGACCTTACCCTCTTGGCTCTGTCGACATTATCCCTAAAAGGGAAGAAGGCATCGGAGCTGAGGGACACAGCAGTCAGTTTGGCAATCCACTGCTTCTTCTCCGCTTCCGTCAGCTGCTTGGGCACCTCTTCAAACAGGGCCTGCCACTTCACCAGGTCCTCATCCTGCAGGCACGAGAAGCCAGCTCAGCCTCAGAGCACACGGCTCTGGGCACTTCCCTGCCAGGGGGATGAGTGATGGTGTCCCTCTGACACTGGGCTTTCTGCTGCTGGGAACTTCATACCAGGGGATTTAAAACACACCACCACCATCAGCTCTTCTGCATCCTTTTAACTCCTTCCCTCTCCTCACCACAGGGCTTAAAGGATTCCTTCTCTCCCTCAATTCCAAGATGCTCTGCCTGCAGTGTGATGCTCCATAAATGCCAGCAGGCATCTGGTAGATGACTTAACCCATGACCAACAGCAGCTCAGGTTGTGATTCACCTTCTGAAACAGCAACTGCTCCAGTTCTTGCTCCCATACACAAGCAACTGCTCATGAGGTGATTCACAAGGTCCCTAATCCAGCTCTTGGCTTCTGATACTTAAAAAGGACATACTATTTTTATTGTCTCACTGTGGTCTGTAATGGGGAGGTCAGAGGGAGTCTGAGAATCTGAAATGCCACACAAACAAACAGCTCTGTGTGAGAAGGTGCCACTGACAGGACAAGGAGAACTGGAACATCAGCTGGAGCTTTAACCCATCCTCACTGCTGGGAAGAACCAGGAGCTGAAGCCAAGATGCTCAACAAGGCACAGGGCAGGTTCCAGCTCCCAGGGCTGCCAGTGCAGTATTGGAGGGGCAAATCAGGACACTTTGCCATAGGGCCAGTAAAGGACTTTGGGGATCCCCCAGCTCTTTGGGGTCACCCACTACCACGTTCACACTCGGTGTGAGTCCTGCAAAAAGAGCTCGTTTGGCAGAGCTGGGCTGCAGGGGGAGCTGTGAGCAGCCCTCACCTCTCCGATGGTGTCGGTCACGTACTGATCGATGGCGTTGGAGATCTCGGCCCTCTTCACGCCCGCCTTGAACTTCATGGCCAGCACGCGGGGGTGGTGCCGCAGCCACCAGTTGTTGGCCTTGTCCCCAGCCAGGCGCGTGCAGTGGATCCGGGACTGCTGCCCCGCGCCGATCCCGATCACCTGGAGCACAGGGGTACAAAGCACAGGGATCAGAACCATCCCAGACAAGCCCTTAAAAAAGGCCTCCCACTATTTAGCTGCTCCTCACCCATGCAGCTAAAGAGTGTAGGTAGTTAGTGGGGAAAACTTGGGAAATGCCTGCATCCCTGATCCTGTGAATTGGTTACAGGGCCAGCTGTCTGCACTGCTAACTTCCACAGCTCTGCTGAGCTGACAGTCATGCTCAAAACACTTATGTTCTTTCACCCTTCTAAATAACACAGCCCCAGCCGTCAGAGTCAAACCCTTAACCTCAGGAGAGAGATACAGTTATGGCTTTTAAGGCAAAACAAAATCCTGTAGGTCACAGAAATAAATGTGACTGCCAAGAGCCGGCTGGCTTCCTGCCCCTTCTGGAAAAGGGCACTTCAGTCAGAGCATTTATGTCTGAGCCCAGGTCACTCAAACACCATCATGTCTCCGCTGAGTCAGGCACACACAGCTTAACCATGTCAGCTGAGAGGTGCAGTGCATGAGGGGCAGTTCACAGGATAAGAAAGTAACTCCACTGCTCACTCAGGAATGCTGGTCAGTGGCACCATCACATCCCATGAATTGTCAAGGCCCTGGAGACACCACACATCTCCTGTGCTGCCATCTGCCAGAATCCAGGCTTTTTAAAATAGCTACTGCTAACACTTGTGCTTGATCTCTAACAGATAAGCAAAATCCACACAGCTGTTTTATCTCGAGGAAGCTGCTAGAAAAATACAGCAATTGCTCAGCTTTTCTAGCCAGACCCAGCCACCAGGGATGTCAGACCTGGGCTGGTAACTTTTGTCCATCCTGTGGGTACCACTTCCTATAGAGAGCTCCTGCCATTTCACTCTGGAGATCTGACAGGAAACAAAGTCTCTCTCATCATTTCCTGCTCAGCCACAGCTGAGCTGCTCCCCAGACTGTTCTCCAGGGACACGGTGCTGAGGCTCGAGGTGCTGGCCAGTGCCTCCGAGCTCCCAGCTGGGACTGGGACAGATGGTGAAGCCATAAGTTGGAGGCTGCCCTCAAAGGAGTGAGTCATTTGTCTTCCCATTCATCAGGACATGGTGACTTCACCTCTTACCAGAACCATAAAACATTCTGCTGAATCCTGTTCCCCCAAGGAGCAAATGAAAGGCTTGGGCTGCCATCAGATCTGATCTGCTCAGCCATAACTGCAGTCATCAGTGTGTAACAAACCCACAGGGATATTGGTGGGAGCACAAACACTGAACAGATGCAAAGTTTCCTATGGTTCAGTGGCACCTTCCCCCAACAAACACTGCTGATGTCCCAGCTCTGCTCCCAACCCACCCACTTAACTCACAGGGGACCCAGGACCCCAAAGGAGCTCAGCTGCACACTGGTGTGTTGTCACTTCCACAGGGGTTTATCCTCCCTCCCTGCACAAAGCCGAGGGCTGGCTGTGTCCCAGGATCTGCCACCCAGCCCTTCAGAGTGGGACTAATTGAGGCCAGGCTAAGGCAGGAATTCTTAGCTGGGGATGAAGATGTTGGAGAGTACCAGACTGACTGCTGCTAGCAGGGGCCAAAACACCATGAAACATTCCCAAGTTTCTGGTATTTGGGATGTTCTGTGCCCTTTCCCAGCCAGAATGGTGCCTCATCTACATCACGTTCCTGTGAGCTGTGGCCTGGTGCTCCATGATGGAATAGGGTGCTCTGTTTTCCCTTTCCTCTGTGAACCACTCAAAATATTTCACTTTTTTTGTGACCTAAATTTTGTCAAGAGATGAATAACTAAATTTTGGCTTGTATTTAACAACTCCAAAATGGCAGGGACTTTGTACTTCAGCTGATCAAAGTGATGCAGACTGTAACATCTTCACAAGCATCCCCAAACCTACAGAGATTTATCTGCAACACAGGTTCAAGCCATTGTTTTGCCTTTTTTAAAACCACAGGTTTTGATGGGATGCTGCTGGGGAAGATTTCCTCAGTCCAGCCTGGAATTTCTGGTCTGGAGAAGAGAAATGAATAGGTTGAGCTTCTGCTTAATGGAGCCTCTAGACCTGTACCTGAAACTCCCCTCACACTGGCCTGTATCTATTTCCTGCCTTTTTCACTTTATAAAATCCTTTTTCTTACACCTCATTTCTCCCTGCCCCACATGGTGCCCTTCCCCCCATACAAAAACAAAGCTGAAACCTCAAAATCCTCCACAAAGGAGCCATCCCCCCCTTTTCCTACACAAAAATTAATTATGTTTCTTTCAGAGTTTAATCTCCTGGGCATCCAAAAGTGCTTAAGCAGAGCCTATTAAGTGTGAGCAGTGAAAGGAGACAGCAGCACAGGGTGAGTAGGAAAAAAAAAAAAATATCACTAAATAGAAAAAAGACTGAGTGAAAATTAAGAACTACTTGACTAAAACACTTTGGTTCATAGGAGAGTCAAACACACTCCATAGCTGGAATATTGTGCAACAGCACAGAGTGGATGAGATGGATAATGCCCAAAGGATTCTTGCAAAATGATCCAGACTGCTCTGGGTTTACTCAGATTTACCCTGGATAATGAATGGAAACAAAAACCCTAAAGACACTTGGAAATATAAAAATCTAATAAAGGACTAAACCATTGGGAAGACAAACAGAACAGTGAAGTCACTGGGAAAGCATAAGGTAAAGTAACAGGTTTGTTTTATGCTACAGTACAGAGAATAGAGAAAGAATAATTTTAAACTGCTAATTTAAAACATGATGGTGTCATTAAAGCAAGTGTAAATCAACATGGTACAAGCTGAAAGTCAGCCAGAACAAGTGGAAGTGTTTATGGCAATTAGTGGCAGCTGGCTTCCGGCAAATTAAGTGACACTTGGGTCCAGAAATGCTTCCCACTCCACAGTTTGCTAGGATGTACTAACGCAGCTACCTCGCTGGACGGGCTGATCCACCCCTGAACCCAGTGGGGCCAGGCTGTTAAACATTCTGCATGGTTCACACACCAGAGTTTTCCTAGGCATCCCCCTTTCCTAGGGATGATAAGAGGCTGAAATAACCCCTGGAAAACCAAAAGCAATGGGACTGAAAGCAAGCTGGACTTTGCCAGGCTTGGCTCATGTAACCCAAACCAGGTCAGATCCTGGAGGAGCATCTGCAGTGAAACAATGTGGAAGCTGCTTTCCACAGAGTATTTGATTAACACCTGGAAGCCACCCCTGCAGCCCAGCCAGCTGAAGCCCTGCCTGCCCAGGCTGCTCCTCCCTGCCCTCTCCCTTACATATGGTACATCCATTACCACACACACTCTGGAAACATCTGCAGCACCACGCTCAGCCCAGACTTGCAAAAGCACCAGGAAAATGGGAAATTGCTGCTATGATAAGGGAAAAGGAGCAAAGGCAGCGACACCTTTGTTCTGGGGCTATGAGATCTAACGCTGCTGAGTGCAGAGAATCATTTAAAAGCAAAAAAAAAAAACAACATAAAGCAGAATAAAAGACAAATGCTGGCTGTCGAGAGACATATTCTGAGGAACCACACAGCACACGAGCCCAGGAAGTCCTGTGAGACAGCCCTGCAGGCTTGCCAGGCTGTACCAACAACCTGACGAACACAGATCAGTGCCAATGCAAGGAGAGCACTGCAGCTCAATCTCAGTCTCCAACAGCAGGGTTCACTCTTAGATCCATTTTGCTGATTTATGATGTACTACAGATCTCAAAAGCATTCTTTTTCTTCTGTGTTTTTTTAAATGATCCAGGCCTACTGAAAAATTTCCATGAAGAACAAAGAGCCAGCTAAACAGCACCATTACAAGAATGATCTGATGGGCAAAAATACAACTATTAACACATTTACACGAACTTTTAAGAGATAACTGATTTGGGCTGAACACCTGGTGATGACTTGGAAAGAAAGGATTTTTTAAAAATTCAAGATTCAAACTGGAAGAGGGGAAATTTAGGTTAGATACTAGAAAGAAATTCTTCCCTGTGAAGGTGGGGAGGCCCTGGCACAGTTTGCAGATAAGCTGTGGCTGCCCCATGTCTGGAAGTGTCCCAGGCCAAGTTAGACAGGGCTTGGTGCAATCTGGGATAGTGGAAGGTGTCCCTGCCCATGGCAGGGGGTGGGATGAGATGGGCTTTAAGGTCCTTTCCAACCCAAACCACTTTGCGACCATATGATTCATCATCTCAATTACACATTTGATAATACCCCTATACATCCCAACATCCATCATCAGTTTTTTAAAAAAGCATAATCAGGGAGAACAGAAGATTTTTATTGCCCTGGAGGTGTGAAAGAAAGCAAGCATATTCCATCTTTCTATGTAAAAAGTGAAAATAAAGAAGCATTTGGACAGTCAGAATCCAGCTGCATCTACTGTAATTTCCTATGGCTCTACACTGAGTACAACACTGCTTAAGAAAAATGATGTGAAAGAACAGAGTAGTTAGAAAGAAATTACTCAAGGCCATAGTGCAGAAGCACATAAGAGCTTTTCCAACCCCACCAATGCAAGAGCCAGCCCTGCCATTACCATGAAAAAATGACAGCAAGGTTTTGGAGCAGCCTCTTGAGAAACAACTGTTCTGCAGAGCCCTGTGCAGGGCAGCTCCTCCAACCCTGTGCAGCAGCTCCCTGTGTGCTGGAGGGCTCTGCAGGCCTGCCAGAGCAGCCCACAGGGGTGGGGAAAGCCCTGCTGCAGTTACCTGCCCGTCCTTGGCGTAGCAGACCGAGTTGGACTGGGTGTACTTGACAGCGATGCTGGCCACGATCAGGTCCCGGACAGCAGCCTCGGGCAGCTGGAACACAACACCACTGTCAACAACACCCTGACACCCAGGAGCAGCCATGCTACGCCCCCAGCCATCATAGTCACTGAATCAGACACAGGCAAAACAAAGTAGCTAAAAATACCCTGCATTTGTTCAATTACCAGCAAGTTTCGTTTAGATGGAAATCCATAAATGATTGGTTTGGCAGCTGATCTCCCAACTCTCAGGGGTAAAACTCAATCTCACCAGGTTCTATCACCGGCCTTAAGCCTGAAAACTCCTCTGCATTTCCTGTCATCACATGTGCTCATAGGCAAACATCAGGACCACAACAATTAGAATAGCTCCCAAAATCTGTATTAAGTTTAATTCCTAATTTATGAAAACAATTTTTATTACCTCAGTGTCTGAACTTGCTTCTGAGCCCATGACTCATCATGTGCTCATTAACATCTGTTTTTTTAAACAGATGATGAATGATGATCAGAGACAAAGAAATCACTGAAAACTTTCTGGTGATGTGGGTTCCAATTGCTGAGCAATAGCAGCCAGGCCAGAGTTTAAACAACATGGTGCACACAAAAGGGTGATGTAAACAATGAGTCAGGAGATGTGATGGATCCTTGGCACTTGGCTGTCTCACCATAAAAAATTGCACACAATAGCTTCTTGTTTACAAAGAGCATTTACAAATATTGTGGTAGTCTGAAATAATGGGAAAGGTCCAGCTTTTCTTTGATTCCCTCAAGGAATCTAAACAAAGGAAAGCTATCTTGATTTACCTAAGTATATTAGGTCCAGAAAGTCTGCTGCATTATTTGGTAAGAGCCAGTTAAATCTCATTAAAATACTTCAGGAGCTCTTAAAATTGCCCAGTGGTGACTTCCTTGATGAAGGCCCAGCAGTACATTGATTCCATATGTGTTCAGGCAGGTTTGTCTCCCAAACTCACATTTTTGTTCTTGGTGACGATGTTCTTGAAGAGCGAGCGGTCGATGACCGCGTTGTTCCTCTTCTGCATCAGGTTCAGCCCATAGAGGGTTCGAACCTCCAGGTCCTCGGGCTCGTAGTGGGGATCCATCTGAAAGCCAAAGAGGGGCCAATAAAGCACTTTTAGACCAAAACCTACAGTCTTCCAGTTTCCACATGAAGGGCAAGAACAAACACACAGTCTTCCAGCCTTCCAAAGAAAGGCAGAGCATATTTGGAGCTGCTTCTTACATGCCTCAAGCTACAACTCCCACCCCCTCTCTGGCATTCAAAGGAACAGTGAATGTGATTATTTCCAGAGCTGCACTCTTGGGGAACATCTCCATCCAAGCTGGAAGCACAATTAATTTACACCAGCATAGGGATCAGGTTAACTGCAACTGTGACACTGCACTCATGTCCACCCATACATGGCCTTATTCAGAGTTTTGGTGGCCCCAGCTGAGGTTTCAGACAGGAAACAACCCAGACTAAGGTGACCAGCTCTAAACAGGAGCGTGCACATGCTTTATGTGGTTCTCCTAATCCCCTGAAATGTTTTAGAGCTTCACCAGTACGACCTCATCCTTGCGAAGTTAATTGAATTCCAGGGGTAATCAGCTGCCAAGACTGTCTGCAGTTTCATTCCTTCTTGCCTGAAGCTCCTGAGCCATCTTCTCCAGCTCCCCTGGCAGCTACACTACAATGGCAACTTCAGCTAAGCCCTGGATTTTCTTTCTGTGATGCTATAGTGAAGTTCTTTGCTCATTTGTCTCTCAGAGGCAGCAGAAATGGGACCTGACAGCAATCTGTGATCCATTAGTCATGTTCACCAAAACTGGGTGATTCTGAAGTCCCAACAATCACTGCAGGAACTAGGAAGGAAACCTGACACTGACTTGGCTACATAACAATAATATTCCTTGACAAGCATGCTGGCAGCATGTAAAGGTGCATCATCTCAGGGCCAAAGGGTCTGTGCTTCCAGCTTCATCCCTGACTGGAGCAGGGGTACAAACCTGGAGGACACAGTAGGCACCATTCTTCTTTTTGGAAAGGATTTTGAGAGCTTCTTCCTCATAGCCAGGAGCCACCACACCATCGGACACCTGCAACACACAAATTTCAGCTTCTACAGGAGAAATATGAAAGGGAGGCTAAGCCTGAAGGCTCCATCTGCCATTTCCAGAGAGGCACACACAACTCTCCTGGGGTCTGTATGCATCCTACAACAGCAAAAGCACTGTTACACTACGGGTTTCTGTCCTGGAAACAAAACCCAGCAGAGCACTGGGAGCTCCTGGCAGGGGTTAGTAAAAAGCACCCCACATCACTTCAAGCAGAATGGAACTAATAACTAATATCCTCCTTTGGGGAGGGGAAACAGCTTGACCATGACATCCCCACTTCTCAGCCCTAACAGTAAACGTGCCTTAAAAACCAATAAATACTTATTTCAACAGCAACACTCCTGAGAAGGCAAAACCACTGGCAAAAGAGCTGTTAAGAGCATGGAAACTGAGAGTTTACATTAATCAGTGCCATGCAGCAATACACAACTTTCACATTTGTGTCTTACAGTGTGGGTGAGGTTTTTTCAGTTTTCAGCAGCACTGTAGCAAGTGTTACTCTCACAAACCAGCTGAATATGCTCTTTCATTTGTTTGACATCATAAAATCACAGAATGGTTTGGTTTGGAAAACACCACCTCATTCCATTCTCCTGTTGTGGACAGGGACACCTCCCACTAGACCAGGTTGCTCCAAACCCAAAGGATCCTGTGATTCTAGGTAAAAGGCACTGCCTGGGAAGTGGCTGAGCCCACATATAAGTGGCAGGTAGCAACCTGTGTCCAAATTCCTGCCTTGGGCAAGGGGCTGCCCATCAGCATTCCAGCCCTTTACTTCTCCCATGACATCTGCTCAACCAGACACTTGTGACAGCCTAACCAGGGTTTCTTTCCAGAGGTTTGCAATCACCTCGTGGAAAGCAGCACTGATATTTCACAGGCTCTAGCACATAGGCAGGTGTTAATTGGTATGAAAAACAAATGCATCAAAAGACTGGTGCAAACTCTGCACTCCAGATCAGAGATTACACAAATTACAAAAAGGAGTAAAAGTCTTCCTGGAAAAATGGGTTGGTTTCCAATAAAAAGTCTGCTACAAACCAATGGCTGCATCTAGAGTGATTCTCCTTGATACCCTAGAATGATTTCCTGCTGTCACTAACCTCTCTGGAGATGATCTTGGCAGTAGCCACGTCGCAGATATCAGACAGGGCAATGAAGTCACCGAAAGAGGACATCCGATCGGCACCTGAAAAATCCTGATTTTACTCGTTTATCAAACTACAGCATCACACAAAGAAAACTCTTCACTCCTACAGTCCAGTCATTTGCTATGAGAGCTAAGAATTTAATCCCACAGAAAAAAAAACAAAAAAACCAAAAAAAAGAGGCCATAAAAGCAAGAAGGATGAAAAATCCTACCTCAAACACATGGACCTTTAAATACTCCCATAGTTCAGATATTCTTCCTTCTTCACTGCCTCTGTCAAAGCTCTAACTTTGTAATGACTACCGCCAGCACTGCAAGCAGCTCAGCTGTACCCTTGGTGGCAAGAGGACAAGGAGAGGCAAGGATCACACAGAAAGATTTGAGATGGGAGACAGTTGGAAAAAGAGGAAAGCTTTTAGATGACTATTCTCCCACCTGGCTTTCCCTGCAAGAAAGCAGACCCAGAAATGCTGCAACTTTTTTCTTTTTTTTTTAAATAAGTATTTTCTATACTTAATGGAATAGCTAAGGTGAACTCAATTCCCATCACAAATGCTCCACTACTCAACAAGGTCAATTCTTCTGTCCCTGCCATTCTAAGGGTTTATTTTTCTAGCAATCATGCAGCTGTTTTGTGCTAGCAACACTCAAAGGTGGTTTGTGAAGAATAAACTCAAGCCAACGTGCTCCTTAGCAAGCTTGCCTTGTTTTCTATAATCTGTGCAGCTTTTCTAGGAATGCCATGGAAAATGAGAGACATAGCAAAGTAGACCAGCTAAGCAGAGGAAGCTGGTTTTGTCTACCTTTTTTAGCTTTTTTTGTGAGCTCTGCCATACAAAAACATTAAAAACCCTATCAATACCAGACAGAAACATCTCCACTCAAGTTATCTATTCCTGAGCACCCCAATGCTGAGTGTGCTACCAGCAACACTGTTCATCCAGATCCTTTAGTCAAAGCCCCACATATACATGTGTGTGAGTGTGTGTAAGTACACATTTAAATTAACAACAATTCTTCTACATTCACCAAGGAACAGAACCCAAAGTGGTTTTAGCTCTTTGAAACAGTCAGTATACAAGGGCTGCTCTCTTGGAAAGCAATTTTGATAGGCAATCAGGCAGATCCTTATGAAGAGAACCTGTCTGAAGGAGGAGTGTGGTGCAAAGGGAAGAGCAGGGGAAGAGCTGAGGTGCTGCTCAGGTGCTGAGCCTCAAGCTCAGCTCTTTGAACAGGCTGGTTTGCCGTGGTTATTTGGAGGCCTCACCTCTGCTCCGGGCGTAGGCAGAGGCCAAGGGCGTCAGGGTCTTGTGGAAGTCATGCACCATGCACACTTGAGCCTCCTCCTCGCTGAGCGGAACTCCAACAGCAGCACCTAGTGGGAAACACGAGCCAGGGCACTCAGGCTGCTGCTGCCTGCCCCAGGACCTGCCCACACAGCCGGGAGAAGGAGCCCGTCCCACCCTACCTGCGGGACTGACGTGCTTGAAGGAGGCTGCGGCCGGAATGCCCAGCGCCTGCTTGAGTTCCTTCACCAGCTGCCAGGCATTGAGGGCATCGCAGAGGTTGATGAACCCGGGAGAGCCATTCACCACTGCAAACACAGCACAGAGACACATTAAAGTAGCCAAACCCTTCTCCCCAGAGCCTGGAGACCCATTCACCACTGCAAACACAGCATGTGGACATGTTAAAGCAGGCAAACCCCTCTCTCCAGAACGTGGAGAGCCAGCACAAAGCATTTCTCCCAGCAAGCACTCCATTCACTATAAACTGCTCTTGTTCAATGACCCTGGCACCTCAGCAACGGGTGGAGTGCCCAGAAATGCACACCAAGAGTAAAGGCCACTTAAAAGTCTGCTCTCAAAACGTTTTGCTCTGACCCTGAAAGAAGAACTGCTCGTACTGACATAGCAGCGCTGTGAGCATTTCAGGAGGCTGGGGGAGGAAAGATCATTTTAACAATAATCCACATCCAGGAGGAGTGAACACAGCATTGTTCTGCTGCCATACTGGAAGGCAGACTTGCAAGCAAATCAACCTCCAGTGCAGGAATGGAAAAACTCCCTTGAGTTGAAGGGGAAGATGCTGCAACACAAAGCTTCACTGCTTGTTCATCAGGACAGTGCCTGCACACATTGAAAGCAGTCTCAAGAACAAGAGTAGCCAGCCTTTCCCTCCAAAACAGGGATTTCCCTCACTACTGTGGCGAGTGGCACACCCCATAACATGGCAGAGAGACACACCAGACCTGTCTCAAATTTGCAGGTGGGACTAGAATCCCTTCTTGCTGCCACCCTCAGGAGACGCAGCATTCTACAAAACCAAGGTAACAATCCCCTACTCAAAACCATCAAAGAAAGAAAGACAAAAAAAAAAAGAAAAAAAACAATTCAAACTTCGAGAAAACCAGCGTGGTTTCTAGGCAGAGTAAATAGTGATAGAAAGAAAAAAGGGGAAGATACTAAACAAGGAAAAATGGCAAGTAGAAAGGCATCTTAAAAGGATGACAAGGTTTTCCTTTGCAAAATCTGGATCTAATTAATCAAGCAGAAAATACAGTACATAAATCTGTTCAAAGTATCTTGGACACACAATCCTACAGGAACAGTGCACACAGAGCTGCAATTGGTCTTGTGGGGCTCAGCAGAGCAGCTTTCCTGTCTCATACAGCTCAACTTTTTAATTGCTAAGTTAGGGCCACTCAGTAATAAAGTAGCTGTGAAGGCACTGCTGGACATCCCTTGGACTAAGGTACAAGATGGTCTCTCAGACATGTCCAACCACCTGCATTCCCAGCTATCCCAGAGCTCCCTCTTGGCCAGCACAGCTGAGGCCTCACCTGTCAGGGGCAGCTTGGCTCTCGTGGTGTAGAGCTGCGCAGGACTCTGGTGAGGATTCATGCCGTACCTCAGGGGCAGCTGGGACACTCCCTTACTGTACTCCTTCCTGAAGTAGTCAGAGATGGCTGCATCGTACTGAGCAGTGTGGGTGAAGGCCTGGGGACACAATGTGGGACATCTGTCAACTTAAAAACATCTATTTACAGAGGATTTGGTGTTTAAAGACTTAAAGAACCGAAGGCACACGAGCCAGGCCCAGCCCTTCACGGCAGGAATTCGCGACCAACCTTCAGTGCCAGCAGCCGCCGGGTTTCCATGGCAGTGTCCTTGTCCCTCGATGCTGCCATCTCTTTAGCTACGGCAGCGTAGTCTGCGGGGTCACACACCACTGTCACACGGGCATGGTTCTTGGCAGCTGCCCGCAGCAAGGCCACTCCCCCTGCAAGAGAGGGGCACAGGCATGAAGCACTTCCCTCCCAGCACCATCAGCAGGCACAGCTGAGGCCAAGAAGGAAAGTGCACCATCAATTCTTTGTGCCAGATGAATGTGTCCCCTATCTCCAGCACAGAGAGGGGTGAGAGTGCTCTTCAAAATATCCAAGGCTGGGGAGTTTGACTCAATCTGCTGCTGAAGGTGCACACTGACTGGCCTTGGCAGAGCTGCAGGGGTGAGGATGTGGGTTGTGATGAGTGAGTGGGGGCAAGATGTCTTCGAACAGCACAGCCACATCCCAAAGACGGCTGTCCCCACACATGGCTTAACCACCATCCTCTGCACGCTGGGCCAGGCAGGGGTCTGCAGAAAGATTTGCTTTCACACTGCCAAACAACAGAGTTCCCAAATGTCTCTGCAAATAATAATGAATCTTGCCCAGGTCTGCTGTGTGAGATAAAACGTCACACTTCTTCCTTCAGTCTGACTGCACTGCCATTGGAACTCTTTAAATCATACAAGATACTAGGCTGCTGCAAAGGAAAGGTAGAGGCTGGCACTGCTTCATGCAGAGCAAGTATTACTCCATAAAACATTTAATAGAGAGCTCTGCTGGGCATCATTTGGACTAAACTACTGCAAGAAAATCCAATCCCAATCCAACCACATGGCACAAAACTGTGCCTGTACTGTTCACAGGCTGCCAAGCAGAGATGCTGCAGTGAAGGAACAGCAAGCCTTTGGGGTTAATAACTAGCAACAAGAGAAAACATGTTAATGCAGGCGTCCATGCTTCCCAACTCAGGTCCTGAGTACACTCCCGCATACTCAGACCAACCCCTTTCCTTGCAATGCCTTCCTGCGGTGAAGTTCTCGGCCATCCTCAGAGCACTTTCAGTGGTTCAGCTTTGCTCTCCAAAGCTCATGTTTTTTTAAATTTCTATTACTCTGTCAGGCTGCAAAAAGGGTTTAGTCTGCTCTCCATGTTTCAGTAGGAAGCACAGTCCACCAGGCCTTTCCAAGCACAGCCCTCAGGCTCCTTCTTTTTGGCAGTGCATGACTTCCCCCCATGCAGCATGCCTTGCAAGCCTGTTACTGCCATTTTAATTGCTTAAAAGCAACAAGGCTTACCCAACTATGCCTTCAGTCTGCTCCTTGCAGCTCCTGAGCTCTTGAGCAGACTTCCTTCATAGGTGTGCAAGGCCACCAAACAAAAAAAGAAGAACTGGGACCACTCAGAGTTCAGAAGCGTAGAGTCTGTCCGGAAAGCAGATTTGCTCTCCCTTTAACTTACCAATATCAATCTTTTCCACTGCATCCTGTACAGTCACACCAGGAGAAGATACAGTCTTCACAAAGGGGTACAGGTTGCACACTACAACTCTGAGAATTAAGGGGGAAAACTGGGTTATTCAGCAAGAAATAAAAATTCCAAACTGGGCTTGGCAAGCACAAGATATCACCAGTGATTTTATGGTCTTGTCCCTCAGATCAGGGACCAGCATAAAATCCTGTGACCAAGAATGGTGCTCAGCCCAAGGACAAGTGATGGTACAGTGCATTAGGACATTTAACTGAACTCTGCACATCAAACAATGTCAGTACCACAGTTTGCAGCAACCATATTAAAGGAAGAGCTTCTTTAAATACACATGCCTGAATATGTTTAATGATTTTAGTCCACACTTGGGCCATTTCAAAGGACTTCAAAGTGGGCTCTCAGCAATACTGAAAATGGGCATCCACCAATTCTCGTAAGAGAGTAAGCACCCAGGGAAGGTTCACTGCAAGCAAAATGCAATCAATCTAATTTTCCACAACTTTTCCAAGAGCAGAAAATAACCTACACGTCACCTTCTGGACTTTTAAAATACCAACAACATATGACACCCGAGTGTGCAGCCCAAATGCCACAAAGCTTCTATAGCACATGAAAGCAGGGGAGAAAATCGACTTTTCCCTCTCAAGCTAAGACTGGACCTTACTGGAATTAGTTTTTCCATCTGATGTAGAAGCAGGTCTGTATTCCAGCAGGCATGATGTAATAATTTGCCTGTCCCATCCTACCAGAGCCACAGGAACTGCAGTGAAAGTAGGGATTTGTTCTGACCTTCACAAACAGGTTTTTTAATCCAAGAGAATTAATTTACTCTCTTGATCTGAGTACATGAAGGTACTGAACTCCAAGGCGTGCTCAGTATGGCACGGAACTGCTGTGATGAGCACCCTTGTGTCCAACTTGTAACATTCCTTTGTTTCTGCTCCGTGTGAACTCCAGCAGAAGGGATGATAAGCTTCCAGTATGGCTTTCAGAACCCCCCGTGTCTCTGCATTTCCTACAATGTCTTTTATTGTCTTTTCTGTTTCTCATGCCCCCTTCCCCCCAATCCATTCCTGCTCCTGACCTGTTGCAAACAATCAGGAATCTGTGGACTTTAACAGTGCTGATGCTTTTATCTGTGCAAACCAAGACAATCAATATCAGGCTTTCCTTCATTGACTTGGATATGCAAATTTTATGCAACTATGCAAAGACAGTCCAGCTGAGGATCAACTACTTCTGCTTTTTGCGAGAGAATCTGAATCCAAATTATCAGTCTGGATGCAAGTGCACCATAAGTCACTCATGTAAGGGCACGTTATTCCCCCTGCAATTCAGCAGAGCCTGCTTTAATATGCAGCATGCTCTGAAGAGCCACCACTGCTGAGCCATCTAAGAGGATTCCTGTGGTTTTAAATTTCAGGTTTTCAAATTCAGCCCAGAAATCCATCCATCAGTTTTTAAAAGTAATTTTAAAACTCCAGATGCATTCAGGCCCACAGTTGTACTGTACCTTCCAGCCTGGCTACATCTACAATTCGCTATGTCCAGCTCAGCCATCTGTTTCTGAACCAGGAGCTACTCCCTGATGTACAACTGGTTGTTCACAAGCAGTAGTTGGATGTTAACACCATTTAGTCACATACAGCCCCAAACTGCCCTGTGTGACTGCACCAAGTAAACACATTCCAACAAAAACTGAAAAAAAATTAAATCTTTGGTACATTAGTGCACAAACTGTGTTACTTCAGTTTCCGGGCGCAGCTCACTTGCTCCCAAGACGGCTCTCTAAGTTGTAAGTTTTCTGTCTCTTATCTGTGTGTTTTCTGTCTGAACAAATGCCGTGTTCCTGACCCACTTTCCATGTCTATTCTTTATTTATGTGTTGAAACTCAGTAAACATTATGCAAATATCAAAGGGTATATTTACTAAGCAAGCATTTCAAAATCGGGAATTGCCATCTGATCAGACACGTGGAACCAACCTGAGGGAAGATGAGCCAGCTCCAGAAGTACTGAACTCAACTCTGCAACACGTGTAACGTGGCCCTACACTGACTGTGTGTAACGTGTCAGAATTCCCAGGGAACCACAAGAAATTCAGACCTCTGAGTCCCCTGTGGAAACCACAACATAACTTTCCTGGTTTAGTTTTCTCTTGCTACAAGTGATGAAGAGGTGCCTGTAGAAAATTATATTTTCAAATACATAGTATGTCCTGCCAGGGCAAAGGAAGGAGACTGCAGATCTGCTGGTGTGTAGATGTTACAATCCCTACTGCTCCCCTTCCTTGGTGTTGGCTGGGCTCTAATGTTGGTTTTTGATCACTGATGGATTGCATCACATCCCCCAACATTTACCTTACAAGGCTGAAATCCTGTTTCTTCATATCAGCATTATCCTCTGGAATATTGCGAGCCAAGATGCCTAGTTACAAAAAACAGTGCATCTTCATTAAAAAAGAACTAAATCACCAACGGGTTTTCAATTCAACACCTCCCTTCACACTGTGCTTTTTTCCTCAGAGGTTTTCCACACTAACATTTTCATTCTAGTTCAGACAGCACCCTCAGCCCCTGCTCCTTTATTCCACATTACAGAGACTCTGGCTGTTCAAATTCCATACTAGCAGGTGTTCTTCCCCCAGGGCTAAATCCTCGAGCATTTCAAGTACTGACCAGCAACCTCAGCAATGTACTTTCTAAGCACTCAGTTCTTATCCTTAAAACACTGAAACCATCATTAAGGACTTCATGGGAGAGAAAAAGGGCACCTGCCCTTTGAGACAAGGGAAGCAAGAGAGACTGAGCTGTGCAGGTGGCTGGGGGGGCCTGGGAACTCAGAGAAACATGAGGGTGGCACAGTGTAAGGAACAGCACAGTCCTGTGTTCAGGGTCATGGGAGATTGCCCCCAGCCCTCACATACGATGGGCAACAGGCTCCACGTGAGGTAGCTCAAGCACAGCAGCAGGAGATGAGAGAGCAGGTGGATTAATGTGCAGATAGACCACTCATCAGAGACTCTCCCTGCTGAAGGAGTCAGAGAACATAGGAGCATGCAGAAATCACCCCTAAAGCCTACGCTGTTGTGTTCCTCACGCTGCACACCAGACCCACCCACGGGTTAAACTCCGTGGAGCTCCCTGCCCAAGCAGGCCTGCAGCTGACTCTGCAAAGGCATCCACAGAGAAGCTCTGTTACTCATAGCCCCAGGGAGAGAGTTCTGCTAACTGCAGAGATGCCAGCACAGCAACAAGGAGATAATTCAGCCACCCTGCACTTCTCCACCCCTTGGCTTTTCACCTCTCCTTCTGTTCCGAGAGTAAATCTGTTCTCATTACTTGGTTCTTCCACACAACCCTTAAAAAAGACATCTGTCAACTCCTCCTTCCCACCCTGCCTGCCCTCTTTTAGACTGAAAAATGTATTAGCAGAAACATACCAGCGTGGACTGCAGGATGAAGGGTTTTCACACGCCCACCCAGCATCTCAGGGAAGCCTGTCAGGTCCGAAACATCTCTGCCCAAGAAGAAAGCAGATGTGCCATACTGACTTTATCTACAGGTTGAATGACCCAAACCAAAAAAAGTGCATAAATTTCACTATAAAATCCCCCTATGCCAAAGGGACAACAACTGCTTTTCCCATGAATGGAAATAGAGTTCCTGGGTCACACACAGCTAAGCAGTACAGTTATTTCTTGAATGTAAGATAAGCAAACCCCAAGTCAAAATGGTTTGTAGAGAAAATGGAAGGTCATGCGGAGGTGCTCTTCCTCCCAGCTTAGTTTCACCACTCCCTGTGACTGTTTAAACTAACAATAATGAAGGAAGGGGAAACGTGAGCATCCTTTGCTTCAGCACAGCCAAGGAAAGAAGTTGGAGAGGCACAACCAAGTGCTGGGTAACAGTGAGCTCTGGGGATGATGTAGATTTGTGCTAATGTGTGCCAGGGGCCAACCACTGCATTCATGGGAAGCAAAAATGGAGTCAGTCACCTGTCCTGCCAAATAACTGACATTTTTTTCATCACTGCACTGAAACTCATTTTTTATTTGGCCAGAGCTGTTTTTTAAATCACAGCATGGAAGAAACCAGAACATATTTCCCCAGAACCATGGGCTAAAACAGCCAGTGACTGTACCTGACCTTTTTCCAACAGTGGATGCACAACACTTAAAGGCTTTGTCTGCATTGTGATTGTGCTGGGAAACTTATTTGTGACTGATGAACTCCAGTGAACTTCAACATGTTCCTGACACATCAAGGCAAAGATCAGATTTCACCTGGCTGTGAGGAGCTGCACTCAGGACAGATTAAGAACATCACGGTAACAGATTGTCTGTCCCATGGAAACAAAGCTGGCTCAAGGCAGACAAGACATCCCAACCAAAAGCTACAAAACCTCTCTGCACAGTAACGCTTCTCAGCCTCAGCCAACAGATCCCAGAGCAAGAAGGTTCTGAAGTTTGCTTTGGGGCAGTGTTTTCTTTTCTTTTTTTTTTTTTTTTTGAATGGATGATTTGCTTTCAGATCAGTTTTCACCCATTTCCGTTCACACAGAAAACAATTTAAGCAACCCCAGGGCCCAAAAGAACATTTTTGGTGGTGATGCACAGGGCAGTGTGTGTACCTGACAGGCAAGCCAGCATCCCTCAGGGACTTGGCTGTTCCTCCGGAGGCAATTAAACCCAGGCCAAGCGCATTCAGGCTCTTCGCAAATTCCACCAGGTTGGTCTTGTCAGAGACGCTGAGCAAAGCTGGCAGACGGGAAGAGCAAGAGTGTTTGGGTTTAAACAGCGTAACAGAAAA
Source organism: Rhipidura dahli (assembly GCA_013399225.1). Classification (NCBI taxonomy): domain Eukaryota; kingdom Metazoa; phylum Chordata; class Aves; order Passeriformes; family Rhipiduridae; genus Rhipidura; species Rhipidura dahli. The sequence goes on along the minus strand of VXAC01007218.1, from coordinate 1,328,477 downwards.
CGACAAGATTAAGCGAGTGAAGTTTTTATGAGTTCCGTAGTTGAGCAGTGTACGCGGCGCCAGGTGCATGCGGAGGGGAAGGGGAGTACCAGAGCCCCGCGCTTCTCCTCAGGGGAGGCCGCGGCCTCGGGGCACCCAGCGCGGGGCCGCATCTCCTCAGCACCCTCCCGCTCCCCGAGCCCCGCAGCGGGAACAAGGGACACCCGGCCCGGGGGACACGGAGAGCGCCCGCCCGGCCGCCGGCACACCGCGCGGGAACAGCGCTGAGGCGCCTTCCGGGGCCGCCCTGCCGAGGCGAACCGGCGGCCATTGCGGGGCCGGCGGCGGGGCAGCCCCCCTCCACCCCTCACAACCCCTTCCCCGCGGCCAT
>VXAC01007218.1:1237673-1328004 GCA_013399225.1 Rhipidura dahli | reverse complement strand
AATATATATGTGTGTATATATATATATGTACGTGTGTGGACTGACATGGGTGCACCACCCACACACAGAGGCACCCACATTGTGCTCCTCATCGCAGTGGAAGGAGGTGCAGTAAAGACCATTAATTTTTTTCCAGGAGTACGGACAGGAGTTTCATCTGTGGGAAATCCTCTTGCACAGTTTCCACACGGGCAGAGGCAAAACACTCATTTACCAAGTCTGAGGTAAAAAATAATTTGCAAATAGTAAAATGATACTTTTCTTTCTTTATTTATTTTTCTCTCCATAAGGAGAGCTATCACGGGGAGCTTTTTTTCCACTATGGGCCTCCAGATTTCCTGGTAATCCTTGCAGAAGAGCTTTGCTTGTTTTCCTTCTAGCTGGTGGTTCACAGGTAACACTCACTGAACATGTTGGCTTTAGCTGGTTAAAATCTGTGCAGTGTCCCTGTAAACCCCAGCAGGGTTTAGCTGGAGGACTGGGAAAGCAGTGCTTTGCAAGTAGAGAGCTCTGCAATTAATTTGCAGCACAAGCCTTGGCCCCACCTGGTAATATTGAATCAGCAATAATGTCAGCATGGGCAGGCCCCTGAGGCATCCCTGCGTACTTGTGTCACGTTTTCATCGACCACACAGGTGCTCACTGTACACCTGCGGCTCCCAGGGCGCTCAGACTGCATTAGGCTCTCCGCTTGCATTTAAAAAAGAAGGAATAAATGAACGTTTTTAGCTCTTGTAGGCAAAAAAGTGGGAAGTACAGTGCAAGTGCAGCTGAAAGGCCCAGACTAGTGGCTGTTTTGATTTGTGAGTCTCTGGGCTTGAGCAGTATTGTCTGTGTGAGGAAGAGTCAAGCCAGAAATACCAAACAGACCGAATAAACCCAGTGTGTGTATTACTCTCAGTAGCAGCTAGTGACAAGCAGTAATAAATTACTGCTCAGGAGGGTGGCTGGGGCCAAATGAAAATATACTGTTAAGTGGTATATGAGCACTATGATTATGAAAATACATACCTTGGAGAGAATAAAAGTTGTGCAAAGAGTACATCTGAGGTGGGCTTTGGCGATGATTAATGTACGAGCAAATGAACCATTCGACAGAGTGCTGCATTTTTATCCAACTTCAGAGAGTGACTGTGTATTCCAGCAGGGTGCCTGGTGGCCCTGTCAGCCTGTGCACAAGGACAGGGACGCTGCTGCCTTAGGACAAACAGTGGGAGGGACGTTATCAGTGTCAATAATGTCGTTGGCTCTGCTGCCTGTCCAGCCGTTCGTTGTCCCTTGGCGCCTCAGGTGAGGTTTCTGTTTGTGCAGAAGTGGCAGGGGGTGGTTTGGGCTTAACCCCTGTCCCAGTCCAGAGGAGGTCACCAACATGATTAGAGGGATGGAGCACCTCTGCTATGAGGAAAGGCTGAGAGAATTGGGATTGTTCAGCCTGGAAAAGAGAAGGCTTTGGGGCCTTCCAGTACTTGAAGGAACCAACAAGAAAGATGGAGAGAGAGAACGTACAAGGGCCTGGAGTGACAGGAGAAGGGGAGATGGGGTCAGACTGAAAGAGAGCTGGGTTAGATTGGATATTGGGAAGGAATTCTTCCCTGTGAGGGCAGTGGGGCCCTGGCACCAGTTACCCAGGGATGCTGTGGCTGCCCCATCCCTGGAAGTGTCCTAGGCCAGGTTGGAGGGGGCTTGGAGCAACCTGGAACAGTGGAAGGTGTCCCTGCCCATGTCAGGGGATGGAACTGGATGATCTTTAGGGTCCTTTCCAACCCAAGCCATTCTGGGATTCTGCATCCAAGAAAGGATGTTCTGGCTATGTGCTAGAGAGGTGTCTGGAGTTGGATGTGATTTATATGTTCTGGTTTGGGGATGGCTTTGCAGGGAAATCAGACAGTCTGCCTCCCCAGAAGTTTAGTTTTGCTTTATAGAGCTTAATTAGTTTTGGTGATGTTTAGAGGATATTCAAATGCTGTGTGTTCTGCTCATGTCCCATCATTTATTCAATAGGAATGAGGTCTCTCTGGAGCTTTTTCCTGGTGTTTTAAAGCATTACAGTAGCTCGTCCTGAGCCAAGCATGCAGTAACATCGTATTGGAAATAATGGGAAGAGGTAAATGCTAGAATTACAAATACCACATTAAGGTTATTTCTAAATCATGCTAGGGCCTACATCCAAGAAAGAAAAATCAGGCTTAATAAGCACTGTGCTCTGCTGTGTTAATAAGGAGAAGTAAAAAGAGGATGAAGCTGAACAGAGGCATACAAAAGGGATGGTGTTGCTGTTGTTAGGACAGTACCCTAGCTACCCTTCTCTTGAGACTGTAGGGAGCAAGCAATGCTTTTTAGCTTGGCTCTGAGTCTGTTGTGAGTCTGTTTTCTATTGTTGGGTTTTTTTCATGTAGCAGACCAAGAGTGTAGAAAAACAGGTCAGATTGGCTGTTGATTAATCTGTTAGGGTTGGAAGCAAACAGGGTAGGATTCTCCAGCTTCCTGCAGCTGCCTGTGGGCTAGCAGAGGGTGGGCTGGGCCTGCCAGTGGGCAAGGAAGACCCAGCCAAAATGTAGGACTCCATCCAAATTGGAAGTCTGTGACTGGCCTGGTTTGGGGCTTCAGAGATGAAGTAGTAGTAGTGAGTAGTGAGTGTTACACCAGTGGTCTGATGTGGATCTGTCCTAGCTCAGGAAAGGTGTCTCATCGCCATGAGGCTGCTTTGGAAAAACATGTTATTGTGGGCATCTCTGCCTGTGTGACCACAGTCCTCAGCTTTGAAACTCCCCATCATACCAAGCTTATCTTCCTTAACCAGCCCCTGCTTTCATTTATATACCTCCCCACACTTTTCCTCAACAACCCCTTGCCTCTGCTGTGCTCTGTGTTGCCCTCAAGCAAAGGTTGGGGCATTCAGCACGATGTAAGACAAATACACCTCTGTCTTACTCAAACTCCTGTTTTCTTCCCTGGCAGTTATTAACTGGGAAGCAGTGAAGTGCAGATGAGCAGTATGTTACATTCACAAGGGGCACTGCTTCTCCTGCATTGTTCTGGTATCTGGTATCTCCCTTGAGGATGCTGTTTGCCAGGCACTGGGTCTCAGTTTCTCCAGTCTCCCAGAGAACACAGTCTCGCAAGCACTTATCTGTGCTCCTCACTCAGTATTATGGGATTGCTTACTGCAAAGGTCTTGTGGCTTCAAGTGCCCTGTTCCAGATGCAGTACAACAGTAGAGGTGGGAGTGGAATTGAATCCAGGCTGCTTCTCAAGGGTTACTGCTGTCGTGCGGGAAAAAAAACGACAACTTGCACCAGAATCTACTTAAAGTTGTTTATTAGAAGCGATCCGGTGCGTCCGGAATTCCCCAAAAACAAAAGAAGCCAGGAAACAGAAAAATAAGTCCCGGTGCCGCAATTAGTCTACCCAGACCGTCAATGACGGCCAGGGAGTGAGTGGAAGCCCGACTGAGTCGGGTCCCTCTTGAGTCTAAACTCAGGAGGAAAAAAAAATTAAGCTAGGATCCAAAAGGATTTTGAGGCCAATCACCCGACTCAGAGCTATCCAGCTGCTAGTCAGCTAGAGAGCAAAAAGGACTTCTCCGCAGCCCGATGCTCGCCTGAGGCAAGTCAGGAACAGAAAAGCCCCCGCCCCTAGTGGGACGAGTCTTTTATAGGGGTCTGTGAGGGGTTGGGTCTGTCTTCTTTTCCCCTCCTTCAGGTGGAATTTATTGGTGGTACTAATTAATGAGGGGATCCTTCCCGCCAATAAGATGCATGTCTAGGGGTGGTGCTGGTGGCTCATTAGCATTGGCGGGAAGGAGCCTCATTAATATTCCACCCTTGATACATCTCCCTCACAGACCCAACGGACTGTTACTATTTTTAGTACGGGTGCAGAGATTGTCCTTTAATATTGGATCGGGGGATGGGCCTCCCTTTTAATGTGATTGACAAAAGACCTTTTAAACTTTATTAATACAAATCTTAAATTTCACGTAAACCTTTTTAAACACACTTCTTAACTTTAACTATAATAACTTTGGAAGGAAACTTGCTGTTAGAACTTGTCTTAACATTTAAAACTCAAAAACTCCCCCCTCTTCACATTCTTATGGGTTACCTCACACAACTGCAAAAATTCAATTATAACTTTTATGAATAACACTGCTATATCCAGGCTTTTGGTGTGTGTGCCTTTTGCTCTCAGGGTTCATGATAACTGCAGGGTAAAATCTTTGGTGTATTCCAGGAGAAGAAGAGCTGCTAAGTATTGTTCTGTTGAACCTTGTTCAAGAACTGCATCACACTGCCAGTGCCACTCGCTACCAGTTAACTCTGGGGTAGCTTCAGCCCTGAGCTGATGAACAGGCTGGCCAGGAGTGTTCCACAATAACAGAGAGGCTCAAGAGCCCTGATATATTTTGAGTTTCTTTTTCAGCCCTTATCAGCTTGGAGCAGCTTTTGTTTTACCATGTTCCTTGGAGGTCCCAGTTAAATCACATCCGTGGTGTGCTGGCTGTCAGCTGTCCTTGTAAATCCCTGCTTAGGGTCCCACGGAGATGCTGAGGTGACAGTGAGCCTTTAGCTAAAGTTCAGACACCAAAGAGCTCTGCACGTTCAATTTGACCTGGGGTGTGAAGGTTACATCCCCTCTTCACTCACCAACAGCAGTGGTCGGTTTTCCCAAACCAGTGATATCAATGTCTAATGCTTTCCCTGCAAAAGAATCAGCTTCCTTGTAATGGAATAAATATTGCAGATTTCAGCCTGAGTTATTCTCCTAATGCTCTGGGTTATGAATGAGACCCAAAGGTGCATAAACCGAACAACAGTTTATTTTCTGAATGTTCCCATTCCTTTCCTCCCACAGGCTGGTTCCTATCCAAGCATAGAAGGAAAAATAATATGAAAAAAGTAAGAAATAGTTTATCCTGTTGGCGACTCAGTGCCTACTCTATGGTCTGAACCCACATGTAGGCTGTGGCTGAACAGGTCTGTTTGCAATTGCAAATATGGGGTTTGTAGGAAAAAAAAAAATCCCATCTGCTTTGAGGTTTTTTGGCTTCTTGAGCTATTTGTGTGAAAGGAGTAATTCCCAGAGAAAAGAGGAGGAAATACTTTGTTAGGGTGTTTTTGCTGTAGGTGCAAAGAAATTATTTTATCCACAAATAAGCAGGCTGCTTTATCTTTTCATAGCACCACGGAATCCCAGAATGGATTGGGTTGAAAGGGACCTCAAAGCTCATCCAGCTCTACCCCCTGCTATGGGCAGGGGAACCTTCCACTATCCCAGGTTGCTCCAAGCCCCGTCCAACCTGGCCTTGGACACTTCCAGGGATGGGGGAGCCACAGCTTCTCTGGGAAACTGAATTCACTGATTCTTTCCCGGAACAGCTGTTTTTATCAGCCTCTCCCTTTGCCCCCAGCTCTCTGGACACCAGCGGTTGTGTCCCTGGGTGAGGGGGCTGCTGCCGGGAGGGCAGTCCTGCCGGGATGTTGTCGGGATGCTGCCGGATGTGCAGGGAGCCGGCTCCCACTAGAGCGCGCTAGGACAGTTAAAATGGGGCCGGTTTTCTGCTGGCATCAGGGTGGAACCCTCAAAGACGCCTGTGTAAGGAATGGCACTTTTATTTTTCAGCAGGGATTCTGGCTGGGTTCCCCATCTTTTGGGTACGCTTTTCCTGGATGAGTGTGCAGCAAAGCCAGCTGTAGCTGCCTGAGAGCACTGAGGTTTGGGCTGGGTCAAGTCCTGGCAAAAACCTGTTGGAAGACCCAGCCTGGACAGAGGGCAGGGAGGACATTTGTCCTCAAGCCCTGGCCTATCTCACAGTCCCTTTGTTTGCTGCTCTGTAAGGCAGAGGAAGTGGGAATCTGTGCAGTACTTGGACATGGACAGGAGTCCACCTCAAAGTCCCACTGTTGGTCTGCTGTTGTCATCTGTGCATTTTGAAACTACCCCTAACAAACTTGCCCACCTTCACAGGAGAATTTCCTGCCTCAGCCCAGGCTCTTAGACTCCTGTCTGCTACCCTAGTTTGCTTCATGTTTACTTAATTAGCCAGCTGGAGCATAATTCCTTTCATGATCTACAGTCTAATACATAAATATGACAGTGACATGAATCTTGGCTTAGGTTTCAATTTGCATGTTAATTCATTGTGGTTCCCTTGATAGCTGGAATTTGCTCCAACAGGTTCTGGGAGATGATGAAATGGGCGGGGTGTTCTCCTGTGCCCCAGTGAGAGCCTGGAGCGATAGGTGACATAGTTTTACTGTCCACCAGGCATCATCTCTGGTAGATCTATGGCAAAAAGCAAAGCAAAAATCCTAAATGAGGAGTTTTTCTCAGTACAAAATGCAAATAAGAGTCATGGCTCTGGTAGTTGAGAAGCATCTGGAAATCAGTGAAGCCTGGTGAGACAGCCTGCAACAGATTAAGAAGGAACACAGTGATTTTACACAGCAATCCAGCCCCAGTCATCTCTGGTTCACAAAGCCCTCGGCACACTTATCTAGAGAAGAGACACTCTCCAGGCAGGCAGGAAACAGTGATTTCCCTGAGTGGAAGACAAGCCCATGTTGGCTGTGAAACATTTGGGCACAAACCCCATCACTCCACGAGACTCATCTCTCTGTCTGACATCCAGGAGCTGGCTCACAGGGAAGGAAGTGCTGCGAGCCTGTGTTCAGTTCCAGCGCTCTGGGGGACCCTGGGAACACCGTCAGGCTCACGGGAGACTGTCAGCAAGTGCAGGCAGAGCTGCCATTTGCCAGCATGCCCGAGAAAACAGCGGCTTGCTGAAGGTGGCTTGAGGAGGCTCTCCTGGAAAGACAGCCATAGGTGGTTATTTATCTGTTACATTAGAGCTAACTGACATCCAGACCCCGGAGAGCCAGGATACAGGATAAAAACAGGGCTTGCCGCAAGACCCTGTGAGCTGAATAGAAATCATGGCTAAATTGGAGGATGGGAAAAGAGACAGAGTTGTGTGAGGAGGCATGGCCAGCATCACACAGTAGGCAGTGCCACAGCTGGCGAGGCTTGGAGCAGTCTCTAGCTGGCAGATGGGTTTAGTTGCAGCAAATCATCCATTTTCAGATTTTGCTGATTTTACACAGTCTAATTTTAATAACAGAAGAAAAGAGTGAGATATTTTTTTCATAAATCACTTTTTCCTTTCCTTTTTTTTCCTCCCAAGTAACTGCACTAGGTCACTGCATTTTGGCCTTAGAAACATGAATAACATTTCAATGAAGAATTGTGGAGACAAAAAATTGAAAATAAATGTTGTCCGTTCTCTGTGTTCAAAACCCAATGGCTTTGGATTCTCCAGGAGTTTCTTGTGCTATCTGAAAATGCTGTTATCTTGTATGCCCTGCATTCGTAATCAGCTGTGGTTCCTTCTTTCTGTTCTGACCTTCCTTGCTCAGAGTCTTGAGTCACAACAGGACAAACTCTGGTTTTTCAGAATCACCTTCCTCATACTTTATGGCTAGAAAAAGAAGGGGTTTTTTTCCCCCAGAAAGCATTATTAAATCAAGCCTTTTCATTTTTTACCTCAGTCAAAGTCAAGTTTTTCAGCTTTTCATTAAAAACTGAGTATTTTAAATTGTTCAGGAGGCCTTAAAATGAACATTTCCAGGTTTTAGAATAAACACTGTCATTTTCCAGATACTGCTTTTCAGGAAAGTAGGATTTAATCACATAGCTTCTATTCCATTAACCAGGTTCCCCAGTTAAATATTTTGACCTAGCTTAGTACAGCTCTGGATTTTGGGAAATGCAAGGTTATGATAAGCCTGGGCAAATTCAGTGAGGGGTGTTGGTGTTTCTCTGCATGAAACAAGGGGGAAAGCCTGTTCACAGTTGAAATTTCTTGGTGAAAAGCCCCGGGCAGGGCTGAGTGCCATCGATCCTGGACACGGATTTCCTGTGCTCATGTGGCAAATCCACCTGGAAGTGGCAGGGAGCCTTCAGAACGGGGATGACAAACACCACTCCTCATTAGGCAGAGCTGAGGCAGGTAGTAATTTACCTGGAGCTGCAGTGATGCTGCTTGTGGCTCATGTCCTGATGATTCCTGACCCTTTTGGGGCAAGGGCAGGATCAGCGTTGGCTCTGCTGGGTGCAGCTTTCCTCCACCTTTTCCTCCACCTGTCTTCATGTGTTTCAGGCATGGAAACTGTGTCCCTGTGCCCATCTGTGCTCAGTGGTTTTGGAGCCACTGGAGCTTTAATTGTGTGGAGCTGTTTTCCTGGGCTAAATTAGCAGATACATGGGGGTGACAATTTCGGCCCCATACGAGTTTGGTGGTAAAAACTGAGCCTGGGACTCAGGCCAAGGCAGCAGGGCCAGTGGGAATTGAATGGGACTTCCTGCAAAACACAGCTACAGACTTTCAATTTACTTTCTTCAATTTACCTAGCTAATGTCTCCTCCAGCCCTGCTTTTTAATTCATGATAATATCATCAATCTCATAATTATGACCTCATCTCATTCTCTATCAAGACTTGGGTGACAAATAAGGACAGGGTCACACTTCAGTTTGTGTTGCTCTGTTCTATTGACTAGGTGAAAAGAAGCAAACATGCTGGGCACAGAATTTCCAAAACATAAAATTCTGCTGACATTTAGCTATTCCTGGAGGGTTGAAAAGTAGGACTTGTTGGTTGGTTGGTTTTATTTACACTGTTTTTCACATAAATACACATCTTGTCAGACCTGGGAACAGACTCCTTTGAACTCATCTCACGAGCACACATCAGCATCATAAACAAACACACAGGGAGAAGAATGATTTCTCCAGGCAAGAGGCAGCTTAATCCAGTGGGTCAGATAAAAATAGAATATGGGAACTTCTCCTTTTATAGATTAACCATGGCAAGGGACTGAAATCCCAGTGTTAGGCAGCATCAAACATCAAACTGATGCCATAAGCCATGGCAGGGAGCACACTGAGAGTAGGAATTAAGAACATGATTGAATCATGTGAAAGGGTTTTTACTCCTGAATTAGTGTTAGAGACTTGGGTCTAATGTTACGGTTTGGGGAAAGGATGGTTAATTCTTCACATCCTGTATTTTTGGTCAGGTTTGACATTTCCCTGCCAAAACCCCCCTTTGCTGACCCGCTGTTGATAATTTTACTGAGTTATCAGCATCATCCCATCTGGAAAGAGGGTGGCTTTTCTTCACAGACATTTTAGGCTAAAGAGATCCTCTTCCAAGGATCTTGGAAAGACCCTGAATGCTGAATTTCATGGGGTTCCTTGTATTCCCAAGAAGGGATAAACGACAAGGCTGTGGGAAGTCCAGCGTTTGAAGCTTGATCTCTGCCTCTGTTGCAGACCTCCAGTGTGACACTTGGAGCAGACTCCACCCTCGCACAACAGAAACAAACCATGACGAGTGAAAACTAGAAGAGAAACATTTGGAATGTAATGGAGTTTTTTTATAAACCCGTCAATTTTCAAGCCACTTTCCCCATTTCCTGAGCCAACCTGAAAATTGTGAATGTTTGGGGTAGTCAATATCACACAAACAACATCCGCTTCCAACATGTGTATTTCCACAAGCCTCTCACTGGTGGTACTGTGGAAGCAGTGCTGTTTCTCCTTCATATAACACCATGTGGTGCTATTCATACTGGTTTGGTGCCCCGGTCTGAGCTGTATCATGCCACGCACCAGTTTTGCTACTGTCTTGGTTTGAGACAAAGTTGGAGGAATGTCCCAAATGAACGTATCCTCTAATACAGCGCAGATTTCTGCAGCCCCTTCCCCACAAGTTCAGAAAGAAATTTCCTCGAAGGAAAGTGAAAAAAACCTATTTATTTAACAAGCAAAAAGTGCATGCAGGCACGGAAAAAANTCCTGAGCCAACCTGAAAATTGTGAATGTTTGGGGTAGTCAATATCACACAAACAACATCCGCTTCCAACATGTGTATTTCCACAAGCCTCTCACTGGTGGTACTGTGGAAGCAGTGCTGTTTCTCCTTCATATAACACCATGTGGTGCTATTCATACTGGTTTGGTGCCCCGGTCTGAGCTGTATCATGCCACGCACCAGTTTTGCTACTGTCTTGGTTTGAGACAAAGTTGGAGGAATGTCCCAAATGAACGTATCCTCTAATACAGCGCAGATTTCTGCAGCCCCTTCCCCACAAGTTCAGAAAGAAATTTCCTCGAAGGAAAGTGAAAAAAACCTATTTATTTAACAAGCAAAAAGTGCATGCAGGCACGGAAAAAAAAGAATGAATAATGTTAAATAATGCAACCTCTCGCTGCAGAGGAGACCTGGGAAGATTTTCAAAGTCCTTTGTGAGTGTGACTCTCTCCTCTCCGGAGCTGGGTTTCGGCACAGGCCCCTCCGGGCCATGGTGTGGGGCCTCCCGGTGATGTTCCAGTGTTGCTGAACGGCCCAGAAGAGAAGAAGAAGAAGCCAAAGTCCCAGGAAACTCCTTGCTTTAGCTAATGAACAAGAAGCTAGCTAAAGAGCAAAAGGAATGCCACCCTCTTCCCTGCTGCAGAGAGCCGAGAGCTGAGGGGAAAAAAGCAGGAAGGTGCTTTCCTCCGCTCCGCAGCAGCAGCAGCGAGCTCTCTCTGTTGTTAACACAAGCTGCCGAAAGAGTTCCACCAGCTTCCCCCCGCCTCTCTCTAAGGTACAGCAAGGCACAGGATTCATGTCTGGCATAGGGCAGACGATAGGGAATACAGTATCCCACAGTCACCCCAGGACAGCTATTCATTTCTTGTGTTCCCACTTGATAGCTGAAATACTGCAGCCCTCCGAACTTGCTTTCCTGTTTCCCCCGATTTTCACTCATGCTCAGATTAGCACTTAGTCATCTTTACAAACCTCTCCTTTCCCTGTGTTCTCTTCTCTAAAGCATGACCAAAATTTGTTTGCATAGGATTTTTATGAGCTTCTGCCCTCACTAAAAAAGGGCCAACTTGTCTTGGGAAGTTTCCCCCATCAGTTTTGACATCTCCTGAAGCCTGCCATTCCTTAGCATTAATTTCTATAGCTTCCCCCAATTTCCCTGGAAGAAATTCTGATTAGGCAATAAGCGCCGGGCCATCCATCATTTCACGCCAGTCACAAGGCACACGGTGCTTCTCAGCCTGGAAGGCACAGATCGTTCTTAATCAACCCGAGTGTGCCGCGGGTAACAGAGCTAAAGACCCCACTTCCCGGGCCATCCCCCGGGACCCTGTCTAAGCATGGAAGTAAGGCAGAGCCATTGCGAGTGCCGTGTATTGGTGCAGCACAGCTGATTAAACCCCTGCAAAGCTCAGAGGGCTTCACAAAAGTCCTGTCAGTCAGCTCGCGTTTGATTTCAGGTCTGATTTTCATTTGTTTACAGCGTCGCCCATTATGTGTAGAGTGTTTGCTAAACGCTGGAGAATAATGGTCCTGTCCCACATAGCTGACAGCAGAGGGGCTGACAAAGGGGAGGAAGGCAGTAAAAGGGGTAATTTATGTATGAGTCATGCTTCCCAGCCAGCTGTGCCGATAAAAAATGGCCACCTTTATGGGAAGGCTGGAAAAGAATAACAGAATTACCTTAATGAAAAAAAAAAAAAGCAAAAAAACCCTCCAAACAAACGAAGTATTTGGAGCAGCAGTTTGATTAAAGATGACTTGACTGACGACAGCACAGGCAGGGGAGTCCTGGGGAGGCATTTGGGTTTATCAGATTCAGGGAAAGATGTTTCTGGCACAGACACCTGCGCTAAGACAATATGGAGACAGCAGCAGGAGGTCCTGCCTACGGCACAGAAAAACCTGACAAGGAAGCAGGAAAACAGAAGACATGAAGTGTGAGAGATGAGAATTGATAAGCAGGGGTGGAGTTATGAGCTGGGAGCAGTCGGTGAGGCAGGGGAGGAAGTCACTGGAGATACTTTTTCGGCAAATTGCCGAGCAGTCCCATATCCACCTAATGCACAGAACTCTGCAGGAAGATTTATGTTGTCATCCAGCCACCTGACTTGGGGCCTGACTTTGCTCCACTTAGAGGCAGTGACAGACTCCTATTGATTCATGGGAACCATAGAAATCAAAGAAAACTTGCTGTGGCAACTGGCTAATTCAATAAAAGCATTGATTTTTCTGGCTGGACAATTAGAAAGCATGAATGTAGTGTAGCTGATTTCTGTCTCTGAATTAATGTAACAAATGATCATTGATTCAAGTGAGACGAAACTGTACCCCAAAGGAAAGGAGCTTCCATAGTAAAAATACCGCAGCCCATGTGGGCTGGTCTTTAGTGTGCCACAGACCGAGCTGGTTATGATTCTGTGTCTCTGCTGGTTAGCACACTTAGGTGACTGTCACCTCACAGAGCAGCCAAAGTAAAGGCACACACACGGGGCCAGGGAGAACTCTGGAACAGTGATGCGGGAGACCATGGAGTTCAAAACAGGCAGTGGGAGCACCTCATAGCATCACTTCAGATGAATGGCTCTAGTTTTGCCCTGGGTTTGAGATTGAATCGTGGGATGGTTTGAGTTGGGAGGGACCTTAAGGCTCATCCAGTTCCACTCCCTGCCACGGGCAGGGACACCTTCCACTACCCCGGTCTGCTTCAAGGCCTGTCCAGCTTGCCCTTAGACACTTCCAGGGATGGGGCAGCCACAGCTGCTCTGGGCAACCTGTACCATGGCCTCACCGCCCCCACAGGGAAGAATTTCTTGCTAACATCTGATCTAAACCTACTCTCTGTCAGTTTGAAGCCATTCCCCCTTGTCCTGTCACTGCAGGCCCTTGTAAATAGTCTCTCTGCATTTTTGTTGTCAGCTCCTTCAGGCATTGGAAAGCTGCAATTAGGTCACCCCAAAGCCTTCTCTTCTCCAGGCTGAGCAATCCCAGTTCTCCCAGCCTTTCCCCATGGAGCTGCTCCATCCCTCTGATCATCTTGGTGCTTCATCTGGACTGGCTCCAACAGCTCCACGTCCTTCCTTTGCTGGGCCCCCAGGGCTGCAGGCAGCTCTGCAGGTGGGGTCTCACCTGATTGGAGCACACAGCTCTCTCTTCCTGCACAGTGAGGAGCATACATTGAGCCCCCCTCAAAGCCTTAAAAGAGGAACTTCTTAAACCACGTGCAGGAGCTGTAAACAGGCCCCAAGATTTTCAGGGCTGCAGGGTATTTGCAAACTTCGGTTATGGCTTCATGCTTTGCTGCCCTGGCTCAGGAGTTAGTGTTGCAGGCAGCGTGATGATTTCTTTGGTAGGAATCTGGCGTGTCACTTGTCCATCTGCAAACCCCTCTTGCTGTTGAGATTGGTTTTAATGGTGTTGAAGCATCTTGAACTCACTGCACCGTGGAAGGCCCCAGTCTGGACTGAGGAGTCCCAGCTGCAGACAAAGCACCCACCAAGGGTGACCGTCCCTGCAGCAGGGAACACATCCCGGTGTTCCCACCTCCTGATTTTGGGCTGGCTGCTGTGTGTAGCAAGGGTGTGCTTCAGTGCTGGCACAGAGACTGCTGCTGCTGTTCCCTGCTGGGTGTCACCGGGGCTGCAGGGGCAGGACAGGCAGTGACATTTTAGCAGCTGCTGTTGTTTGCGTCAGCGCGTGCGAGTCAGGGCCCTGACCTGGGGGATGTTCCATGTTGATCCCTGGCCTTGACGTGGATGGGTCATCCCAACACCCCTGCCCTGCCAGGTACCTCCTCCTCTCATCACCCCACTGCTTCTGTGCTTGGTGCCTTTTTTTGTTCTGTTTCTAATGGCCTGTACCTGCAATGGAGATGTTCTGAGAGGGCCCAGCAGACACAATGTACCTCATCACAGGAACAGGAGTGAGGAGGTGTGATAAGAGTTGTGGAGCATGAATGGAGCGGGATGCTCGGCGTCGGAGGGGAGGAGGGATATTCCGATCAGGCACTGGGATAAAAGCTAAGCTGCTTTACAGCACAGCCTGCTAGAAAGCGGTGGTTAGAAAAACATGTCTATTAAAAGGTCAGGTGTGGCCCTGAGTTCTGGGCTGACACTTGCACAAGCTGGTAAATGATACATAATGAACACCTTATTAGCTTGTCTATTTGGGGTCACCGTGAACAACCCATTAGAAAATAGTAGGTTTCTCAGAGGCTGCCAAATGCTGGTTGTTATTATTTCTGCAGATAATACTGAATCTGTAATTTGTTTGAGAGCAGCTTATGCAATATTTGGTGATTAAATCTGGAGCATTAACTAGATAATTTAACTACTTTGTGTGCTTCTCTTCACTGACCCTAACTCTTAGAATCAGATTTCTCATGTGCAGCAGTCAGAGGGACAACCACAATTAAAGTTTCACTACCCCAAACCACTCAAAAATTGTGGTGGCCTTTCTGATGTCCATGTTTTTTTAGAGTCTGTGGTTTTCAGCCTTTTAGTTGTGAGAGCTGAAAATTAATCTTTTGCTTCAAGTAATGAAGAACTCTCACTTATATCCCAGATCCCAGCACCAGAAACATCAGGGAGAAAAATGAAATACTTGAGAGCATAAAACTCCAAATGAACTTTCAGAATGCAGCGCAGGATTTGCTCCCAGGAAACTGTCAGTGCTCCTGCTGGAAGTGGTGAGTGCTTGCTGAAAAGCAATCGTGAAAGATGCCAGACTTGTTTAAAAATTCACAACCACGTTTACATACTTACAACTTTTCTCCCAGTATAGTGAGAGAGCTCCACTCCTGTAACTGCTGGTAGCTGTCACGGAAGCTTTTTGTTTCCTAGCAAAAGGTACAGAGGCAGCAGTGGCACATGCAAGACAGCTTTGATGCAGAATGTTCAAAAGCCTGCTTTCTATTGCCTCTCCAAAGCCCGGTCCCCAGAAACCTTCCTTGACCTCTTCCAGATATGAAATAGTCCAGGATGGGCTTTGGTGCTCTTCTTCACAAGATTCTTCCATGTCCTCCCCACAGGCATCTTGCCAAACAGCCAAGGAAAGTGTTACCAGCACTGCTTTCTTCTGTGGATGGATTTTGATTATTAATGAAATGGTCGGGATGAATGGAACTAGTTCACATCTTGTCAAAGCAGCACAAGCAGGATGCTGCTTTTGTGAGCCTTGCCACTGCCTCTTCCTCCTCCAGATCATCCCTTTCATGTGCCTGAGCAGCACTGAGGTGACAGCCTGCTTCATTAAGAGCTGCTACAGCATGGGAAACAGCTCAGGAAGTGGTTAACAAACAGCAAAGAGAAAACTCAGAGACAGAATGAAAAAAGAGGGGAAGAAAGAGCTGTTGCATTTCCACAACCTTCCAAGCAGGCATTCCAGTATGAGTACATTAAATTCTTGTATTTCTCAACAGCAAGGGCTGTTTAGCAATAGAGACCTTTGGCACTGAAAGAGGCTCAAAACAAATCTTTGCAGGCAGCAATAAAACACAAGGAGTGTCATGCTGAACGTCGCTGGGTCGCGTAGCTTGTTAAGACAAGAGGCTGGAGGCTTATTTGTGCAATCCCTGCAAGAAGTGTTGTCCTGTGACACACTCACTGTCAGAGATAACTGCCTTGGAGATCAAAAAAGGAAAAACTGAATGTAGTCCTACAAATGCCACAGTAAGTTGTGCACAGCCACACAGACACACAGAACATGAAGGTTTTTTGAAACTTGACCCAAGCTGCATTTGGAACTGGGTTTGGAGCTGTTGATTGTTTTGTGTGGAAAAAAATAACTGCAAGAGATGCTTGTTGTGCATCCTCTGAGCAGCTTGGTCTAGGAGAAGGGGTCCCTGCCCTGGGCACGGTCTTAGAATGAGATGATCTGTAAGATCCCTTCCAAGCCAGGCCATTCTATGATTCTGTGATTCTAGAAATTGAGAAAAAAAAAGGCTCAAAGCCAATGCATAATACAGGCTCTTGTCTGGAAGTTCCCAGCATCCGGTCCAGGAAAAAGGCAGTGTGGGGTTTTCCCATTTTTCTCCTGTAAAAAAGGAGATTTGACTCCCCAGCTTTCCTGAGATCTGAATAATAAAATAGTTCTAGCCAATGTTTATATTAAGGTTTGGCTTTGGTGGTGCTTTGCATTGCACCCGCAGCGTGCCAAGAGCCATCCAGGAGAGGCCTCTGGCTCCCACAGCCTGGTGCCCCAGTCCTGCAGAGAGTTTTTCCACAAGCTTTTCTTCCCGTTTGTGGGGAGCTGTTCCACTTTTCAGTTGTCTGTGGAGTTAAGCACGTGTATAAATGATTGCAGAAGTGGGTTATTTAAACTTTGGCTTATGTAAGGGCTATAAATTTTAAGATGGTTTCTTCCAGGGATTTTGCACGCAGATTTGAGTTTGCCCTGCTCATACTCCAAGGAGAACTGAGGAAATGTGGACTTGTGTCCGTGGTTAGCTGACAGCTGACCGTTCCAGCTCAGCTCATAGTGAGCTCCGAGCATCGCAGCCACAGCTCTGTATGCCTTTAAAAATCACAGCAAATGATGCTGAAAATCCCTGTGCTCTCACACCACAGTGTATAGCTTTGTGTGTGTGTATGTGAGTTCCATGTGAGTTCTACCTTCTTCCATGCATGAGAGGCTTTTTTCCAGAATCTCTCTCCCTTCCCAAACCCACTGTTTAACCAATATTTGATGAGGATGTTTTTATTCTCAGTTTTCATCAGCTTTCCCGTGGAATTTAAGATAACTTGACTGTCACAAAATATCCAATTGCATCCAAATGGCATTAACACATGGGACTGGGGGAGATTCCATAAATACCAGTGGCACAGGAAGCAGTGTTTTACATTAATGGGGCCCTGAGGCTCCTGCCTGCCTCCAAGTGATGATCTCCTGGGCAGTCTTTGTGCCCAAAGCAATCTGAAAATAGTCCTGCAGCACAGAATTGCTTGCAGTATTTTGTCCCATTGCTAGCCCACCCTTTTTCCAAATTACTCTGGATGCAAATGAATCTGTCCCTAATTTGCTTCATGTAAATGCAGGAGATAAAATGCTGATTCTACAATAGCTGGATTAGTCAAAGAAGGCCATGTCCAGGTATCATGGAGTCCCCTATTTGCTGTTCTTGGGCTTACAGGAAAAATGTTCCAAATGGGAGACAATTATATGTTGTTTGCTGACTTCTGCCATTACATGTTATGTTACTTGTGCACTTCAGGTCCGTTCATCCAAGCCAAACAGCCTGCACTGGTGAGAAGGTTCTTGCCTTGCTGTGTCATCTGCCTGACACTGGATATTACCTCCACATTTATCCTCTGGTTTAACTCCCAAGCAGAAGTTATATCCCAGATAAATACACAATCGTATTTGCCCTCAGTAGTCCTTAATGTTGTCTTTCAGTTGTCAGGATGGCACAAACTGAGCCTTTTTCACCCATTTCTAGTGAGATTCAGGTATATATCTATCTATCACAGTCTGTCTTGGAATTAGTTTTGGAAAGCCAGGCATCAGTTACTCCTTCCCAGGGTCACATGGATTAGTGCCTACAGAGGGCACCCTCTTCCATGGCATTTTTTCCTCAAGCAGACACCTGATGCTACTTCTGTTTTCTTGGAGGCAACGAATGTTGCTTCCAGTGCACCAACAAAGTGTCTCATTATTAAATAATTAGAAAAGGTTTTTTATAAGCATTTTGACTGTAAAGAGCCCCAATTACTATTGTTACTACAACCTTCTGGCAATGCAGAGGAAGACACTGGTGAATCTTCCTTTGATCTTTGTGGAAACAAGCTGGAGTAAATGGGCAGACCTTTGGACTCTAAATAATGATACTATCCATAAATAATAAATCTCTGCAGGGCCCTTTGTAGACAGACTGTAACTTCCTGCCCAAAGGTGTTAATCTTCACACACAGGCACTGTGTCTGTCCTGTGCTCCTCTCTCTTATCACTGGTCCTGTTGCTTACATTTCTGATTGTGGTAGTTGTAATGGCATCCAAAAGGACACTCATTCTTTGGGATGGGTTTGGGGGTTATTTTACAATGGGTTTTTATGATGTAAAAGTTTTCCAGACAGAAATTTTTGGGGGGGGTCAAGGAAAAGAAAGCAAGAAGTAACAAACAAGGTCACTTTTTGGAGATTTTCAGACCTCCAGATTGGCAGTGAGGTGAATTCTGTCCAGAAGCTGCAAAACCCAGCAAGATATTTGGGATGTCTTGGACTTCAGACCAAGAAGTTCAGAATACAGGGAGCAAACAACCTTGCTGATAGTCAGAGGGGCCTGCCAGGCCTACCAGACATCCAGATGTCCTGGAGCTGTTGCTGTAGACAACTTGCCTTTCAGCTTTACTGTGCACACGTAGTGGGACCAGCACAAACATGACCTCTGACCTGCTGAGGAGGTCCTGCATGCTGCATCATTCTATGCCCACCAAGCATGGCTTGGTTTGGGTGTGATTGACCATCTGTGGCTATCCAGAAGCTGCTGGACTTGCTGTGCAGATCCATCCAGCAGTACTGGAGTTTAATTGCTCCCCTTTCTCTGTTCCATGCCCAAGATAACTTCCATGTGATGGCAAAGTCCCAGTATCAGCTCAAGATTTCATCCCACTGTCATTTCTGTTTGAAAAATCAAACTGCAGCATAAGTCAGCTCTCTGAGGTGTGAATCTAGAGTGGGGCCTGTCTGCTTGGACATCCAGGGATGTGCGTCTTACAGGACACCTCCCAAGGCAAGGACACATCATGGAAGCCCCAGTGAGGGATGCAGGTGGCAGGGAGAGGGGAACTGCAAACTGGGGGTGTGCAGGTGAGGCCCAGGTGGGTGGCAGCACATTTTCCAACACATCCTACAGCACCTCCCAAGCAGCTGCCTCTCCCAGCATGTGTCCCACGCCTGCTCCCCGGCTCTCCAAGGGTCAGCCTGTGTGCCTTGTGCTCAGGCACACAGGGGTTTGGAAATGCAGGCCATAAACTCAGAGCATGCCTTATAATGAGCCCTTCTCCTGTGTGCTGCACTTCCTGAAGGACCAGGCTGATTCCTCCCGGGAAGGGTGCCTGGTGCTGCAGTCATTAGGGAAAGGAAGGGCGAGCACTCTCTCCCAGGCTGATTGCAGAGCCACCCTCCCTTGCCCATTCAGTGAAGATTGCCCATCTCCACTGTGTGAGTCAGAGAATCAAACCCTCTTTCGGGACAGCTGCCTTTTATCAATGACCTGAAGAGGGACAAGAGATCTTTAACCTTTCCTTTGGTTGGAATGAAGGAGCTCTCAGAAATATTCTGTAGGTAAGCGAGCCCCTCTGTGCTCCTGTCGGTGCTCCTGCATCACCGTGGTGCTCGTGAGGGGATTATTACAACACATATTTCTCTCTACAGCAAGCAAGTTCCCAGCTCCAGGAGGCTGACAGGCCTTGTGTAACTTGTCATTACTCATCAGCACTCCCTATGCTCGTTTAGATCTCAGGGTGTGGTTTTAATTAGCCGATTTTGTAACAACACCCAGGTGACTTGGTGATGGATAGTCACCCTTAGGAACCGATTAAGCAGGAGCGTAGTGGCTCCACGTCCTCAGACTGCACTCTCAGATTGCTGCTTGCTTCTAGAAATCAAGCTTGTGAGGTTGCTTGTCTGCTCTTCCCCATCGCTCCCAAGCCTGTTGGTGGATGAATCCCACAGAAGTGATCAGCCCTGTAGATACTTCCTTGAAAGGTGCAGCCAGGTGGAAGAGGAAGAATATGAGAAGTGCCTGGACTGGGAGTCCTGTGCTTGTTGTAGAAAGTCCATGTGGGAAGGAACATGTGTGAATGCACCCCAGCTATGGGGGGAACAAACACTGCTCACAACTCAGTTACTAAATCTGAGCAAACCTATTAATCGGTGTTTTCTTATCCCATAAAATAATAAAAAATTATGGTTTTTCCTGGTTTTTGCATGATTGTGTGTATTGGGTCAAACCACTGCATTATGGAACATAGAAAAAAACCCTTATTAAATCCCCATAACTGAGGATTTAACTTCCTTTGATGTGCAAATAGAGTTAATATTTAATTTGACACAGTTTTAGTCTTTCAGGAAATATGTTTCCATTGCCCACAGAACAGCCCACCCGTGATACAGCTGTTGTCCCAAACACATCCTGCTTGTGCTGCTTCCTTATCCTTACTCTCTGTTCTTAGGCCACTTAACTTGGAAGCTGTTTTGTTGGATATTTTTTTTTGGGCAGCTTTGCTGACACTTTGGTTTGGAAAGCACAAGTTGTGCCCAGCCTTAAAAATAACAACTGTTCTTCTCAAAGTCAAGTCTATTTTTCACAGTGACTTTGCTTTGACCTTGTTCTCAGTCTTGCCATGAGAAGTGTGATCCCTAATTAGTCCATCTGTCAGCTGTCCAGGCTCACGTGATGGGACAGGAGCATTGCTGGCAGATTGGAAACAAGCTGAAAGCACAAAGAATGATTAATGAGAAATGTCAGGATTTGGAGGCTGGTAGCCATCTCTTGTTGGCATCAGATCTGGATTTAACGTTGTTAATGGTCTGAAGGAAGGGTTAAAGGACATCCTAATGAAGCTCCCATATCACTCACTTGCTCCAGCCTTGGGATTCAGTGGGTTTGTGCAGATGGGGAGTTGAGCCGTGGCCCCAGTAATAAGGCTTTTGAGAAAGGGCTTTAATTCAGCAGGCACCACCCATAACTGTGTGAGCACAACAAACCCCAAGTTAGCGGCTTTGGTGCATTCTCTGAGGAGCCGTTCATTGCTGGGCTTATTTGGTGAGCAGGAAGGTGGAATGGAGCAGGGGGTGGCTCTACTGGTGGCCTTCTGCCACAGCAGGGAGAGACTAAACTGGGCTTATTGGTGCCTGCCAGGACCTACCAGCAGCAGCTGCCTTTCAGTGCTCATTTTGTGCCCACAAGACTTCTCTGACTAACTTTTAATCCTGATCCAGCGTTGCGTGTCGATGGGATCACAGGAGTTTGTAACCACTGGAGAAGGGGGAGTGTGAAGCCTGCAAGCAACCCTGTGGCAAGGTAGGTGTGTGTGTGGGAGCCTCACAAATCCAGCCCTCAGTGCTGGGCAGGGTGGGAAATGATTCATGCACCTGTAGGTTTGCTAGGACCAGATGTGGCTGAAGGTGACCTTGGGAGCAAAGGAGTAGGGTGAAAGACTGGCTGGGAACAGGGCCATTCTGAACAGAGGCACCATGGCTTTAAAACCTGAAGTTCAATTTCCCTGCCCTTTCCTAAATCTGTTCCAGCAGAGCATTGTTGACACAAGAGGAAAAACCCCAATGATGAACTCTTCTGCAGATCCTGTCCCAGATGTTTCAGCTTGTCATGCCTCTAATTAATTTGCAGGAAGCTTGGACTAAAATAAAATGTATTTTTGTGCTTAACTGCTCTGATATTGGAGTATCCCAAAACTCTCCTTGGTCTGGGGGCTTATTCCTGGAAACAAGGCTGCTTTGCAGGAATAAGGAGGTAATATCCAAGAACTTTGAGCCAAAAATCAGCTGCACAGTTCTCCTTGAACTCTTTGGAGCAGGCCCTGTGTGATGTAATCCTTGTATTGATGACAGTGACAGACCATTTGAAGGAAAACTGCTTCCACAAGGGGCTGCTTTGCAAATACATTTTAATAGGGGGCAAAAAACCCCAGTGAATAGTGGAAATGTGTTTGGTGGCAGAATGGTACCGTGGTGGTGCTGGATCACCTGCAGTTTCATGGTGACTAAAAATAGTGCTGCCCATTTTAGTTCTTCTGAGTGCTCTGAATGTTTTTTAAAAATGTTGAGTGAGCATCTCTCTTAAAACCTTGTGTCTTGTTCAGGTGCCTGAAATTAGGCACCCAGGAGATGTGTAGCAATTTGCATTTCCAGGTTCCTGCCATGCCCTGGAAGGAATGAGCAGCAATTCCCAGGGAGTATGTGCAGCCTCTCCTGGGGAATGCCGTGGGCTGCTCGACAAAAGCTCTCTTTTTTTACCATTTCTCCATTTCTACCATTACAACACTCAAGTGATGTTTGAATTTGTCTGACACCATTGCAGCATCATCCAGGGCTGTGCACTGCATTGCCTAATGCTGTCAAGTCCTCAGGCAACTGCTGCTCTACCTGTGAGGGAGGCAGGGTTTTAAGTTGGCTGCAGACTTTTAAATTTTACCTTCCTTGGTGCCACAAGGGCATGTGATGTTAGAACCATGGAGTTGTTAAGTTTGGAAATGATCTCAAAGATCATCAAGTCCAGCCATCAACACAGCACCACCATGTTCACCACAGAACCACATCCCCAAATGCCACATCCAGACGTTTTTTGAACACTTCCAGGGACAATGACTGGCACTGACTCCAAGGGGGTAAATACTCTGCCCTGTCAGGCTTGCTCCAACTCCCCTTGAATTTCACAGCCAAGCCAGGAGTGTTCATGGGCAGTCAGCTGCACTTTATGGTGCTGCTGCGTGGACCTGCTATTTTGGCCAAGAAACCAGTGAAACATGAACGATAAGTGTGGCCATTTCTTCTCATCCTCCCGCTGTGTTAGGGCTGGAGAGAGCCCTCAGCTCCCTGACTGACCCTGTGCAGCAGCTCCTCCATTTCCTCCATTCATGGATCCCTCCCTTGCTGCTGCCTGTGGCACTCACAGTTGCCAGCCCTGACACGTCAGGACCCGTAAGGACATGTCCCTCTTGCAAGAATGTTTCCAGCACTCTTGCAGGTCATTCACTCATGGATTTATTCTGTCTTGTATCACTTGCTTCAGTTTTCATTTCTCATAAGGGTAACTGGGCACACTTGGGAAGCACAAGTGCATTCATTGCTGCTGAAATAAAAACTCCTCTACTTGAAAGACATCCCAAGGAAAGGTCTGTGTGGGGGGAATCTTCCTGCCCTGGCAGCTGCAGCCCTTGCAGGGTGGAGCCACAGCCACCTCTGCAGTACAGGGGATGAATCACGGCTCTTACCACTTTTGTTGGGTAAAACCACAGGTCAGAGCTCCCCTGAGAGTTTCCTCAGCTCCATGGGCACAGAAACAGATGCTGCTTCTCTTCTCAGTGATCTGACCCACCCTCAGTGGGTTTGCCCTTTAGCCCAGAAGAGCCCTAGTTGTTCAACCAGAGGAATAAACCAGCTGAGGATATATTAGAAGAGGGAAGAATTTGGTCTTTCCCTTCTTTCCTCCTCGGGCTATTTGCACATTGGCACACTGGGACATGTTCCTGCTCTGGTGGTCACTTTGTCCATAGCCTCATGTGCCATCTGCAGGAATTACTAAGTAAAGGAATTAAAAAGCAGAAGAGTATAATGGTTTAATAAAGCCCTCATCTTGTCTTCTGGAACGCGAATGCTGTGGTGTTTGGGGAGTTGATTGCAGGTGCTCTGAGAGCCAACTGACATTGAGTTATTCTGATTTTACAGTGGTAATCTCAAACAAATTATCCTTTGGGTACTTCCCAAGAGGAATGTTTGTTGACTCAGTTTGCAAAGGAAGTAAGGATGTGCATTTGCTTGGGAAAATTATTATCCAAAGCATAGTGCTCTTTTGAAACAGTTGTTTGACTGAATACCAAAAAGAAGCAATCAGACACTTGCCTTAGAAGACCTTGGCAAGGCAGTGAATGGTGAAATTATAAATTTCTTCTCTTTTACCCCTCAGAGCAGAATTATCTATATTTGGATTTCTTTTTTCAGCCCCAGAGAGGAAGTGAATGAAGTTTGCAAATTGTGTTTGGACCAAATGCAGTGAATCTGGTTGTGCCTCCTATGTGGAGCTGAACTAGAATAGTATCCCAAGGAGCAGTGCTTGTTCTCAACTCACAGACCCAAATGAGATCCTTCTCCCTCCTGAGGGTATTTAGTTAAAAAAAAAAAATAAGGGAATGTAGAGCTGGGAGGTCAGACATTTAGGTTTCTTCCCATTGCTATCAAAACTATACCAGGGAAGGCTTTTAGATTAATTTTAGTTCCAGCTTCACTCCCACCATTGGAATGTCCAATCTATTTAGACTGAAGGTATGTGTGGCAAGGACTGCTCTGGATGTGTTGCCATTCCCACCTTTGCAGTGCTTCCTCACCAATCCAGAGAAGCTGTTTCTCTTCACCAAGTACCACATCTCTTTCTTCCTCTCCTCTTTTCCTCCCGGTGCTTTCAGCAAGCCTTGGATCAAAACTCCTCTGCTCCTCTTCTGTCCCTGGGTGGAGTTTGGCAAGGACTCCTTCAAGATGGTTTTCATTTTTGAGGCATGAAGTTAGTTTGTGGCTGAAAGAAATGCCATGTACAGGAATATTTTTGGATGTCCTTTGTGGAATTTGCTGCAATCAGTGGTGTCTCCCATTGTTTGCCAAGTGCTTAGAGGACAATCTCGGTGTTACCAGGCACCTGAGGGGGACCAGAGCTCTTCCAGCTGACCAGAGCCCATTAGACAAGTCCATATTTCAGATTTGTGCTGGTCCTTTTGTGCAGTGAGCAGTGCCCTGTGCTGTCATTGTTTCCCTCTGTACCTGCCTTTTCTCTTTCCTCTCATCTCTGGCTGTTCTTTTTAGGTATCAACTTGGGAAATTCAATGGCTAGTTGAATAAAGAGTGTTCAAGACAGACTCGTGCCCTGAAATCTTGTGAAGTCTGATCCACTCCCAGGGGATTTGGTGTGCTTCATGGAAATCAGTCAGTGAGAAGCTCAGGAGTGATTTCCTGGAGGGAAGGGAAGATGCAGGAAGCCAAGCAGTTAGATCAGTCCCTGAGATTTTGACTTAGATATATGTTTTTCACCTCTTTCATTTAATTTACTTGGATGGGGAGGTCTAATTGAGACATTTAGAAGTACTAAGCCCCCCCTAATTCCAAATCAACAATGGCAGGAAGATGCATGCTGTGGCTGTGGATGCTTTCTTCCCAGCCATTCCCTGTGAACTCAGGGAAGTAAGACTGGCCTGGCAAGTGGCCTAAGTCTGCTGCTGCTGACACCTCTCCAGCAGAAGCGGTGTGTGGGCAGACAGGGAGTTTCATCATGGGGAGGAGGAGGCATGCATCACCTTTTGTTTAAGCAGAAGCATCTTTTTGGAATGCTATCCATTTTATCGGTTAGGGCTTGGACAGGGAGCATCCAGCAGAGGCTGGATATTGTAATTAACACAAGTGGAGGCAGGCTGCTTGCATCTGCCCGCCCGCCAGGAGAGGAAGAACCTGTTGAATTTGCTAGGAGCTATTGCTGTGAGGACAAGAGCCACAGTTCCTGGGAGTACAGCAGCCACAAGTGGATGGAGTAGCTGCTTCAGAGCTATGCTGTGGGGAAGAGGCAGAGGCCTGGATATCAGACACTGCATGCCCTTTTGGGTTAGAGCCTCCACTTCTGCCTCCTAAGCACAGGGAGGAGGAACACACAGCCCCCTCACTTTCGGTCGAGTGAGCCGAGGATGGCTGCGCTCTCTCAGCACCTCAGGATCCTGCTCTGGAAGAACTGGCTGAGTGTCAAGAGACAGCTGGTGAGTGTGGGAGCAGAGAAGTGCAGGAGGGGGAACCTGGAAACTCCAGGAGCTGAGGAGTGAGGGGGGCACTGCAGGGAGGGAGGTCGTGCTGTTAGAAGGGGAGAGTGGTGGTAGAGGCAGAAGGAAGGAAGGGAATGGCATGGAAGTGAAGGTGGTTCTTGTGTTGGAGCTCATGCAGGAGGGTTCAGGGGTCCAGATGGGGTACCATGGATGCCACTATTGTTCCCTTGGGACAATGTCTGTGAAACAAAACCATGCACAGACTTGTGGGCTGACCTGAGTTAAGGCAGCAGTTCTGTACCTGCTGCTGTGTGAGCAGACCCCGTGGCTGGTGTACAGCCTCTGAGGAGCACCTGGGATTTGGGGGTGATGGGTGCTGCCCTTACACAAAGCCATTTGTAAAGGATGGATAAAGAAAAAAGTAGCTGTGAGAGATGCAGGTAGGACAGATTTCCAGTGCGGTCCAGTGTGCTGCAAATCAAACACCCCAATGGTCTTTCTGTCCAAAAGATAAAGCATTGCCAGCAATCTCCAGAGAGTGATCTGAGCTGCAGCAGCAGCAGGGAGGCAAATGTTCCTTTGGGAGGCATTGCATGGCCAGGCAGAGTAGTTTTGTCCCAGTTTTGGTACCTCTGCATGTGGTTATTTTCAGCAGAAGCGTGGGCAGTTCAGGGAACTGTACCATAACCTGTGCTCTGATAACCCAAACGTGGTGGGGTTTAAACTTGCCTTGGTGGAATGGAAGCCCTGGCAGGCACAAGAAATGCTGACCAAAGAGAAATGTCCATGGAGGGCGTGATGTGAGGGTGAAGTGAAAGGCCTTGTATGACTGTGTGCTTCTGCAAGGTCTGTTCCAGCTCACCCTGCCCTGTCTCTTGGTTTGGGGCCTGATTCAGAGAGGTGCTGAGTGCCTCTGACTCCTCCTGGTGCTCCGTGGGAGCTGTGGATGTGCTGTGCACCTTGGAGTGTTCTTCACTGCTGCAAAATACATTTTTCCTGAGATGCAGAAGAATCCCAATAAATTACCCCTAATTTCTCAAGAGAAATTGTAACAGCCTCGTTAAGAGCAGGAGGCTTGGGTCCCTCTTAGCTCTTGTGTACCCAGAGTAAATGCCAACTAAGCCCTACCTGTGCTTCTGACCACAGTCTGACTTGCTGTAATTGTGGCTTCCTGTGGAGTTGAAATATCAATTCTGTAGAACTGAAATGTCAATTAAAATAAAAATCTGGCCACTGCTGACTGTTTTATGGCTGGCATGCCTTGCAACCCTCCTTAATTTCCTTCTCTTGCTCCAAATTAGGGGGCTTGCTCAGACTGGAGAGGGTATGAGGAGGTAAACTCAGATCTTTTTGGGAGCAAAGTTGGGCCTGAGTACCAAAGAGAACTGGAGATATTGGTGCCTCTTGCATGCTGCACTTCATTAACTTCATTATTTAAACAGAGACAGGAGAGGAAGAGAAAATGTGCCCTCACCCAGAGAACCTAAGGAAGCTCTGAGAGATTAAATCAACTTTTAGCAGTGAAATAATCCAGCATCTGAGGGATTATGCAACCTACATCACAGTTCCTAATGTCCCAAGAGCCTGATTGAGGTTGGTTGTGGTTCCATTCGAGTCAACATGTTCCACCTGCAAGCAGTTTGGCCAGGGTGGTTGGCTTGTTTTTGTTCACTAGAAATGCCTGGGACAGTGGGAATGCTGTGATGTTGCAACAGATGTGCCCAGCTGCTATTAAATCCAATTAAGTCAAAGGACAGAGATAGTGAGGGAAGAGATGTCTGAAAAGTGGGGAGTATAAGCACCGTTGTAGCTCAAAATGGGGAGGGACAACGATTTTCCTGAGTAGGAACAATCAGTATTCATTTATTGTCCCAGGAATGTGACAGATGTCTGGCCCTTCCTTTAGGCAGCTTCTGACTAATATCAGTTTCTGTGCTGTTACCCCATAATTTTACTTTAGCCTGTGTGGTGCTAAACAGGGAGGACACATTAATAACACCATTTGCATGCGAATTAATCACAGTTAAACTGCGTGTTTGGGGACTGATTATAGGGAAAGCATCTGATATAAAAAATTACTAAAATATGTCAGTGTCAGTGATGGATCTTGTTACAAGCTGGCAGTGTGTACATAAAAAGCAGGAAGGGTACTGTCTGTCACAGCTAAAATGTTGCTGAATGCTGAAATTACAGGAGCACCCTGTGAAGGGGTGTGTGGGGAGGTGCCTTGTGGTTTGATGTGTGTCACTTGCCTATTTTGGGACATGAATTTACTCCTACTTTCAAGCCTGTGTCACCTCCTCAGGGATGATAGGGACGGAGCTGCTGTGGAACAACCATCTTTAAGCCAAATTGCTCTCCAGGATTTGTTGGTCTTATCTGTTTGGCTTTATGTTCCAGTGAGTGTTACAGGAACTGAAAACATGGTTATGGGCTTGGAATTACTTTGGAAAAACAGTTTTGGGTAATATGTGGTGATCTGAAAAAAAATAGCAACACAACGATGAAAAACAGGATTATTTTGAAGAAAGACATCTTTGCAGTTACAGAAATTGGCATGAAGGTAGAACAGCAATTTTGTAGCACAGAGTAGTTAGAGCTTAACTGCTGATGGATGGAAAACTCTTAATCTAGTAGGCATAGGGGAGCAAGCTAGCCAGCTAATGCAAAAGCAGGGGATTATTTGAATAATTGCAATTTCCTAGCTCACAAAACTCCAAGGTTTGTATTGTAAGATTTTGGGCCCCCTCCCTAGATTGGTTTACCATACTAGATGATTAGCAGGCTGTGTTTCCTTAATTCTTGTCCATTGAAAGGGTCAACCCTCGTGTCAGAGAGGAGTTCTATATACCTTCATGTGTTTTTCTACACTTGAGGCCAATTCTACATAATTTCTCTGCCATCTTAGATTAGATATTAGGAAGAAATCTTTCCCTGTGAGGGTGGGCAGGCCCTGGCACAGGCTGCCCAGAGAAGCTGTGGCTGCCCCATTCCTGGACGTGTCCAAGGCCAGGTTGGACAGGGCTTGGAGCAGCCTGGGATAGTGGAAGGTGTCCCTGCTCATGGCAGGGGGTGGAACTGGATCAGCTTTAAGGTCCCTTTAAACAAAACCATTCTGGGATTCATCTCAGCTCACCTGTATGGACTGCTGCAGTCTGGAGATGGAAAGGTGACAGGGATTTGGGCTGCTGGGGTCAGAAGTTCTTATAAGGGGTCTTATCTTGATGATGGGTGTTCCTGTGTGCCTTCTGTAGGCTGGCTGCACAACTCCATAAACCCCTTCCTTTACCGTCTTGTGAATGACCACTGGGAAAATCCTTCCTTCCAGCTCTGCCACGAGGCCCAGCTGCTTGTGAAGAGCAGCGAAATTTTGGGGGGAAAATGCTGTAGGCTTGTCAAACACTTTAATTTTGGGGTATAATTCAACCAAAGTCCTATTAACCCATGATCTTGCTGAAAGTGAAACCAACCTTTCACACTGCAGCTGCTTTATCTTTTGGTTGGTGCTTCTCAGCGTGCCTTTACTGTGACATAGTAGTGTCTCAAAGCTGGGTAAACACTGTCCTCCGTAATTATCAGCCAGACTGAAACCTTGTGCTGCTTCCAGCCTTGTTATTTGCTTTTAAAATCTTCAGTAGTTTTTCTTCCTGAATAGATAATGCTGGGATTTTAATTGTATGCATACCAAGACAGGTGTGATTTACCATGCACCTTGTAACTCATTTAGGGCACCGCTTGTACATTCCAGACAGGCTCTGGGACACATCAGCGCGACAAACGTAACCGATATATTTTCACTGCTGTTTTATAGGTATGGTCGTTTGTTTTAATTTCCTGGCCTGTGGTTGTTTTCATAATCTTGGCCATTATCCGTCTCAAATTCCCTCCAGAACCACAGCAAAACTGTAAGTAACTGGTTTGTTTTTATGTCTGTGGGGTTTAGTTCTCATTTCAGTGAGTGATGTGTTCATTTGATGTGTTTTGTTGCTTTTACAAATTTGGCTCCATGTAGTTTCCAGTGGAGATTTCCTGGGATGCATCATGCTGTAAATAAAATGTGTGTGTTCCTCCGAGGCTGTTTTTGCTCATGGTTTGTTTTTTTTTTTTCCAAACTAGCTTTATAATTAGAAAACAACTTTAAAGAACTGTCTCATCGAGATTTATTCGGATACTGCTGTGTAGACAGCAATACAAATTTCCAGGATAAATTGAGGGAGAAGAGGGCAGCTGGGGGAGAGCTTACTCAGTAAAATGAGTGAGGGCAGAGGCTGCAAGTGTGATTATGGAGGTGAGGTAGAAACATGAGGCTGGCCAACATGAAAGGCTTTTATCTCGTGCATGCCACAGGCAAGATGTGCACATTAAAGGATCTTGCTGCTGAGGCTTGGCTGAAGAGCAGTAACTTGTTTGGCTCCTGTGACCTGATGGTGCAGGTGAGCCCTTGTAATAAAAGTAGCAGCTCTTTGGGTGGGTCAGTAGTTTTTGGGGGTCAAATGGGTGAAGAGTTTGCTGGTTCTCACTGACAGGCCTTGCTCCTTGGATCAGGAGGTGTCCATCTCAGAGCAGGAATGCACTTGGATGTGCTCTACAGCACTTCTGCTGGTTAGTGAGTCCTTGCCACCATCAGAAGCATGTCCCAGCCTTGGGCACATTTGTTCATGAAGTTACAGAGAAAAGCAGAGCAAGGAGTTTATCCAGGTGGGGAGCTTTTTTACCTTCCACACCGTTAGTGTTGAGTTGAATCAAATCATAGAGCTGTAGAATGGTTTGGCTTGGAAGGGACCTTGAAGATTTTCAGCACCTGGTTGATAGCAGAGACACCGCCATGGATGACCCACATCAGGCTCTGATGGACCTGGCATGGGCAGTGCTGGGCTTTTGTGTTTGGGGCAGGGAGACTGAGTCAGGAGGAGAGGAGCCAGTGTCTGGCAGCAGAGGAGACAAGCAGCTGGCTCCCAGTGTTTATATCCCATGTGAGAGATGTGGTTGGGAGGGATCTGCCTCTGAACACCAGGAATGTTCGCCCTGGTGAGTGACAGGTGTGATTCTCTGATGAGAAACTCTTTGCTCCTCTGTGAGGTGCAAGAAGGGACCACACTGGGGCAAATACCAGACCTGCAGTTGGGATAGCCCTCACTGCAGAGAGCTTACAGCCTGATCCCAGTGAAACTTTGTGTACCTCCTTCTGTAGGCAGGGATGGAGAGCCAGAGCAAGTACTTCCCGAAAGTATCATAGGAATTCTCTAATGGAAAAGGATTCTTGATGTGTTGGGATCATTTTTCAACCCCAAGCCCATCTGCCATCAGCAAAAGATCTCTTTAGGCCTGTTATATATTCCAAGTTCTCCCAAATTCCCCTGAACCAGTTGGAGTAGGCAAGACAGGACATGTTGTACTTTGTGAAAACCCTGGATTTTGCCATGTGTGGAAATGGCAAACCTCCCACGCTGCCCCATCAGTTGTACTTCCTGTCCCCAATAAATCAGATAAGTTGGATGTCAGGAGAGCCATCTGGATGGGGAAATAGTTATTCTTTTATTTGACTCAGTTATTTGAATCTATATTTATTTGGAGCATTTTTGCTCTGGGATGATCACATCTCTGCCTTAATGAATTAGCAGGAATAATCTTAGGAACTGCAAGTATCTCAATCAGTTGTGCTTTGCAGGAAGGGGAAGATTGGGCAGTATCTTTGGATGAATTCCCTTTCCTTTGGCAGATTAATTTTATTTTAGTACAAGTCTCAGTAAGTGTGTGAGTAAGCGTCTGTCTCTCTTAGAAGTGGATGATAGGAACTCTCTATTGCAAGAGAGGTTTTTTGCTGGAAAATAATGGTTTTGGTGTATTCTTGTGATCCGGATGTTCAGAGACCATCTAAGAATCCCGAGGGGATAGAGAAGGATGTTAACCAGAGCATCAAACAGCCAGTTTCTGCTGCTGTTCTAGTTAAATAAGAACAGTTGCTTGACAATTACTCTTTTTCTCTTTCTCTTTCTCTTTTTCTTTTCTTTCTTTCTTTTTTCTTTCTTTTTTTATTTTTCTGTTTTGACAACTGGAAAAAATGTATCAAACTTTTTGCTTGACAAGCAAAAGATAAATCACTTGGGAACTTTCCTTTTTGATAGAAAAGCAGGCGGGGGTGGACATATCTAGGAAAGCTATTACAGGAGGGGATTTTATTCATTTTATTCATAAAATTCACCTTATGCTGAGTTTCAGTGCCTGCCTTAAGACAGAATCGTTAAGTAGTGACAAGAAGCTGTTTCCAGTTCTGCTGTCAAGAGATTATTGCAGGTAGACAAAAGTCAGGAAGCACAGAATCAATGGCACAGAGATGGAATAAGCTACGCAGATGCTGAGGTTTGGAGCCTCTGTGATAACCCCACAGAAAATCCCACTCCATAAGCTTATCTCATGTATTCAGGGCCACAGAAATATCATGAAATCTATTAATTTTTTTTTTTTCAATTAAACCATTTCAAATTCGAGACAGTAATTTCTTCTGAAGGGCAGCTAATACACATTCAGTAGATGGAGGATTATGTAGAGAAATTACCTGGCAAATATCAGTCAAGAGTGAACAAATGGCACGGGTTTCCTGCAGGAGCAACTTGCTTGTGCTGAATTACTTTGTGTAGCACTTAATGCAAAGGGAGTTCGTGCCAGGCTGAGCTTCGGAGCGAAATGACATGCCAAATAAATGTCACCACTCAGGAGATGCTCACAGGAGAGCTAAGAACTGAGGAAAACAAGGAGCTGAAATCTGATAAATAATTTTCTTCACAACTAAAGCATCTTGTATCTAAGAGGCAAAAAAATCCGTATCTCTTCTTTATTCAGGGATTCTGTTTGGTGATGTGTTTCCAGGTCAGCAGAGATTGTTGTCAGGAGAAATGAAAAAGAGATTTCACTGTCTGCATATCCAGTTTCTGTGATGATCCCAGAGTGTTACAAACAAAATCCCCACACAACTTACTATTCACATCGCAGTTGTGACTTCTGGCCTTTTTATTTCAGCCTTTGTCCTTGCTAGGAGGCATTGGGATGTGTGTGTGTGTGGAATAGGAAACTCTGGACTGGAAGCCTGCAGGTGAAAGCCACTGGGTTTGATGGTATCATCCAGACTTTTGTGCCTGATTCACCTTTTTCTAGAGTAGGGACAGGAGTCCCTTTCCATCCTACAGGTTTTAGCAAGGTGTGGGAATTGTGTGAGATACAATCTGTCCCTCAGGGCTCAGCCCACTCAATCTGCAGAGGAACCCGATTACGCTCCTTGCTTTAACGAGCCCTGTCACACCCTGTCACACCCTCCCCGCCCGCTTTCTTCCTCTCCCGCTGGCCTCCTCTCCCCTGCTGGCAGTCCGACCTCATCAGTATTCCCGGTCGGAGCTCTCTTGGGTGTGGTGGGTCCTCCACTGGCTCAGGAGCCCTGCTCAGCTGGGCTGTGGGGAGGATGTGGGACAAACCTCGCTGTCCTGTTGGACCCCGGCTCTACTCCTACGGCGCTCCCAGTGACAGCCGTTCACACAGAGTTCTTCTTCATGGAAACAAGCTGTGCTCTCGGGTCTGCTCTTAAATCCACCACATTCTGCCAGGGAATTCGTTGCCAGAACTTTTCACAGTGAAGCACTTTCTACCCTTCACCTCTGCCCAGAATTTCTGCCCAGAATTTCTGCCCAGATTTCCCCAGCGTTGTGGAGATGCCTGTGAGGGGGCATTGCATCCGCTCAGAGATGTTTGTCAGAGACTCAGCAGCAGAGTCCTCCACGAGGCTGCTCTTTGCAGCCAATATTCTGGGGGAATATCATCAGAATTGGGCAGTAGTCTGCTGGCCAGTACCAGCACAGCTGTTGGGGTCTAGCTTGGAGCCAGAGCTGTGTGGCACAGCACTCTGTAGGAACAGATATTCTGCTCTCATTCTTGGCTCCGGTGCTCCTGGGAGAAGGAAGGCCCAGGACAGGAGCTCTCTCTGAGCTACATCTCATTCAGTCTTACTGTGATGGGCAGCTAGGATTTGAACAGCTCCAGAATTGGCTGGAAGAATCAGTACGAGCCCCTGAGCAGATATCTCCGATGCCTTAGAAGGTATCTCACCTGGAGGTGAGAAAACTCTGAAAATATGCTGTACTTTATAGGAATTTGCCTCATAGTTGGAGGAACCTGTACTCATCTTTTTTCCCAGTAATGTGGAAAAATTAATAGGTTCCCATGCTAATTACAGGGAATTGGGATGATGGCTCAGCTGCACAGGCCACTCCATTAATTTGGATAAGTCATGGGTATTCATGCAAGTCATAATCCACCCCCAGGGTTCAGCCTGTTCTGCACACAGACAAGCACACATCAGACTTCAGGCTCTCCTTCACCACTTGCCTGTGGTGGAGCAGCCCCACTGCTTGTGTTCCTTTACATTGCTTCATTTTCCTCCCTTTTCCACACATCAGATTTTCATCTGTGTTTGTCTGCAGTGATTAGCAAAATGCCTCATCAGGTCTCTGGCTTTGGCATGACCTTTGTTTTGTTTCATGCTGCTGTGCCAGGGAGCAGACTGCCATATAACCCTCTGTTTCATTAAGACAGAGCTGAAGGGGGTATGGATTGTATTAATTAACCCTGCATGTGCTGGAACAGTCATGCACATTGATCTTGCATGCAGAAGCAGTGCCCAGCCGTACAGTTCCTTGTCTTCCCCTTAGCTTGAAGACCATTTGGCTAAGGAGAGTGCTGGGATGTTTGGAATGCCTCCCTTGTCATAAATCTCCACATTTCCTTTTCTTTCCACAGACTCTTCCAGCTTCTGGGGTGTGACTGAAGGATGTTCCGAGTTGGAGACTGGAACTCCTGACTTACCACCTTTCCTTCCCCATTCAAGCAGGGCCTTGGGGCGGTCACTTAATTCCAATTGACTTCCTGAAACATCTCAATCCAGGTGCTGGGATCTGAGAGGGCAGAAGTATTATTCCAAAGGTGCCAAGCAGTGTGGCTTAGACTGAAATTGTCAGTTGTTGATGCCTGTGTTTCTGGAAAGGAGGTCACTTGTGTTTAAAGAATCTAAACCTGGGCTCTGGAGGCACTCAGCACTGAAAGATGTTGGTTGAGTAAACACAGTTTCTGTGCAGGTGTTTTTTCAAGAGTCCAGATACAGATTTAAGCTTTCAGGCTCCAGCTTCTTGCTGTGCAGTGTCCTGACTCTCTTCTTAGGTCCTGTCTGTGTAGTCCCCTGCTGCTCATACAGACAAGAGCAAGCTGGCTGTGTTACAAGACCAGGTTAGCCTTGTCTGCATTAAATATTGCTTTTAAAAAGCCCTGTAGGAAAAGGGCTTGTGTGCAGCTCCTGCTTTCTCCTGGTGTGCTTGTGCTTCAGGCAGTGGAGCATCCCTTCCTAGCACTGCCAACCTCCTCAGCTCTGTCATTTCCCCACCTTGGCCTGAGTTTGCAATACCTCTTTGAAGGGTTCCAGGTTCTACCTCCCTTCCTTTGCTCCTGTCTTTGGTTTGGGGATTCTTTCTCCTCCCTTTACACCTGCTGCTCTTCGACTCCTTTGTGATTTTTATGCTCTCTGCCCTTTATGTTCTCCCTGATCAGTCTGTGAACCTGATGCGATCAGATCCAAGTGCTGATTTTAAATTTTTTAAATAAGGAGGTGGAAGTGGAAGGTCTGTGGGCGAGCAAAACCAGCTTGCCCAGTCTTAGTAAGTGTGGAAGTAGATGCTGTCTGCTCTGGGCTGGTCTTATTGCAGAGCCTGAAGTGCTTGGGGGAAGAATTAGGCAATGAAATGAAATGTTTCCTCCGTGGAAGCCACCGAGGGAGGGAGGAGCCTGGCTGTGAGTTGTCTGCTGCTTTGATTGCACTGTCCTAGGCAGGTGGCTAAGGCTATCACGAGAAAACAAGGATCCTGTTGCTGTAAAGATAAACAAATGTGAGGTTTTGAATCTTACCCAGGCACCCTGTGTGTCCTGGGGAAAGTTGAGTGGAGTTATCTGGGGTCCTGCTGAGCTTTCATTTCAAAAAACAGGAGATGGAAAAGGAGGCTGTAGTGAGGTGGGGATCAGTCTGTTCTGCCATGTCTCAAGTGAAAAGATGAGAGGAAACAGCCTCATATTTTGCCAGGGGAGGGTCAGATTAGATATTAGAAAAAAAAAATTGCACTGAATTGTCACAGCAATAGAAGTGCCATGGCAATTTAATATTCTCTTTTAATAGGTAAGGCATAAGCCAGCTGGGTATTCATGTGTGAGAAGTACCCTGCTTAAAAGTTAATCTCATCCCATAGATTTGATGATTTGGTTTCATTTTTGGAGAGAGATTCAAAATCCTAGCATTAGCATAAAAAATAGGCAACTTAAGTTGTTGCTGATAAACAGGTGTGAACAAAGCTGGAAGTGGGCAGTTGCATGTGGTTGAAGGGAAACAGGATCTTTGTCATGTCATTGCCTGTTGGGAAAAGCAGAGGAATAAAGTTTAAAGTGGTGCTGTGTGACAATGAGAAAGACTGGAAGGGAGGCCAGAGGGTTGTGTGTACACAAACACAGCCAGACATTTGCCATGGAAAGTTGGGAGGAGGTCACCAGAGCAGGAAATACTCTCACCAGAAGTTTTTGTGACTCTTCAGATAAATGTAGATCACAGCTGATAAACAGTTTGAGGTCTTTTGCTGCTGTAGGTTAGACCCCCACTGCTCAGGATGATTTCAAGAGAGTGTGTAGGAGCACAGAGCGTTCCCTCCACTACAAAAGTCCTGGAAAGTTTAAGGTTTCATCAGCCAGAAGCTGAAGGGGTTTAATCCAAGTGATCATATTTAGTAGCCCCTGACAAATCCGTTCTTGTGAATTTGTCTAATTCTTTTGAAAGCAATCTCTGCTTTACCCCATGGCAGTGAGTTCCTCAGAATTTCAATATTTGTTGCAAAAAGGTAATTTCGGTCCTGTTTGCCATTTACCTCCTGATCTCACTGTGTTTTGCTGTGCCCGTGTTGTGAGGGGTGATCATTTTCTCACCCTTTTAATCACTCATTCCTGACTTTGTTTATTTCTTTATCAAACCACATTTTGGCCATCTCCCTAGTTGAAAAGTCCCAGTTATGATGTCCCCTCATATGATTTGGCAAAGATTGAATGCATTTTCAGTTAAACACAATACTTCCTGATGAAACCATTTGCTCATTAATGCCTCTAATTCTCCAGTAGGAGAGCTGAGGTTTGTATGGATTTTTTATGAACTATGGGAGGAATTTGGAAGGACTTAGAGCATATGAAGTGTCAGAGTGTGTGAATTCCAAAGGCAAGGGAATTTTTTCATGCCCAAGGAGAGTGGTGGTGATATGACTCTAAGCTAGGGGTGGGTAGAAACCAGAAAAACTTGGCTGGGGGCTGCTTTGTTCATGGTGCTGTGTCTCTGCTCTGCTGGATTCCTGGCTGGATCAGCAAATGCCAGCATCAGCTATAATGCAAATGCCAGAAACCTCAGTGCAATGGAAGCAGCAAAATCAATGTGGCAACATGAAACATGGTCCATTTAGGTTTAAACATTTGGGTCAATTTCAATTAATCTTACAGACCGTAGTGAAACAGTCATTTTCATCCCTCTTGTATGACATTTAGAACCACCCTGGCATTTCTCATTGTTATTATACCAAGCACCTTTACCTGAAGAAAACAAAATGTTTTTGCTCGTATTGAAGGGAGCTGTGCTGGAATTTACAACATTCAGAAAAAGAGGAGAAATTAATTTTCTTTGTTTTATTCTGAATGAGAGCAGATGGGGAAATGCCAGAATTTCCAGTGGCCATGTGAGCATCAATTGGTATCCTATGTTTATTATTACTGCTCTGCATGCCTTGTTTCTTTCCAGCTCTTAGAGATGGGGCTGGCCTGGTTAGATGTTACTGAGCAGGGAGAACCAGCCCATGCAACACCGAGCCCTTGGCCTCCTCTGCCTTTTGGGATGCCTGTCTTTCCTTCAGTTTTGGAGCCCTGCTTTCAGTGGAGACAGGAAATCAAAGCTCTCTGTGAGAAGGTGCAGTGAAAGCCTCTGCGCTTGGGTTTCTGCTGCTGGCAGATCCAAAGTCAGTCTTTACTAACAGGATACAGCTCTGGGCTTGGATTTTGGTTGCAGAGGTGTCAGTTTGACCAGAAGTGTGAGAGGGTGACCTCTCAGCTCAGACGTGGCAGCAGTGGGTGCAGTGGTCGCTCCCCTTGACTCACAGGCTCTGTTGTGAAACCCCCCAAGGGAAATTGTAGTTTTTGCAAATTAAGAGGTTTAAAGCTAAAGGCAGTGGGAAGATTGAAAAAAATTGTCATGTGTTGCAGATCTGTTCAGTTGTGGGATGTGGACTCATAAATTTGGGTCTGGGATATAGCATTGCCATAGGTTTGAGTGGGAGAAGGAGCTGTGGAAGACTAAGGGATTCCCAACAGCAGAAATACTGTAAAAGTCTCTAGTGGGGGTGTTACACTTCAGATTGGGAAACTATCACCATGGAAGGACTGTCCTTTAAAATTTGCAGAGCAGGTACAACTCTCCTTCTATCACATTTCCTAGCTGGTGCTTACATTGTGTACTGATGTCCCTGGTGTGCGGGATAAACCTCAGCCAGGGCAGGGAGAGGGAGTTACGGAGGTCTTCTGGAGCAGCTTCCTCCCTGGCCATCCATGCAGTGGTTCCAGGGCCAGCAGGGAATTTGTCCACACAGGACAGCCCGTGTGGCTCTGTGGGGTCACGTCCCCCCCACCACAAAAAAGGGGATGGAGGGCAGGAGGATGGAGCAGGGAGAGCTTTGGCCTCATGACTCCCCTTGGCATCAGTAAATTCCTTCCTCTGCCGGATGCAGGGCAGAGAACCAGCGTGGGTCTAATTCACACCACATGGGAATCTGGCCCAGACTTTTTAATATTTCTGTGTCACGGTCTTTCTCAAAAAACTTCCTTAATTCTCTAACTGCTGTCAGAGCCCAGGTCTCTTCCAGAAGAGTCCTCCCTGGCACTGCCACTCCCCCTGTGCCAAGAGCATCGTGGGGCAACACTGGCTCATGCCTGCAGTGACTCAGGGATGGATCATGTCCCATGGCTGCATCCAGCTGCCAGCAAAGTGCTCAGCATCTGCTGCAAGCTGGCAGAGCCTCACCGAGTGCCTCAGCCTCTGGGGCCAACAGTGTCTTCTCATTGTCTCCTCATTGTGCCACCGCCACGAGTGGCAGCACTTCCAAACTTCAGGTCACGAGTTCCTGGCTCTTTATATTTGAGAGTGCTGTTCCAAAAGGAAAGGAAGAGCCAATGTCATCACTGTGTTCTTGTGCTGAACACCTTGCTTGTGATAGAGAAGCTGATTGTTTCATTGCCCACTTGGTTCAAAGTGTGACAATTTGAGTGCAATTCTAACATTTGTTACTGCTACTTGTACCTCAAGGAAGAGTCTTCCTCTGCTCTGGATTCATCAGGATCTCTTGCTTCATCACCTCTGTAAACTGTCTCTGGAGAAGACCAGTGCTCCCCAGACCCATCCTTGTGTTCCCCATTCAGCCTTTCCCTGAGGAGTTACACAGCTTTAGCTACTCCTGGTCTACTAAGAGACATGAACTTAGCTCCTGGCCTTGTTGGTTTTGGTAGATGTGGAGGCCAGTGAAGGGTGGAGCTGTTTCCCTCCCAGCTCCTCCACATCATTGTGGCTGTGCCCTGCATCCCAGGCCTCATGGCTTCCCACATCTTTGAAGCTTCATTTTGGTAGGGACGCCAATCCAGTGAGGGCTGTAATGTCCATTTTTGGATTGGTGTGCAAGTCAATGCCCTGCATGGGAATGAGGGTGTGGGAGATCAGAAGGAAGATGTGAGGAAAATGCCCATGTGTGCAGCGTTGTAATTGGTGATCCCAAAGGGCAAACCCCACAGACACGGCAGGGATATTCACACAAGGGTGCTTCCAGATTAAAGTGCCCTGCTCCAAAGTTTCCCTCATGGCCAGCAGATTAATTACCCTGTAACACCTTTAAAGTGGTGGATGCTTGGTCCTGTGGCCCCAACACCAGAATTTCTGCCTATAGGGATAAGAGAGCTCTTTTACTGCCCTTGGTGCTCTGTGGTTTCTGGGAGCTGGTTCAGCCAGCTGTGTAACTCCTGAGGGAAGGAGGGAGGGAGGGGTGTAACTCCTGAGGTGGCTTGAGGGATGCAGGGAGTGTTGGGGGAGCTTCCCATAGCAGGAAGCCTTCTCTTCTGGCAGTAGCCATTATGTCCTTTAATTTTCTCTTGTAAACCTAACTCTCCGCTGAGGTGTGCAAGAGAATCACATCACCATCAAAGTGGGCGCCTGTATCTCTGCAGGTCTCAGAGGCCTCTGTGCCAGTTGCTGTCTTGCTCAGAGCAGTAGGAACTCCCGTGCTAAACCATGAGCTTTTGTGTTTTGACCCAAAAATGCAGTGACCAACTGTGCTTAGGAAAGCTCAGGAAAACCCAGTCTCCATCCAGGAGACCAACAGCCATGGACTCCACCTACCCCTGCCAAGCCCTCTGGGAGCAGATGGGGTTTGACCACTGCTACAATGAGTAAATGTTGTACAAATGTAGCACCGAGTCCTTGTTGGAGGGGCGAGAGATAAAGCTGTGCCTGGGTGAGAGTCACAGGTCATCTTTGAAGACTAAAGAGCAAGGTAATCAATTACCACAAGCCTGCTCGCAGTTCTTTAGCAAATCTGGCTCCTTTCCATAGCAGAAATAATAGCAATGTCCTTTGCCAGATAATTTTCCAAATGATTATTTTAAATAATATGTTGCTGTGATCCAGCAAAATGGTTTGAAGATTTATGGGAGCGTTTGTCTCTGAGAGGAAGAGCAGCCGTGAACTCTGCGGGCTGGCAGCGAGCAGCACGGGGCAAGTGGCACATAAACCACTCGAGTGTCTCATTGCTCAGGTCCTCTGTGTGTATGGAGAAACAGGAGACAGGGACACAGAGCTCATGCCTCAGCACTGGCTGCCAGCATCCCAGGTCACCAGGCAGATGGTGCTGGAGCTGCTCTGAGCTGGGAGGATGCACGGGGGGCAGTGGTGATGGATTGCTCCTCTGCCTTCCCGGGGCAGCTCTGCACAAAAGGGAAAGGATGTTTGTTGGTCCTGGATCCACTGCCCCTTCCTGTGGTAAAAGGTGAGACAAAGCCCTGTTTTAACAGCCTGGCTTGGAAATAAAGATTGTGGTGTTGCATGGAAGCCAATCCAAGAAGCCTTGGAAAAAATGTTCTCAGGGGGGCTTCGAGTTACTCTGGCCATGTGCATGCTTTTATTTTATTTTATTTTTTAAAGGCAGAGTTAGGATATCTTAATCTAAGGGGTTTTTCGTTATTTCTTGCCTGGTTTTGGATCGTGGAGTGGAGGGGGGAAATCTGCAGTTGCTTCAGGACTGACAATGAACAAATGAACAAATGAACAATAGCTTGGCTCTTCTTCCTATTAACCGGGACCCTGAACAACCGGGACCCTGAACGGCTGGGTCTAGTGGAAGGTGTCCCTGCCCATGGCAGGCACGTTGGAACTGGACAACCTTCAAGGTTTCTTCCAAGCCAAACCATTCTGTGATTCTATGATTAAATAGCCTGTGCTGGCTTTGTCAGTGTTGTGGAGGTGCTTCTAGTGGCATTTGGCAGATGATTCCGCCAGGGTGGAGTCAGTGAAAGGAGCCTCAGTGAAACTGAGAATCTGTCCTGTCATTTAGGAAGGGAAATCAGCACATCCTGACAGAAACATATGGCCAAAAAGTGCATGTCCTCATCATCATAATGGCATTTTCTCTCTCTTTCTTCCCCCAGGTTATCTTGCACCCCGAAACCTACCCAGTGCAGGCTTCTTCCCGTTCCTGCAAACGGTGCTGTGTGATTCCGATGCCAGGTGTAAGGGCACACCATACACACCAGAAGATCTGCTGCCAAGACTCAATGACATCTCATCCCTCAGACTGTAAGGGAATCTGAATATTTCCAGGTGTTAGGAGCTGTAAAACAAAGCCTGTTTTGAGGGGGAGGGAGCATCCATGCATGTCTGTGGTGTTTGTCCATGACAGATACACCTCAGCGACCTGTTCTAACAGATATCTGACACTGAGAAAAGAGAATATCAGCTGCAACATGGGCACTTCAGAAAGAATCACCTTAGGGACAGCTCTCAGGAATGTGTCCACTGATTCGGGCTTGAATCTTCTGCTGAAGAGAGTTTTGTTCCCTGAGAAAGCTCTTCAGCTCACCCCAATCAAAGCAAAGGAACATTAGTGTTTTGCGTGACTGTGGGTCAAGCCAGTGATAAAACTTGCCCCCAGAGCAGCCCAGAATGCTGATCTGCCACTGAGAGGGATCAGTTCAGGATGCTTTGGCTGGAAGTCTGGATGTTAGTTCTGGAGCATCTGCTCTTTGAGCAGGCCCTCCAGGTGCCAGCCAGAACAGGTGTCCTTTCTGGAGGCCATCAAAAGTGTTGGGAAACATGTGAAAATGGAGAAACAATTTTTGCCCACAAAAGCACAGAGATTTGCAGTGTGGAGCTGGCTGGGTGTGTTTTGTTGGAACGTCAGTTCACTGAAATGGAAATGTTCAGCAGGAGCATTTTGATTTCTTGGTGTTTCAGTTGAATCCAAGTAGCATTTGCTTTGAGGCATGCCAGCCAGGGTGGTTTCTACATCTTAG
Organism: Rhipidura dahli; assembly: GCA_013399225.1. Taxonomy (NCBI): domain Eukaryota; kingdom Metazoa; phylum Chordata; class Aves; order Passeriformes; family Rhipiduridae; genus Rhipidura; species Rhipidura dahli. Next base: position 1,286,012 of record VXAC01007218.1, on the reverse strand, counting down.
CTGCCCGGTTTTGACATACCCCCTGGGAACATGCCACGCTGAGGCCTGGGGGGTTCATGGAGAGCTGAAAATCTGGGCATCTCACAATGGACCTTGTTGCTTGTCCTTGCTTTCAGGTGAGAGGCTGCTGCGTAGTGGTTTTATCAGAGCCTCAAAATCCCCTTTGGCCAGAGCTTGAGAGTCTGAAGAGCTAAAATGGGCCCCACCAGAGAGCACATCAGGCAGGATGGGGCATCCTGGAGTAGGTGGCTCCTTAAGGATCCTCCTTAGTGCAGAGAGAGTGTTGTTTCCCAGGCCAAGTCAGTGGTCATCTCTCCATGGATGGGAAGGATGACTGAGGATATAGGTGACTGAAGTTGCACAAGGTGAATCCTAATCAAATTCAAGGTCATGCAGCAGGAGAGAGGAGAGAAGGCAAAGCCATGTGGAGACTGGATGCCTGGATTCACAGCTCCTTTCCTCAGTGTCATTGTTTTTCCCTGGGCATGTTAAACAATGGTTCATTTGGGGTATTGAAATGAAGAAATGGGAGCTTCTAGTGCCAAAGCTGGAGGTCTTCCATGAGTTTCAATAGCTACACATCCTTCTTGCTTTCTGTTTTTGGTTTCTGAAAATCTGTTTAGGAAATAAGTGGTTTTTCCTGCCAAATGAAAATCAAAGGATTTGGCCAGATTTTAGATCAAGAACATGAGTCATTAACAGGCAGCTTGACCACTCTGGATGCTTGAAGTTGTCTGTGTGAAGTATCATTATAGGTATGTGGCCATCCCTACCCTTGTGTGGTCAGTGTCACCCTTGGTGTGTTCTACAAGGGAAAACACCTACTATTAAGCAGCCACAGCAAAACTGGCAGGAAACAGCAGAGTCTAAAACCTCAGGAAAAGATTCCTTGGGAAGGGGAAGGCTCCAGATGAATAGGAGCAGGACCCCCATGGGTGAGTTCGTCACAAAGTGTTTGAGCTGTGGGCCTTCACTACTTGGATAGATTATTTTGTAACATTCAGCTAATCCAGGCTGGTTTTCTCCTCTCCCATCATGCAACTCACTGATGCTCTTGTTAAATTGTTTTATAACTTGCTCTAAAACTGTGTATAATGTGGTCAGCAGAGAAAATGGGAGAGGTTCTCACCTTTGATTCTGTTCCTTAGAGGCATTTACCAAGGTGTGCAAGGTGTTGCTTGAAATTTCCCTTAATAAAGGGGAGCCAAGTTCAAAAGCCAAGCTCAACAATGACTTCTTCCACCCTTTTCTCCTGTAGTGAAATGTTTGGGAAAGATGAGTAAGGTCCTGTTGCCTGGAAGGGTTTCTTGGTAAGGCCATGCACTTTGTAGCCATGGAGTTCTGTACTTTTGCTTCCCCAAGATACATGCCAGGCCTCCAGAAAGAACCAGGCTTTTGCTTAACCCAGATTTCAACACACCTGCCACGAAATCCAGCCATGGACACATTCTGAGTCAAGGCAGTAAAGTGCAAGTTAATTTTAAGAAATTCTGGAAGTTATTACAGGTGTCTCTTTTGTTCTTCTTTCCCCCAGCAAACACAAGAGCTCATCCAGGGTAGCCAAGGACAGGCAGCCATCACCATGGAATGCAGAGGGTCCTGAAAGCAGGAATGCTTCACTGGGTAGGTTACTCTCTGCTCTGGGAAGTTCTGCTCTTTGATGGCTGATCTTTTGAAGCTCTCTGGACAGAGCTGCAATTCTTGGAGCGCTGCTGAAATGGTTTATGGGTTTCATACAGGCACGTGACCATGGCCATGGCATTAGTGTAAATTCTTGGGAACAAGTACAAGCAACTGTCTGTAGAGAAGACTTTGGAATTCAGCCAAGAAACTGGAATTAAATGGTTGTGCTTCACAGGAGCAATGCAAGATTACAGATTGATTGGACATTAATTAGAGACCTGGCTATTTATGGAATATTGCCCTTTTACTGCCCACAAATTCTCCATAAACAGCTTATGATTTTTTTTCAAATGTATTTTCATCCATGGTTATCCAGCAAATAAGTTGTCTCCTGTGCCAGAGTGGATATTTATTGCTGGTGATGTTCTCCTCTGATGTGATTCTCTTTCCTGAAGGAACTTTCAGACTGAAAGTTTCCATGAAATCATTACAATTATTATTTATTGATGGTAATGGCTGGTACAATCCACAAGCCATCATGATGGATAGTCCTCTCTGCAGGGAGCTCACGATGAAGTGAATGATTACAGATTTGCATTTGCCTGTTCTGCTCCAGCCATTCACTGTTCCAATTAGCATTCCTGCCAGCACCCTCCATGGTGCACAGACAGAAAAAGGCTGAATGCAAAAGGGACCAAGTGCAGAGGCAAGGTGGGGGGAAAAGGTAAATCAATGAACAGTTATGGGAGCTACTGACTCGTGTTGATGGTCAGCAAGGAACTCAGTTCTACATTTTATTTTTAAAAAACTTAAAAATGATAGGTTGTGGCCCCATGTAACAAGTTACAGTGTGATCCAGAATGTAATTGTATCAGAAAAAACCTAAAGTACTTACAGGATGCCATTGGAACAGATACCTTTGGAAACAGATTAATAATGACGGTGCACCTAAAGCTGTAGGTAGCTGTGCTGTGCAAGGGTTCTATGTAGCAAAGAGGTTTTAAAAGACGTAAATAAAATACAATGTTTCAAACTATTATTGCAGCATTTGGGGATTTGGTATCTCATGGAGAGAAAAACCTTCAGAATATTTCATCACCATCCAACTTGACTTCCAGCAGCAACATGTTCAACAGGATCCTCAATTTTGGGAAGGTAAGTCTGTATTTGCATAATAGCTGAGTGTGAACATTTATGTATCCTCATATTTAAAGAATTAGAAGCTCAAAGTACCAACACACAGCTTTTATTGCCTTAGGATCTCCCCTATTATGTGAATGAGCTTTATTTTGGAAACTCAGTGATTGTGGGTGGATTTTTAAGCTTTGTGCTAATTTTTTTGTCCTCTAGGCAGAAACCAGGCAAACCTTGGGACATAATACCATGAAATAGCAAATACAGTCACACACAATACCCTGAGATGCTTTGTTCAGAACTTGTGTGAGTTAAGGTGTTTGCAGTATACTTTCTTTCTTATGAAATTAAAGATATGATGTCACAGGCTTTGACATTCAAGTATTTATTTGCCCCTGACAGTCGTGCAGTGGCATCAGAGGCACTGCGTTTATTATGTAGGTATTGAATATTTATAGGATCAATTCCTTTGCGACAGAAATTCAGTACAATGTAGTGGACAGTGTCTGTGTTTTGGTGTCAAGGCCTACAAACACTTTCACACACATTTCTCTGTGTAATAACATGAGGAGTCTCAGAGGGTTTAGTGATGCTTTTCAGCTGTTAGAATGCTGCCTATGTGTAAGTGCACAATGCTTTTCAGATCTCACTGCTATCCCTTAAAAAAACCTCATCACTGCCTTTAAAACCATCCCAAATACATGGTTGCTTTACAGCTGCCCTGAATGTTGTGTTGTTCTTTCAGAACCAGCACGAGCACTCCACTGCAGGCAATCTCAGGGCCCTGCTGTGCGAGGTCTTGTCACAGTACCTGGCACATCCTGGAGGGAGCATGGCAGCCAATATCCACCACACCTTCTGCTTCACCAACTCGTCACTGCTGGAGGCGTTTGCCCAGGAGTTCAGGAGCCAGCTTTCCCAGGTGGGTGCCTGGGACCTTCCCTGGGGGCTGCAGCTGGGAGCTGTGGCAGTTTACACACGTCAGGCAGTGTTTGGGAGCTCCCAAATGGCCCCTCATGGGCAGGAGTTGCTCGTCTCTGTACCCATGGGCAAGCAGGGCACAGTGAGGCTGAGTTGATTCTTGTGCATGGTGTTAGCCCAAAGCCCTCCAAGCTGAGTACATGGCTTGAAAGCCAAGGATCATCCAGCCATCAGCTCGTGGCCACTGAGGGTTCTCACCATGCCTGGGCTGTGCTTCTCTTTTTTGCCCTGCTGCAGTGACAGGTCAATAGAACAGTGGGAGGATGTGGTGTAAATAAGAATGTTTAAACGTTGGGAAGGCAATAAATTTAATTTTGTATTACCTCAGCTGTATAACTTCATCTAGTGACTCCTGCATCTGATCCAACAATTCATGATTGAAGCAGTACTTGTATCTGGGAAAGCAATATAATTAAAGCAAATTAATCCTTTAAAGGTGAAGTCTTCTTTTTTTTTTTTTCCTTTGCCAAGGTTAGGATTGATATTAATTTTCTTGTATTCCTAGTCTTTGGATTCTTTAGGACATTGTGAATTGTAGGGCTTGTCTGAACAGAGAATTTATTGTACAACCTGGGGTGTGAAAGTAAAGCACAGTCACACTCTCAGTTATTGCCTGTCCTTTGAATGTATTGTTTGCAGACTTGCATACAAGTGCTGTACCAGCTAAAAAACATAAAAGGAACCCCCCAGCAGCAAGGCTTCTGGTTATTAAGCAATTTCATCTGGTTCTTAAATAATTTCTTACGTTTTTCGTTGTTAAGGTGCAGCACAGCCCGCAGTACCAGGAGACGTTTGTCAACGAAATGGTCTCGTTTCTGACACTCATCTCCCAAGTGCAGAATGACACCTCCCTGTGGCACCTGCTTTTGCTGGCCCCAGATGTGTTCCAGGACAACATGCAACTGCGAGACATAATTGATTTCCTTCAGAATCCAAGCAGGTAAAATAGGGAAAATGGCAGAAGGAGCACTGGAAGTTGGTGGGTTTGTGTATTGGCCTCTAAGGTCAATCCCTCTCCTCTTGAAGGAAGGGTGTTACCTTAAAAGCCTGATATGTTTGGGGAACGATGCAGCTCCACACTAACACATCTCTGAATGTCCACAGTCTGTGGACTGTGAGCAGTGTGTTGTTTTTCAGTAACTCTTGTGTCGTTCTTTTAATGGGAACTTGATATCAACTCTTGGGTTTTTTCCCAACCTGCTTAGAGGCACTGTCATGCCCTTGTGCAGATGAAAAGCTGGTGAGTCACAGCCACTGCCTTTGGTGGAAGAAAAGCTCTCCTGGCTGGATGAAGAGAGCAGCCAGCTGCTTCTTTCCAGAAAAGCTCAGAGCCAAGTTCAAGTTGCTTTGGAACATGTCAAGCACTTGTAGGGGAGCCATAATGTTGTTTTTTAAAATTGATTGCCTGATCTACTGCTGGTTTTATCTTCCAAGACTGGTCCCAAGAAAGCAGAGAGGAGAGGGAGTCTGATTTTCTAACATATGGGCTTTAACATGTCTGACTTGAAGAAGAAAGTGCCAGTTATGTACTTTCTCCATGGTTTTATGAAAAACAGAGCTGGCTTAACTGCATTATTTAACTGTGCTGAAATATGTGATGCAGTTTGCACCTAGGACAATACAAATTTCTAAAATAGGCTTAGGCTTGAAATCCCTTTCTTGGTCTGTAGTTGGGCTAAACTCTCCCTGATCTCCAGAAGACTTCAATACTCAAGATTAAGGGACTCTGTTCCAAGTTATCTTCTGGATGTGTGACTGACCCTGCTATAAAATATTCTGGATAATCCAGTTGTTACAGCACATGGAGGACACCAAGAAACTGAGTGTTTTCAGACTGCTTTTTGTTTTTATCTTGCATACATGAGCAGTTAGGTAAAGATCTCAAAAGAAGTTGTAGAAGCTTTGCCACTTTGATTGCACCCAGGCTTAGAGGGACTCACTTTTGATCACTGGTGTGTTGCCAAGGCACTTAAAAACCTGTACATTTAATATCAAGGTAATTTTCCATGCTGTATTGTGAGACCCATGTGTAAGTTGTAATGTCCTTATCCTTAAAGGAGTCAGCAGCAGTGTGGCAAGAATTGTAATTTTATTCAGAAACGTTTTGTTCGTGCTGCTGTTTCAGTCTCAGGATTATTGCATTTGTTTGCGCTCACTGGCTCACAGAAGCCAGCCTGAGAAGCAGCCATGTCTGAGTGCCCAGGGAGAATTAATATTTACTGTGCTGCTCTGCTTTGCTCTGCAGCTGCAGAGCTGGGTGAAGTTGTCATAGGCACGACACAGAGGCACATAGAATTTCATCACCAGAACTGTGCCGTGCTTTTATGCCTGGCATCTGGCACTGTAAATGCATGAGTAAAGAGTTATTGCAAAGAGATTGCACAAATAGTACTTTTAATGATGCTTACAAAAGCACATCTTACCGAGCTTGGCCACGTCTCTTACTCAGGCAGGACTGAACTCCTAAAGAAGTGCTGCACAGGGAATTTTCTTTTTGTGGTAGAAATATGAAGGTACAGAAGAAAAGAACTTTTGCTCATTGTAACATCTGTATTAACCAAGTGATAAACACCACCACTGTGAAACAGTAACTTTCAAGTCATGAATCCTATAGAAAGTTCAGCAGCAAATTTTATTACTCAAAAAAACCTGTTTTGCAGACTGATTTCACAAATGTTTGTTGCTGTAAGACAGTTTTTCAGCTAAGCACATAAGCTGAGCTTTTTCTCCACAGCCAAAGTCTGCAGAAGCCCTGCAAGACTGAAATAAAAGGGCGGCAACAACATTTGTTTCCATGTTTGCTGCCTTCTGATCTGCATGATATGCATCCTCTTTTGGCAAGCCTGTGCCTGCCTCCTCCTTGGCTCTGCCATTGCTCAGCTAAATATGTCATTTATAACTGAGTTCCTCCCCCTCTAAGACTCTTACAAGCACATCTGCAGAATGAAAACGACGAGCACCAAGCCCACGAAACCTGCATAGAGACCTTATGTTGAATTAGGAGAGAAGAAATCCCCAGTGCTCTGTCCTCAGTAGCAGCCTGTTCCCACAGATCAGTGTGTATTTATTCATGCTGCTGACCTCAGCCCAGCCAGGTTCTTTGTGCATCACCTGCAGAACTTCAGGTAGGTGAGAGGGAGGTGGTGCATTTCAGTGACCCCCTGCCTACAGTGAAGAGCTGCTTTTTATACAGGAGAAGCAAAAGGGACGAATAATCACAGTGAAGTTTTCAGTAACCTGCACACCTGAGCAGGCAGTCCTGTAAATGAGTTCCTCTGAGCTACAAGATGCCTGATTATAAGCTTGTTCCTTCCTAAGACTGAAAAACATTCCTTACTTCTCTGTCAGCCCAGCTATTACAGCATAAAAGAGGAAAGAAGGAGAATTGGAAATGGCAACAGTTATTTGTGATTGCTTCTTCCTTCCACAGATGTGTTTCCCCCTCAGGATCCCTGCTCTCTGTGGAACCTTGTCTCCTTGGTTCTTGGGTTTTATAGGAGGAAATTCCCCCACATCACTGAATGACATGGCTGGTGTGTCACCTGGGTGTTTTCTGAGATCTGCTGGCAGGATTTAAATGGCCTGTAGATTGCAAATAACTCTCTGAACAAGTGCATCTAATGAGTGTCATGTGAGCACATGTGCTTGTGTTAATATGCCACCCTGGCTTTCCCATCAAAGCCCCTGGTGTTTGTATCCTGTGCATGATCAAATAAATAATTAAAAATAGGGGCCATGTCTTGTCTGTCAGACATTTTAAGAATGATAGGCTGTACTCCAGCTGTTTCCTATTGGAACATTTGCTCTATTTCTTCTCATAAACCTTTAACCACAATTTATTTTTCTTTCCCCCCCCCTCCTTCAGTGCTGTGCTGGCAGCTCAGAATGTCTCTGCATTTCTTGTGAGTGATGATGGATTCAAAACCGTTCAGAACGTGGCTACGGATTCTCCACATTCCCTGAACTGCTTGGAGCAAGGTAAGGCTCCTTCATCGAGTCATATCTCTGCTGAAAACCTGTGGTGCTGAGGAGAAGCAAACTGCAGGCTAATAAGTAACCATACAGATTGCACACCTTATGCTGAGTTCAGGGCTCAGCATAATGGATTCTTCTTTCAGCTTTTTACAAATGCGAATAAAATGCCTCGTTTCAAATGGAAAAGTAAAAAAGCTTGGGTTTGTCAGTAGACAATGAATTAACATGAGTTTGCAGCCTCAGTGGAAATGGGAAGCAGTAATGTTTTACCTCGATTTGCTTTTTCTGGGGGGGGTGATGTCAAAATCTGCCTCTGGTTGTGGGCTCTGTCAAACTCAGCTTAGTGTGTCAAGGCAGGGGCTGGGGCTGGGCTGCAAAACAAGATTAAATTAGCCTTCCTTTTTCATTCCTTTAAACCCTTGTCCCTTCCAGCAGACAGTCCTGGATACCCCCCTCTACCTGGGGATCTGTGAACAGGCAAGGGAAAGGAACAGCAGCTAAATGCTACAAGGGACAGATGGGTAATGCTGTCCCTTCTCTACCTGTTTCATAGAGATTGTGGAAGTTGAGGTGGACAAGAAGAAGGATTAGGTGTGCAAGTAGGGAAAACATGGAGAAGTTGCTGGTGGGAGGACTGGACACATGGGGATATCAAGATGAGTGTGGGAGACATAAATGATGCTGCAGACAGCTCATGTATGAGCAGTGAAAAGCAACCCTAAATGAAAGGAAGGAAACCATAATACATACTTGGCCACCTTACCCTGCTTTACTGATAGCAAAGTGCTCCTAAAGCAGGAGGAGACCTCTATTAGCATCCAGATCACAGGAGCAGTGAATTGTTCCTGAGTGATTTCACCACAGAAAGTCATTTCTAGGATGCCAGGCATTGTCCTCACTCCCCTTGAAAGGCCAGGAAGAGTTATACCCCAAAATAACACTCAGATTTGTAACCAGGATATTGTGACTTATGGTAGGAGCCTAACTTCGTATGTGCATGTTATCCCAGATAGATTGGCCATTATAGCACTTCTCAGGTTCCAAAATTATGTGATCTTTACTAACACACTCTTCACATTTTTGTTGTAGATAAAGAAAGAAGTTGGCTGACCAGATCTATTTGTAACTCCTTTGTTCATTGGAAAGACAATCACACTTTAGTATCTGAATTGGAGGAAGTTCTAAGGTGAGACATTAGCTAAAGGGGTATTACTAACAGTGTAATTCAAATCTACGATCTTTGCTCTAAATCACCTTACATTTCCACTTGCATTGATTTCATATTCACTAAAACACTTTTTTGTTCCCCTCCAGAAAAATAAAGTCACCAGAGATTGGTGGAAAGCACTCCAAGAGGTCCATTAATTCAGATGATTTAGAAGCCATACAAAAGCATCTACATCGTTTAAAAGGCTTTGAGGAAAAAATGAATAGAAGTGAATTAAAAAGCTTAAATCTATTCAGAAATTTGAAGAATGAAACATTACAGAAATTGTATGCATTTCTTGAACTGGGAATGAATCCACATCATGATTATAAATTAAAGGATCCATATAATAAGGAAATAATTGATGAAATCTATAACTTCACATCACAGCAATTACAGAGTGACTCTAATGGGACTTCCATTTTCAATACAATGGCCCAGTGGAAAGAAATTCAGAGGGCTTTAAAATTAGCTACAATGCTTTGGAATCCAGCTCTGCTAAATAATTCTAATTTTAGCACATTGCAAACTAAGGATGCTCTCAAAATGTTGCTCTCCACAAGCATGCCATCACTTCTGGAAGGCCTCAGAGACCGTTTGGGTGGAATGCAAGAAATCCCATCTGTGTTTTCTGATGATCTGCTTGAGCCTGAGTCCTACAGAAACTTCCCAGAGCAGCTCCTAGCTCTCCAGAAGATGTTTTTTAGAATGACAGGCATAAATGTAGGTTATCAGTACCTCCTGCTGCCTGTGTTTGAGCTCATGAGGGCTGTAGAGAAGTCCGTGGGCGAGGCCTGGTGGGATGAGTTGAACGCTTACTGGCGCACTGGGGAGAAACTGAGATCCATGAAGTGGAATAACTCAGCCATCGTCGCCTACGGGCAGCTTTTGGAGGTGCTAAACAGCCATTTGCAAAAGCTGAATACCAATTCAAGTGGTGTCCTCCATGAAGGGTTGGGTCAGCTGTCAGAATTGATAACAGCTGTGTTTAAAGAGTTTGGGGAAAGCTCTGGAGTAGCCAATATCTCACAAGTCACTCAAGCTGTCCAAAAGACGTTGTACGTGTTAAAGGACTTACAGCTGCATTATAATGTCAGCAAATTAAAATCTATAGATCTTTTCTTTAATTTTGACAACAAAACCTTCCAGACCTTGTCTGAACTTCTGAGAACAGGAATGAAAATCCTTCATTATATAAGTGCCAGTGAAGGTTCCAGTGAAGACATAATTAACCCCACGTATAATTTAACACATCTTCTACTGCAGGAGTTCAGCCAGTCTCTCTCACAGCACAGTACCTCTCTACAGGCAAAAATTTGGGAGTTCTTGCGTTTAGCCTTGAGTCCTTTCCTTGAGAACAGCAGCAATGGCTATAGGGCACTCCAGAACTGCTCCTTTAATGATGTGCTCCACGTAGCCCTGGAGGTGCTATTTGAAAATGCCACTCTAAGGGAGTCCTCAGCCAGGAGTCCCTGCAAGCCCCTCCTGGATTCCTTAGGTGTGGGGGGTGGGACAGGGAGCAATGACACCTTTGCCAGGCTGTTCCAGCTGGCCATAAGCAACCTGGAACTGTCCCCAGAGTTTGCTGCTGCCTACAAGAACAGCAGGGAGCGCTTCTTCAAGGAGCTGTCGTGCCTCACCCGAGCTCTGCATTTTTCTCTGAGTTTCCTTTCCAAGTTAGACCTTGTCTCCGAGCTGGGGAACTCCTGGCTCCAGGAGAAGGCGAGAGCTCTGAGTGCAGCCACGGAGGGGCTGGTGCAGGGTGATGCCTCGTGCCCCATCCCAGCCCAGGATGTGGTTGATGTGCTCCCATCCCAGCTTCTGAAGGTGCTCCTTCCTGCCCTGCTGGATGAAACAGTGCTGAGCTCCCTGAATTTCTCTGACAGCTCAGCAGACTGGGATGGACTGCCTGTGTTTTTCCATCTGTCACCACCTGCTTCCATGAGGAACAACAGTCTGTATGAGCTGCTGCAAGTGGGCAGAGCTGCCTCCAGCCAGCCCGAGTGGGGACACTTCTCCCGGCTGTGGCACGCCACTGGCAGCCTGCTGACCTCCAAGTGGAGCCTAACAGAAGTGGGTGAATATGTGGAACTCCTGCACATTATGAAGAAAGCTCTAATCCTCGTGGACTTTGGGGTAGCTCCTGGAAAAGCATTGCTGCATCAGATCTTTCATAATTCTCCTGAAGCAATTAAATCCTCAGATCTGAGTGGTTTTTATAGTTCACTAAAACTCTTTTTCAGTTCATCTTCTGCCACAGATGGCACACCTGACTTGGAAAGAATATTTAAAGAAATACTTCCTCCGTATGAAGGGGTTGGTGAAGGATTGTTCTACTCTAATCCCTATGGAAAAGAAAATCAAGATATTCTGACTATGGCTGCAGTGATTTGGAATGAGATAATTTTAAACAGGACTCATTTTAGTACAGAGAATGCATGGGAGGTTATCAAAATGATTACTCTCGATGCAATCCCGCTTGAAGATATTGAAAATTATCTCAGCACAAATGGAGAAGTGTCATCATTATTTTCTGACTTCTTGTTGACCCCTGGAACTTCTGAAAATTTTGCAGAACGCCTCTTGTCCCTTGAGCAGCTTCTTGGTGCGATGGCAAAGGTGAATACCAGTGATCATTATCTGCTGATCTCTTCTTTGTCTAAGCTCATGCAGAAACTCCAGAGTGGCCCTCCTGGAAAGCAGGAAAATGAACTTGGTGCTTTCTGGCATATTGCTGAAGGTCTCCAGTCCTTGAACTGGAACAATACAGCCAGTCTCTCTGCCCAGTCACTTCTAGACATGCTGCAAAATCTGCTAAATACCATGGAAAAGGACTCCAGTCTTCCTTTCAGTGAGGAACTGAAGCAGCTGCTAAACATTGCATCCTCCATCTTTGAGCTATATGATGAAGAAAACTCCAGGGGAACCAACATCTCCATGTACTTGCAGGCCATGCAAAGGGGTATCTTAACTTTGAAAGGTTTGCAGAAAAGGTATAACATCAGTGAGCTTGAAACTCTCAGCCTGTTACTTGATTCTTACAGTAACTTTACCCAGAGCCTGATGGAAGTGTGGAGAGCAGGAATGAAAGCTCTTCATGACACCAGCTTAAACAAAACATTTGAGGAAAAAATGGATGTTGTCTATAATTTCTCTCATCTTCTACTGCAGGAGTTCAGCCAGTCTCTCTCACAGCACAGTACCTCTCTACAGGCAAAAATTTGGGAGTTCTTGCGTTTAGCCTTGAGTCCTTTCCTTGAGAACAGCAGCAATGGCTATAGGGCACTCCAGAACTGCTCCTTTAATGATGTGCTCCGCGTAGCCCTGGAGGTGCTATTTGAAAATGCCGCTCTAAGGGAGTCCTCAGCCAGGAGTCCCTGCAAGCCCCTCCTGGATTCCTTAGGTGTGGAGGGTGGGACAGGGAGCAATGACACCTTTGCCAGGCTGTTCCAGCTGGCCATAAGCAACCTGGAACTGTCCCCAGAGTTTGCTGCTGCCTACAAGAACAGCAGGGAGCGCTTCTTCAAGGAGCTGTCGTGCCTCACCCGAGCTCTGCATTTTTCTCTGAGTTTCCTTTCCAAGTTAGACCTTGTCTCCGAGCTGGGGAACTCCTGGCTCCAGGAGAAGGCGAGAGCTCTGAGTGCAGCCACGGAGGGGCTGGTGCAGGGTGATGCCTCGTGCCCCATCCCAGCCCAGGATGTGGTTGATGTGCTCCCATCCCAGCTTCTGAAGGTGCTCCTTCCTGCCCTGCTGGATGAAACAGTGCTGAGCTCCCTGAATTTCTCTGACAGCTCAGCAGGATGGAATAACCTGTCCATGCTCTCCACTGTGGCACAGGATGAGCTCCACAACCTGCTGCAGAGACTCCCCAGCACCTTCAACCTCACTAAGGGGAGTTACTACACAAGTGTGTTGGATGTGTTTGACAGCTTTCTCAGCACCAAAAGGAACGCAGCCGAAGGAGCTTCCCTTGCACGGCTGTTGGAGGCAGTGGCAAGCGACTCTGCCCGCAGTCTGTCAGCTCCAGAAATCACAGAAGCCACCCTCTATATTCTCAAGGGGCTGAACATCTCTGGCCTGCTAAACGAATTCAATACAAGTTCCAGCTCAGCTTTTCTCTCCAACAAAACCAGTTTTGACAGTGTGATCGATATCATTGCTCATCACTTCATTGTTGTGGCAGAAACCCTTTACAACAAGACCCTTCCTTGGACTCAGAGTGACCACACTCTGTCCCCAGCCAGCTTGATCACTCGGTGAGTTTGGGTTTTGGGTAGTATAATTCCATGGATGGGTTGTGACCACCGTTCTCATTCCAGCATGAGAAGTATGGAATTTTCTTCCAGTGGAACAGCCTAAGCCTGCGATCACCATAATTTAGGACATGAGGTATAATGTGGGTTAAAATGAAGAAGAGGAAACTTCTCCTTGAGCTGAACATACAGCTAAAAGTCAGACTTTCAAAATATTTTATGTGTTGGCAGGTATCAATTCACAGCAGATCAGAGTCCTGAAGGAGTCTTACCACCAGTGGTAGGCTCTTTGGAAACCCTCCCTTTGTGGGGTGACTCTAATTTTTGCTCCTCAGTCTCCCCTAGGTGTGCCTTTCCATTTGTATAATGCATCCATCACATAGATGTGAACCTTTCAAGTGTGTTTTCTTATTTTGAGAGTGAATGACAGCTTTGGGAAATAACAGCAAAAAGAACTGATGGAATAAAACTGGGAGGGTACCCACTTAGGAGAGGTGGCTTTCATCTGGAATTCTTATTTACTCTGCCAAGGAACCACATCCACAGCTGACAGGTTGCTCACTAATATACCTTGTTTTTGAAAGAGAAGCTGATTTAAATTCCTATCTTATTTTTCAGATTTCTGTTTTTAGAATTTGAAAACACCATCTTGCAGGTGACAGCGAATAACAGCTATAACCCTTACCTGATGTGTTTAATAAATGCCACGGAAGCTGGAGACGGGAAATTGACAGGTGATCATGATTTCATTAACGCTGAGGAGCCTCAGCTGGAACGTGTCCTGCCTGGTTATTGTCTAATGGTGTGAAGAAATGGTGCTACATGGTTTTATCTGCTGACAGTTAACTGGAGCTGTGAGACTTGGGGGAGCCAGACTCTGGTTTTGTTTGAGTTATGTCAAATTTTAAGTTTCCATCCCAATTTCTCCAGAAGGCACATCTCCTCTTCTCTGTGTAATGACAGGTTGCTGACACTCAGACAAAGCAATCTTACGAATAGAAACCTTTCTCCCTTCACAGCTTTATGCAGCTGTAAGATGACAGCAGTTATTTCTGAAAGTTAACATGGTATTTCACATAGATATTCATCATTTGTGCTTATTGTAACACCTGAGAGGTTTTACCTGTTACCAGGATGGGGTGGATTTCACAAGGAACAGAGCACCTACTTGAACTGGATTCATTACAATCCAGATTACAACCTAGGCTGTGCTCTGTGATTTCAGAGGTCCTCAGCCATGGGAGTTTGGTGGAAAGTAGCAACGCTCAGTTGGCCTCAGAATAAAAGTGCTGATATTCCCATCTGTGAAGTTCCTGGCATTTTCGTCTGGAATAACTCTTGGTTTTTTTTTCCCCCTGCACAGAAAACATCACAGTGCTTTTGAAGCAAACTCATCTGAAAAAGAACTCTTTTATGCAAAATAATACCTCTGAGAAACATTCATCCATACCAGAGCTCCTGAAGCTAAAAGTGAGTCTGCTTAAAATGCTGACTTGAAGGACATCCCGCAGTGATACATGAATGTGCAATGGTGGTTTTGAAAAACAGCATATGGAAAAAAGTTTTCTTAAAAGAACAGCTGATAAAAACTAGGACTGAAACTCTGTGTTTCGCCTGCTGCCTGTATTTGAAGGTCACCACTAAACTGGGTTGAGGAATTTGTTCTTTTATCTGTCCCTATGTGTGCACCCATTTTTCAGAGGAGGTAGAGGTGTTCCTGTCCTCCCGTGTGCTGGATAGGATGGCTCTGCTTTCCACCAGCCATCTCAGAAGGATGAGCACTGCAGAGATGGCCAGTGGCAGCACATTCCTCAGTGCACCAGTAGTTTTGAAGTTCAGTACATTGGGACTTACTGAAGCACCTTGCAGAGCTGAGATCATTCTGGAATGCCTCAGCTTCACTTAAGGAGGAGGTAGGGAGGAGTTCTCAAAGGCACAGATAGGGATTAGATGCCTCTTCCCTGCTGAAAATCCATGGAATTGTGCATTCCTGATTGGCAGTTGGAAGGATGACTAACTGGGTTAGTGCTGTGCCTAAGGAGCTCTACCAACACCAGCATTGGTGGCTGGAGTCAAGTCCCCACATGCTCCCCTAACCCCAGATATCTCACAACACCAGAAGGGGAATTCTGAGATCAAGCACCAGTATTGATTCATGGAGTTCCCTCACCAGCTTTGGGTTTGGCATGAGGGTTCATGCCTCATTTGAATGAAATGCTTCTTAGCCCATGCATTCATGACTGCACTAATAGCATGCATGCACTTTAGGCTATTGCTCCATATGAGAAATAGCATTTAAATGTCCTTTTAGGAAAAATACAGCAGTGTGCAATGTTGTTGCTGTGTAATATATCTGTAACAATAATATGATGAGCTTCAGTGTGACAGGTACTTAGAGGCATAAACCTGAAAATAATTCTTCCCATAAGAGCCTGATAATGTAAATAATGATGTCAGACAAGAGGGAAGCCCATAATAGCTAAGGACTATAATTTTACATGGGTTGGCAGATGAGGAAGCTCTGACTTCTGGCCAAGTCTCTTTCCTGTGCTGCAGTAGATGACCAGGTGCTATCTGAAAGGCTAAACATGTTGTGCAAGGTAGATTTATTTGGTCTCTGGGAAGATTAAATAGTAAACAGGCAAGTCCAATGGAGTATTGCTGTCTGTGTGTGTTGGGCAGGGGAAATGATACACTGAGGTTTGCAAGGTTTTTTAGGTCCAGCCAGGTCTGCCAGAAGGTCACATAATGATTGTTACAAGCTGTTCTTTTGGAGACCTTTTGAATGAACTAAATATATATATACCTATTTTAAAATCTTAGTCCTAAGGAGAAAGAGAAAGGGGCAGCTAGACTCTTCAAAGCTTGCCTTTTATAATTCCATCATCTAACTGGTGTTTGTGCATTTGTCTTCCTTTATTCAAAACATCCTTTGAAGATCTCTCACCTCCGGGATCTGACAGCACTTCTGTGTGACTACGAGAGCTTCAACTCAATCCAGCACCTCTGCCACCTCCCTGAGGTTCCCTTTGGGGAGCTGTGTGAGCAAGGCCAGTCTCAGGAGCAGCTCCTCCATGCTGCTGAGCTGAGCAGCCAGCTTGTGACCAACGTACTGAATCACAGGAGGTTCTCCCAGGAGCTCCAGAATGTACTCATTGGGGATGCCACAGATGTCCAGGCACAGCTGAAATGGTGAGGCTCTCCCTCTGAGCTAGACTGTTTCAGTATTCTGTTGATGAAATGACTCCTGCCTTCTTTTTATATTCTCAGTTTTGTTTATTGTTCTGTTTTGCCAATTCAGGCTTCATGAAAATGTACCAGAAATTGCTTTCTTTCAAGAGATTCCTCAGTATATGGCAACTTTGAATTCCATGCTGAACATCACTGAGAGTTTAACCGATGCGAGGAAGCAAGGTACTCTTCTCTATTTTCTTTACAATGTTGATAAACATCACCACTGGTGCCACACTTTCTGCTGGCAGTCCCAAGAACTGCCTAGCTGCCAGGAAGAAGTGTTATTAATGGAATAACCATACACCATGACCTTGGGATCCTTTATCTGGGGTACTTCTAGAGCCTGTTCAAGACCACCCTTTCTTTTCTTTACAAGGAAAGCACCAAGTCTTTCCTTCTGAGCAAATTTTGCTATCCTGAGAGGTGGTAACTTCAGCTCACAAACCGGACTGTAAAACCTAGGAAATAATAGCTTTATGTTCCAAGTTTTTGTTGGATTTTTTTCTTATCAGCAGTGAGGTGATACCACACTTCCATACTTCACATAAGGTCTTCTCTGTGTGCTTGAGATTTGCTGTGTGTCTGGAGAAAGCTGGTGCATCAATTGCTCTTTGACTATTCATTACAGA
This sequence comes from Rhipidura dahli, assembly GCA_013399225.1. NCBI lineage: Eukaryota > Metazoa > Chordata > Aves > Passeriformes > Rhipiduridae > Rhipidura > Rhipidura dahli. The sequence continues at coordinate 1,268,976 of VXAC01007218.1, read as the reverse complement.
AAAGTTAAGAGATGTGTTTAAAAATGTGGACCAGCTCAAAGAGGACCTCAAAAACACAACAGGAATGTCCACAGCCAGCATTGATGCTCTTCTGGATGCACCTTTCCCAGAAAACAGCAGTCAGGTAAGTTTGCTGTGGTCCTGTTGGGAGATCTTGTTGCTTTCTGCTGCTCAGACCATTAAAGCCAGTGTTTGTTAGTGAATGCAGCTGAGCAAATCACTGGGTGTGTGACAGCACAGCATGTTATGGGTTGGATTAGCCACCAGGAATGCAGCAGGAGCATCACTGATGTCAGCCCAAGCACTGGAGTCAGGGAGCCGTATGATCCCTTTGGCTGCTACTGGCAGCTGGTTGGCAGCCAGGCACTGCCTGGAGAGGGATCTGGAGCAGGGCCTGGCTCTCTGGGACACACTAACGGGGGCTGAACAGGATCTTCAGTCACATCCTGGTCACTGAGAAGTTGTCCCAGTGCAGGTGGAAAAGTACATTTGTAACCATGACTTGTGAGAGCGCTCAGGGTCCAAAAATACCATTCCAGAATGAGAGATGAGCTTCCCTTCCTCAGCCTCCTGCTCCTGCAAGCAGAGCTCCAGATGCTTTCCCCCTTCCCAGCCATCTTGTCTGGACTGGGCCCCAAAGAGCTTGCTCTTTTCCAAACTTCACATGCATCAGTCAATGATAAATTGAAGCCACAAAAGCTTTTACTGCTGTGCAAGTTGGGCAGTAAAACACAGTCCTTAGGATTTGTCCCTGGGAGCGGGAATAACGGGCAGGCATTTTCAGCTTCTTGGGTGGTTGAAATACAGGGCTGTGGAAAGACCGGCAGCAGGGGAAGATTACCCCAGGCATGATGGAGCGTGCAGGGCACCCCTAACCAATATCTTCTGCCTTGCTGTACCCCCAGCTCTTCTCTCAGGTGCTGCAGCTGGAGTCCTGCAGAGGCCGTCCCGCTGACCCGCAGCTGCGAGCGGTGGCGCAGGAGCTGTGCAGCCTCCCTCTGCCAGAGAGGACCCGCAGCACCTACATCCTTGGGGTCACCCTGTTGAGACACCTGGACATTTACAATTTCTTATACAAGGTTAGTGCTGGGTTTTTAGAGTGGTTTCTGCATTCTTTGCTGCACGCGGTGGCTGAAAGGTCATAAAATATCATTGCAGTGGCCAGAAGCTACGCTGATTTACACAAGCCAAAGATCAGGCTTTGCTCATGCAGCAATTTTTATTGCATATCCATGCTGTGACAGCGTGGATATAAATGAGAATCCCAGCTGGTGGAAAGCAGCAAACCTCATTTAAAGGCACTGGGCCTACTCTAAATACCTCCCTATCTACTAGTATCCTTTATGTGCTGTCACAACCTCTTGAACACTCCCAGCTGACCCAAAAATAAGGTACTGGGCTAAATTTTTTGATTGCTTGAAAAGGGAAGCCTTGGAAAAAGTCCTGTGAAATATCTTTTCCCTATCTATCTGGAACTACAAAGTTATTAAATGATTCAAATTTCCCCCCAACTACAGAAACAACATCTAAGAAAGCATTCACAGAGAAGTGAATACTGAGCATGTATTTAAAAATACAGGAGTGACCCTGGGCAAAAATGTTGTTAAATGCCAATGCCAATGAATTTGGTCTCAGGTCAAAAGTCACTCATAGTGTTTGACACCTGTGCTGATGAGAGACTCGATCATATCCCAGCCAGTACCTGACACACGTTTCCCAGCTGTAGGTCTTTGGAAACACACTGTTAGATTATGTAATGTTCAGGGGAGTGGCTTGCAAAAGTGCATGGGGATTTAGGAATACAAATCCATTCATTTCCCATGGAACACCCACTCTGTAAAGCCTTCTAACCCTTTTGAAAATCCCATGGTGCTCGTGTTTGAATTAACGCAATATGGGTGTGTACATATTGAGATTCCTGCTCATAATTGATTTCCTTCCTGATTCTTGCAGATGTTTTTCCCTAAGGAACTTCAGAAACCCATGGACAAGATGTTGGGCCTTCTGACAAAAATGAAATATTTCAGACACCAGGTTGAATCTGGTGCTGATCCATTACTACAGGCTATTCATTCCCTGAAAAAGCTCCGGCAGTCCAGGAAAATGCCACTGACTAAGGTATGTGTAGTCTGCATGTGCTTTTGAGGCAAAATACCACTGAAATGGTTTCCACAGTGATTTCTTAGCCTAGAAACCACAGGTGCATTAGACCATAGGTTCTGTTTCAAAGCAACAGTGTTCTGAGAAGAGTATCTGTCAAACTTATCCCTGGAAGTGTTCAAGACCAGGCTGGATGGGGCTTCCGGAAGGTGTCTCTGCCCGTGGCAGGGGGTTGGAATGAGATGAGTTTTGAGGTCCCTTCCAACCCAAACCATTCTGTGATTCTGTGTTGCCTTCCTGGGAGAGTTTTGATTTGGAGCAGTGGGACCATCATGTGCTCATGAGTGGGGAATGCATGCTGTGGGAGGGACACTTGGAGCAAGAATCCTCCTCTTGAAGGAGGGAGGACTTCCAGCAAAATGCTGGAACGATCAGCTGGAGAGCTGCCCATTAAAGGCAAACCCACCAAAGTCAGCAGCAAAAAATTGCTGTAGCTTTAGTGTGCATTAGATCACACCCAAAGCCTCAAGAGTGCCCGAAACATTCAGTACAAACCCATTACTGCTGTGACAGCTGCAGTAACTCCAGGCTGCACTGCCTTCATCCAGCATGGTGCCCAATCCATCTCTGATCCACACTCCAGGAGAGCACAGATGACAGGAATGGTTCCTGGTCATCATTCTGCCTGCACATTGCAGAGCCACGTGCAGCCATGGACTGGATGGGGACGGTGATGTGCACATCCATGTGACAAATCCTGTGTTGTAACCCAGGTGTGTGAATGTCACCAGGCACACATTAAAGGGATTTTCTCTGCACGTATTGTAGGCACTTCCCACATGGGCTCTCACACCTGGAAATAAATGTGCCACCTCTGTTGTAGCAGAGGTTGGCCAAAGAAATGCACTATTTCCATGGAAAGTTCCCATTTTTATAGAGGCAAACTACTCATAAGAAAGCAGTATAAAAATGTTCAGTCTTTGCCCTCTCATTCTGTTATTTCTCTCAGAGTGGGGTGCTTTAGGCATGCAGGATTTATTTGTTTTGTCTTTTCTGCAGGCATTGTTTAAACCAAACAACTTCCAGATAACCCATGGCACGTTTAAATCCATGTCAAAAGTCCTCTGCAACCAGGAGATCACACCCCTGTTTTTTGAGTCTTTGCTTCCAGACTTTGGAGAGCCCATAAGCAACAGTTCTAATGCAGAGGACATCTATGTCCAAAAGCTGATGAGGAAATATGGGATTCCTCAGGATTCCAGTAAGTCTGGCTTCTCCCTAGGGGACAAACATTTCAGAGTCAAACTCTGCTGTTTCCAGACAGATCTTGTGCTGAGCTATTCCCCATATATCTTTGAGGGCTGTAAGTGCTCATTATTTATGTTGGCTGAAGATCTACACTGCCCTAATTATTGGTGGTTTATTTCCATAAATGTTCAAAGGGAAGCTGCTTGTGCAGCAGAGCAGTGCTTGACACTGCACTGGCTCCCATTTGCTGATGATCTGCTCCTAGGGCTCAACAGGTCACTGCTTTGTCTTGATGTGTAGTTTTTCTGACTCTACTGACATTATTAGCTCCTCTGAGTTCACAAAACTCCATTTAACCTTCAAGCAGATAATGTTGGCTCGAACAGCGAGCCTCTTGTTGTCTTGAGTTCAGCACCAGGAGATCTTAGGGGTGGATTGCTTTTGTCAAGATGCATTAAATCAGTCAGTGAAGGGGGCCCTGAAGTCATTCACTGGACACAGCAACAAACTGGGCAGATGGGAGAAAAAACACAGCGGGAGCCTTCTTGTGTCTGGTCTGTTTGTTCTCTGTGCAATTTGTTTGCTTTCCTCCCCTTGCAGCCCCATTTTGCTTATCCTTTTACCTGGACCTGGTCAAGACCCCAACCGGAGCTTTGATTTGGTCTTTTTTAAAACCAATGGTGCTTGGGAAGATCCTTTTTACACCAGACACCCCAGCAACTCGAGCAATCATGGGAAAGGTATGGCTCTGTTCCAGGACATCCAAGGCTTGTAATTTATCTAGCACAGGCTTGTTTCTCTGGGAAGCAGAGGGCTGCTTTCTCACTGTTTGGAGTATTAATCAAATTATCTTTTTCTACTTGCCTTGCTGGCTATATGAGTCATCTTTTGTCTTTGATTGAATTTTCCCTCCAGAAGCTGCTGTTGGTCTAATATTTCTAGGACAATTGTTTAGGGCCCTCAGTTTATGAAGTTTCACCCCCATATTTTAAGCCAGTAGGAGAGATGTGTCTCCCAGGACAAATGCTGTGACCTGTGCTCATTCACAAGCAGGCCAGTGGTAGAAGGAAAGCTGATGTTCAAGACATGCTCTAAATAACATATTTTTAAGTACATGCATAAATTCAGTGTGTTAAGGAGCATTTTGCCAAACTGTGAGAAGATGCTAGGAAAAATCCTAAGGAAAACAAATTTTGTCTCAGCTGTTTTATTGATTTATTTATTGGTTAAAATCTGTAAGATAATGAATAAATGAATCCTTTTATGTTGTGGGCTTCTTTTGTAGTCGAATGCAACCCTGGAGCAGATGGCTGATTTAGCCCTGAAGTCCCAGGAGTGGCTGGACCAGTCTCCTGTCATCATGAATTCACTGACTAAGTTAAACCAGACAGTTCCAGTGATCAAGGTATGACTTCCTACCTCCCCTCTCTCTCTTGCCAGGAGGGAACTGTGAGGATGGATTTGTTCACTGAAGTTAACTGGGGTTACAGGGATGTCTTAGGTCAACTGAGGAGACCCTTCTCAGGACATCTTGGACTTCACAGTTTCTGTGCCTGCCTGTTCCCATAATGGAAGTGTTCTTGACTCACCTTTCCCTGCAAATTCTCTTTCTCAAATGGGCTGTTTGAAATATGCTCCCTGACCCTGGCCATGAGGGGGCCTGCTGGAGGGCTAAGATGAGCAAAGAATGCTCTTCAGTTTGTAAATTAACTTTCTGCTTGATGGAGTGATCCAGCCAGCCAAGACCAGGCAAGAAATGACTTTTTCAGAAAATGAAACAGTATCTATAATAAGCACATAGTTCTGGGTACACACATAAGAGCTAGGAGATGTTTTGTACCTCAGTGAATGTAAACAAAATTTCTTTTTCCCCCTCCTAAGGAGCCTAGCCTTGCTTGGATACAGAAAGCAGTAGACTGTAATGTTACACACACTTGTTTCCCATTCTCTCTAGTAATAATTGTCTCCTTTTCTTACAAAAATGAGATCCCTGGAACCCAAAAGCATTAGCAGGTAATTTTAGGGGCTGGAATTCATTCCAATTTCCATGGCACCAGGAGAAAATCCAGAGCAGAATGTACAAAGGTGAAATTAAATCTTCTCTGCTGATTGCACTCATTGGTGAAATAATAAAATATTCAGCCAAACAAAAACCTGTGCTGATCTCCAAGTTAAGTTTTGGTTGCCTACCCATTGTGCACTGGCTGTGTTCAGAGGACTGAAAACAGACACAAGGGAAATTTACTTCTAGAATAACTAAAACTATCCATAATTTTTTGATGGGACTCTAGTGCCTGGTGGAGGCTCAGTAGACATCCTTTCTTGACTCAAAGAAGCACTAACTTGGAGAGCTCTCTATGTCTGTCATTGCTGGCACTTCCCCATCCTGGTACAAAGTGAAGGGAGTAGGAAGGGATCTGTACAGATGCTCAGTGGAGGCAGCTGCTCTGTTGTGTTTTTGAAATATGCAGTTTGTGAGCTCAAGAGGCTTCTGGTCAAACTGATTCTTTCTCTTTCCCTGCTTGTTGATAGAATGCTCTGCAGAACCCCTTTGTGCAGGTTTTTATCAAGCTGATGGTGGATCTGGATGCAGCTGAGCTCCTGAATCAGATAAATGAGCTGGGTAAGTGTGCCCATGAGTGCTGCCGTCTTCTTTACATCTGGGAGCTCCAGAGTCACCCAGCTGCTGCCATCCCCTAGTCCTGTTCTTCTCTGGCCCGTGTTGGAGGCTCTAGGGCAAGGCAGTCCCAGCAGTGATCCAGAGATCTTCCAGGAAAAAGACTCTTAGAGAGCAAAGGGCTGGTGTGAAGAGCTGTTTCTCCTGGGTGTCGAGGGGTAGAGGGATGGGAGGCTCTGCCGCGGTCTGTGGCCACTGGAGGACACTGTTTAGCAGTAATTACGACTTCAAGTGAGCTACCTGGGACTCTGCTGGGAAATGTGGAGAGCTCCCTTGCATCGCAGCAAGGTTCAGATGGAAAGTTCTCCAGAGCAGAAAAGCCAGGGATCAGATAAAGGATGGCCAGGCTGATGGAGTCAGAGGCATCCGTGCAGGAGATGCTCTGCTGCAGTTTGCTGTTCTCTGGTGGCCTTGCAGGGTCCTTCAAGGTGACATTTGCTGCTGTGCACTTTGAGAATCACCAGCTAACAGTGGTGGTGGGTACATCCCTGTGAGTGCACAGTGTGGGGACCACAGTCCCTTCCTGCCTGGCCTTGCTGTCCCTGCCTGCTTCTGCAGGGAGTGGCCAGGCATGTCACCATAAATCCAGACTGTGCCAGCAAAGCCCAGCAGCAGCCAGGAGCAATTACGGTCTGTTGCACTCATTTACATCCAGTTGGTGATGACCCCTGCGTTATTCATGAGCAGCAGCTCCTGCCTTAACTCCCCATAAAGCCACGGTGCCTGCAGCAGCTGTTCCATATTAGTTACCTTGCATTGTGCAGCCACCTTTGAAACCTGCCAGCAAACAGCAGCATCTTTATTAACTGCAGCATCAGGTTCAGTCCACACATCAGCACAGCACACACAGCTCTGCCTTGATGTGCTTGGATAAAGCATATCCTCCCCTGAGACACCTCAGCTCAACAGGTGAGTTGATTACATCCTAAACCAGAGGGTGTGGAAGGAATGGTGAGTACCTTGTGTGAGCCTAAAACCTCAGCAGGTTAGTGGGGACTTCTGATTTGGGATGGCTGTCACATCCCATTGCTGGCATCCTCCCAAAGGCAAACTCACGAGCATATTACAAATGATTAACATAAAAACTGGGTCAACAACATGCCTTCATGGCACTGCTGAGTGCAGAAATGTATTTCACACTTCGTGTCTAGTGTGATGGCTTTTGGTTTGTTTTCTTTCCACCTTTCTGGTGTCATTGTTGGTGTAGAGGAGTGGAATGATGGGGTGGGTTTTTTGCCAGGTGTAGTGATGCTGGTGGCTCTGTTTGTGGGGTTTTTCCCCAGATGACATCCGGCTGGAGTTGCAGAACAACGCCGACGTTGTCGATCAGCTGAGCACTTTGGCTGCCCTGGCTGTGAACGTGTCCTCCTGCATCTCCTTCAACCGCATCCAGGCGGTGCAGGACTTGGATGAAATGGAAGAGGTGGCTAAGGAGCTTTTCCTGAAGAACGAGCTGTTTGCAAGTATGTGACAGTCTCAAATCCCCCTGGCAAGTAAATTGAGCCTGATGAGAGTGTGGGCATGCAGCAGAAAATATTTGGCTTTTCAGCAGCAACTGTTGTGGTCACAGCTCCCACCACATAGCAGTTGATTTGGAGCCAGTGTGTGTGGGACTTGCACACTGAGATCTCCTTTTTATACCTCCTCTTCCCTTACACCTCCACTGTCTGGGGTCAGCTGGTGATTTCTCTTGCTTAAGTCTCAGTTTGAGCAAAACCCCACTGCTCCAAGGTGATCTTTGTGCAGCTACTTTCTTTCAGGCTCCCACAGGAAAAGGTGCTTTAATCAAGAAAGGTATCACAGAATCATTCGGGTTGGAAAAGACCTTTAAGATCCTCTAGTGCAAATATGAGACAATTCAATTTATTAGAAGGTCATAAAGCACTTGAGATATTTCAGCCAAGCACCATAATGTTACTCTGGGTCTTCTCAGACAGACTTTTCACATTTGTGGGATTGGATTGTGGGATCAGACAGCAGAGGAGGATGGAGGGAGCAGGGAACAGGAACTTACATTTATATGATTAATATATCTTAATATTTAAAGAAGGACCTCGATTAGGATTTACTCACAAGTCCTGTGACCGGTTTGGTTTTATAGTTTATAACTGAAGGGTCAATTGAAACATCTGCTTCTCTTGAAACTTCAAACCCTGGTAATATTTCTCCTTTCCCATAGAGGCAGTTTTCTTCCCTGTTTGTCCTCCATTCTGTCATGTGTTTTGTATATGGAATAATCAGGAAAAATGTTCTGGAGAGAAAAGCTTCTGTGAAGAGGCTTTGTAAAGATGAGGAGTTCCTACATATCTGTGTGTGCTGCTCCGGTGCTGTTGGCTCCAACTTTTCCCTTTCTTTTCCCAGGCATCATTTTCAAGCTGCCTTCGAGCCCTGGACCCTCAGTTCCTGGGGGGCTGTCCCTCCCTCCTGTGCTCAACTACACCATCCGGATGAGCAGCAGGATAACCCAAACCACCAACAGGATCCGGGAGCGCATCTGGACCGTGGGCCCGCACAATTCCACCTCCCAGAGCCAGATCTACAGCCGGGCCTTCATTTACATCCAGGACAGCATTGAAAGGGCCATTATTGAACTGCAGACTGGCAAGAAACCAGAGGAAATAGCTGTTCAGGTCCAGGCCATGCCTTACCCCTGCTACAACAAGGATATGTAAGTTTGGGTGGCTTTTGTCTTCATGCTTTGTGTCAATTCATCTTGTCTGACTGGTGGAGTCCACCAGCAGTGCTGGTTTCCTTAATACCATGCTCACATAGCATAAAAATAATTTAATTCTGTTTGGTTGGGGTTTTTTTCCCAAGGGGTTGAACAAAAGAGGGCATTTTTGACTCTGAGATGGTCTGTTTAGTTTGCCTGATCTTTTGTTTTCAGTGCTCTGTTTATACCTGGATTGTGATGGTAACTGTAGGTTTTATAGCAGGTAAAACTCCTGTCCCTGTTTTACTACACATGGAGGGATTGAGAATTGGCAGGATGTGGATTAAGTACAAGTCCTGGCTTGTTTTGCAGGTGTTCACATGCAGACAATGCAGCAGAACTTAGGAAATGGATTTATTGGGGCAAAAAGGGTCCCTAGTTTTATGAGATTTTAACTGAGTGGAAAACACACAGGGAAGGGATTTCAGTCCATCAGGGAGCACTGGAGGATGTTCAGCAAGAAGTATTGGTAGATGTAGGGTCACTGTGCCCTAACTGAGCATCTCCCTTGGAGCAAAGGGACAGGCTGGGCCTAAGAGCTTTTTCTACTCAAAAACCTCCCACTGTGCCAACTGCATGAGCTAAAAGATTATTTGGGAGCTATAAGATATCATTTAGGAGCCGTGGCAGACCTGCTAATATCCTGTGTCAGCTGTCACCCAGGAGAGCTGGGGACCTATAACCTCTCCTCAGGGCAGCAGCATATGAGATGCCTGCCAGGACACGGGCAGGAAGCATCCAAACCCAGTTGTGCAGCAAATCCCTGGATTATTGCTGAGAGAGAGTTTTGTACAGTGATTAACTGGCTGCTGGAAGCACTTATTCCAGTGCTCTCTGCTCTTTTTTGTTCTTGGGCTGCTGGGAAAACCAGTTGCCTTTGGGTTTCCCTCCCCACCCCGGGTTCAGAGGGACATGTTTGCTCAATTATTAAAATACCTCAAGGCTTTGGATTTGTATCCAGCAGAAGTCATCACAAAATGCCTGCTTATCAATTGTTCTTGCACAGTTATCACCCTGTAGAGAAAAAGAGGGAATATATATACATATATATTCACACCAGTACACAAAAGGTGTTGGGATATGCTGAATTTTTAGGAGCCTGAAACACCTTTTCCTGATTCTTTATTAAATAAGGCTTCATTTGCATGGAAGCATTTCCAGAAGCACTGGTTTATAGGAAATTTTCAGCTTTACAGGTAAAAAAAAATTGAAAACAAATGCAATGTTAATTTCTCACTGTTACTGTTAAATTTTACTGTTACATTAAATATTTTGCAGAAATAACACTGATTATGGATTTTAAGCCAGGCTTAGAAATTAAGGAGGAAAGCATAAGCCATGAAAATGCAATGAAGGGAATCTCTTGCTATAAAATCTTGCTTTCCATGGCAAAAGGAGAAATTTATTTTTGGCCATTGTTATTTTTCTTTTTCCTTCACACATTTGGCACTGGAAGAAGGTTTTAATTAAAGTGAGGAGCCAAGAAATGTGACTTGGATCTGCAGTGCCTGTCCTGTGGGGTGGTAGGACAGACAGTCTGTAGGAAAGCACCCATATCCAGACTCCAACACCAGGAATTATGGCCTGATAACGAAATTTGGCCGTTCTATCTGTGAACAGAAGTGGGAATCATGGCTGGTTGCTGTGCTGTTTCCAAGTGGAATGCAGCCCATCATGGAGCCAGGAGATGTCACTGCCCATGGCACTTCCTGGTCCTGCCAGTGGTGCTGCTGAGCAAGGAAATCCCTCTGCAACTTAAGAAAAGAAAAAAGATTCTGAGCAGTCAGGACTTCGATGAGTAGAAAATCCAATGCAATGGCAAAGGAGCCCTTTTTTTGTAATTATTAATTTTACTCCACATTTTGAAATATAAGCGTGTCCTTTACTGTGCCAGAGTATTGTTCAGAAAAATATATTCTTGTTTAAAGCCTTAATCCCCAGAACATTTTGTATTCAGCTAAACCCTGCCTTTGCCTTTTACAGGTTCTTAACCAGCGTGACATACTCTCTTCCATTTGCTCTGATGGCTGCCTGGGTGCTGTTTATTGCTGATTTTGTTAAAACACTTGTTCAGGAGAAAGATCTGAGGCTTTATGAGGTACGGGGAAATTTTCTGGGGCATGCAGAATTATAAACAGATTTTCCTTATTGGTGGCTAGCATGTCTGATGTTCAATATTAAATGGAGCAAAACAAGCATTAAGGAAAATATTCCAGATACCTATTGTTTGACCTGCAGTGTGTGAATTCTGACATTGTAAGCAAGCTCAAAGCCATGGAAATGCAGGGTGTTTGCCCTTCAAGTGGAGGGAATATTGCTTTGCAGTGCTGAACACAGGAAACATGGGCACCTCACAAAATTACAGGGTTTCTGAAGATTTAAAGCTCTCTAAAAATTGACTTTGAGTCATACTTACTGGGGACAAAGACATGAAAAGTGACTTATTTCCTATCCTTGAAGTTATTATACTTAATATTTCAGAAGGTGCTACATATTACATCAGCTCCTCTGAAATGAAGTTCTTCATTCAGGTTGCCTGTTGGAAAAGAAATGACATTGAGACATTGGGAATTTATTAAATTAACTCAGGTTTTCAGTGTGATCACTGTCAACAGAGGTGAACAGCGGAGAACTTCTGTCCAACTAAGCTTCAGCAAGCAACAAGAGCTTTGAGCAGATTTGTTTTTTATCCAACACCATGGAAACAAATACTGATTCACCAAAAACGTGTCCAAGAAAGGACACTCTGACCTGTGATGAGGTGGAAAATGAGTGAACCCCAGTTAGTGCTCCCTGGCAGCCCCTTACTCTAATTTAGGCAACCATTTTTACTGTCTCCAAGGACCAGGGCATCACTAATCCTTTTTAGCTGTGCAATAATCCACAAGAAGACACCAGCACCTGTAGTTTCTTCTGGATTTACCAATACAAATTTACAGTTTTATGCATGTATGGGGAATTAATCAGCAGCTAATATAAATTAATATTTCTTCCTTGTAACCATAGAAATTTAGCTATTATTTGTTGTCTTGGGGATGTGTGAGAAAGGTCTGTTTTCAAAGAAATTTGACAGCTTTTAAGCTTAAGCTGCTGGATCAATTATCATTATTTAAAGAAATAACCAAAATGCTTTAGAAAAGCTACAAATTTAAGGCCAGAAGCTGCTTTGGAGCTTGTGGGCTGTGGCACTTTATCTTTGCAGGTCCTGTCTGTGCTGTTCTTTTCCAACAGACTGCTTTGAAGACCTTGGGCATTCCTGAAATGGGAGTGGGTGGTTTATCCCTGGATAGAATGAGCATGGTCTCATTCTATCCAGGGTTGCAGGGTTGCAGGCCCTGTCCAGAAGCTGGAAAAATAAATCCTTCGATATCAGTGGAAAGATCTCTTCATTTCTCTCAAATGCCACCTGTGATTGTGTTCCTCACCTTGCTCTCTGCAGTACATGAAGATGATGGGTGTCAATGCCAGCAGCCATTTCATCGCCTGGTTCATCGAGTGTGCCATCTTCCTGCTGATTACTGTCACCTTCCTCATTGTTGTTCTGAAAGTGGGTGAGATCCTTCCCAAAACGGACACGGCGCTCCTGTTCCTGTACCTGATGGACTACAGCCTGTCCATCATCGCCATGAGCTACTTCATCAGCGTTTTCTTCAACAACACCAACATCGCGGCCTTGGTGGGCAGCCTCGTCTACATCCTCACCTTCTTCCCCTTCATCGTGCTGCTCGTCATCGAGAACCACTTGAGCTTCTCTGTCAAGAGCCTCCTGGTGAGTTCTGCTTCTCCACGTTTCCAGGCATTCTGTGGGGGTGGGGACTTCAGTACACTCCAGCTCTTGCTGTATCTCCTGTCCCAAATATGTGGGAATTTGGCACCTTTCAGAATTCCATCTGTGGGTGTTGACAGGCATGGCAGGAGAGTTGGCCAGGGCCTGCTTGAGGGACACCTGGAATTAGCTGTGTCCCATGACCAAAGGCACTACTTGTGGAGTTGGAGTGAGTTCCCACCTGCCAGCTGAATCACAGTACTTTGAGCTATGTACTTTCCCCACTGGAACTGCAAAGGAAAATGGGAAAATTCACCCACTGTGAAAAACCAGGCTGTCTCAGGAAGGGGTTTGGGTAGCAGGGCTGGCTCTGCTCACTGCTGCCTCAGATCATCCTTTGGCTTCCTGCATCTCAAATTCCTACACGTGGGAGTAGATGTAAAGCCTTGTTTCTTACCAAGGAGCAGGGTAGGTCGGTGTTAGGTTCCAGAAGCCAGACTCGTTTTCTTTGAGTCACCAAATTCAGGAAGTACCATCTATTAATGCAAGTGGTAAAATAATTAACCACATGACTCCATGAGGTAATTCTCAAGCACTGCTGTATTTCAAAAGCCTGAAATAAAGCCCTGTATGAGGGAGGAAGATGCATCCTGGGTGTGGAAGCAAAAGGAAGTCAAGCTCTAAGGAGATATGTCAGCCTGTCACCAGGTAGCACTTCCTATCACAGTGCTCCTTGTGACTGCTGGGAAAAAAAATCAAACCAAACACTTATTTTTCTGGCTTTTGGAATAAGTCAGTGATTGGTTGACTGACCTGACTTCCCCTTGAGACTAATTCATGTGTTCCTTGTTTCCAATTTTGTTTATTCCCCAGAGTCTGTTGTCGCCAACTGCCTTCAGTTATGCAAGTCAGTACATTGCTCGCTATGAGGCACAGGGCATAGGTGAGTTTACTGCAGACAAAGCCAGGCTTTGAGCTCTCCTGGGGTGACATTTCACTGGCTGAGATGGATTCTGATTGTATGTCTCAATTCCTCTCTGCAGGTCTGCAGTGGGACAACATGTACAAGTCCCCAATGATTGGAGACAACACTTCCTTTGGCTGGATGTGCTGGCTCATTCTGATAGACTCCTTCATTTACTTCATCCTGGGGTGGTACATAAGGAATGTTTTCCCAGGTAAGAATGCAAAGCATTGAGAGTGGTGCTGTAGCATCTCTTTTGGAGCACAATGAACACAGAGCGGGCTGATTCAGTGGCTCAGGCAGTGAGACTGTGCACACACTCTGTTCCAGACCAAAGGGAGCCTGACTTTGTGGGTGTCCGAGCCTATTAATGGCACTGAGAGATAGCAGAGTGAGGGAGAATGAGGGTTTCTCAGCCCATCACATGGCTAGGTGGATCTCCTGAGGAAGCTGAAGCCAAGGACACAGGAGGGTGCGATTGCAGTCTGGTGGGTGAGAGTGAGAGCAGAGCATGTTAGCCTGCATTTGTCAGCTGAGTGATTTTGAGCTGTGTTACTTACATCATTTGGTTTCAAAAAGTAATTCCTGCCTTGGGCAAGAGCCAGTACATTTGTCTTTTGCTTTTCTTCCCCACCTAATGAAGCAGTCCACTGGCATACAGAAATCTACCCAGTGGAAAATGCAAAGTTCTCCTGCCCTCCAGCTACGGAATTACTCGGAATAACAAACTCATGAGTGCTTCCTATTGTGCCAGTCAGAAAACTCTCTGCCAAGTCCTGGTAGTACATGAGCATATCAAGAGATCTCTGTGAAGTTAATTTTTGCTATTTTGAGTGCACCCTAGCAGTGACACTTGCTGAGGAGCAGATACCTGAACAAGACTGCTGTTCCTTGCAGGTAGATACGGCATGGCTGCTCCCTGGTACTTCCCACTGCTTCCATCTTACTGGATCGAATACAACAGCTACCTGCCCTTCTGGAATGAGAAACAGAGAGGCCTGCTCTTCTCCAAGCTGATGTTAAGGAAAGAAGTCACCCTCCCCAATAAGATATGTATGTGGATACTAGACAGGGTAGCAATAATCACTTCTTCTTTGGGTAAACAAAGCTGAATTTGTAAAGGGGCACCATACACAGAAAACATCACTGATCCTAACTTTGAAGCACAGGAAAAATGAAAAACTGTACTCACATGAATGGAGATTTGGCTCTTAAATTATATTTGTTCTTCCTATTTGTTGTGGGGAGTCAGTACTGATTTTCATATGCATATTCATGTGTGTTGTAGTTGGGCAGCTACCTTCCATGCCTGTTCCTCTGTATAGAAATACACTTTTGTTTGGGCAAGCAAGTAGAGGTTTCTACTTGGCAAAGGGCACATGTGCTTCTTTGCCCATCTCTCTAAATGTTTAGCCAGTAAAATATTGAGATCACACACAAAAGCTTTCTGGTTTCACCTAATTGAAAGTAACTCAGTAGTTTTGCTGCACGTCCTCTAATTTTCTGTGCTTGTTTAGTATAAATAAAGTTAGGTGCTCTGAAACACCTAAATATGAGACCTTTTCAGAAGTGATTAATGCCTGTTGTCAGGAGTTATTAGAAGCTGCAGAAGTAAAAAGGAGAAATCCCAGAGAGCTCAAAATGATACAGATCTGGTGATGTGTTCTCAATATTCCTGGCTAAAAGGCACCTGCCTTTGCTGTATTTTGGTTTTCTCTGGGATGAGAAAAGTAGCACAGCACCTGCTGCACTGCAGGAACTGTTCCTGACCCTTCTCTTTGCTGTCAAAGGTGCCCCCCACCCTCATGTGGAACCGGAGCCCACTGACCTCACCTTGGGAGTCTCCCTCCATGACATAACAAAGGTTTATGGATCCAAAGCTGCAGTGGACAACCTCAGCCTCAACTTTTATGAAGGGAATATCACTTCCCTGCTGGGACACAATGGAGCTGGGAAAACTACAACCATGTATGTATCCTTTAGAGCAGCTCTTTTTTCTCATGTGGGGTGTGATTGGGTGAGCGAGAGGGCAGGTGGGGCTTTTCAGCAGTGGGAGACTGAGGAAGGTGCTTCACTAGGCCAAATCCCTCTTGCAAGTTTCATCTTGTTCATGGATCACCTCAGGAGTTCCTTCATCTGTTAGAATTCTCTAGGTTCTAAAAAGTCCTTTTCTGTTTAGGAACATGCTTTTTAATCTGGTGAGATACCTGGGATACACAGCACAGCACCTGTTCAGGTGTTTTGTTCCGTGGCCTGGGGTTAGGTTGTTCTGGAAGCTGTGGGGAGCTCGTGTACACATCAAAGCTGAAGTGATACTATCAAGAAAACTTAATAAAGATACTCTTCAGCTGTACAGACTCATGTGTTGGCTGGGCTGGAGTGGCTGGGGATTAATGCCCTGGCCTTTCAGCCTTGCTGTTTATAAATTATTATTTGACTTGTTAGATAACAGCACTAACACAGACTGTAGAACTTGATTTCTCCACTGATATATATGTGCATATCTGTGAGAGCAACATTAAGCTGATAAATAGAAGCCTCAGAAGAGCCAAAATCAGTACGACAGATGTTTGCTTCACCTCAGCTTATTATCAATTCACCTCATATTCTGTTTGCAAAGTGTAGCAAAGGTGATATGCAGAAAAGTATAAAACCTTTTTGAAACTTAGCACAGGCTTCAAATCCTGAGTAAGGTCACAAGTTACTGCTTTTTAATGATGGTTAAAAGTCCCAGGAGAGAGAAAAATTCTGTGAGGGTGAAGGGCGGTCTGAGATGCATCTTCTCCCTTTAGTCCCTGCAGGACAGCACCAAAAGTGAGCTGTAATGGGCAAGTAGTTGTTCTGAGCAGAGGGAGTTTGACTCAGCTCTTGCTTGGTGGGTGATTATTTCCGTGAAGTAGATGAAAGTGCTGCCCACTGTGAGGTGTCTCGGCCAGAAGTCCTCTCCCATTTCTCATGAATAATGGCAGTGAAATCAGGTTTCCACGCTCTGCTGTGGTTAGTCAGACGAAGAGGTGGTTTTCAGTCTCAGCTGTGGTTACAGCATGAGGCTGTCTGGGTGCTGCAGGCAAACCCCAAAGAATAAAGAGTAACTGCATTATTTGAATTCCCAGTAATTAAGCTGGATGTCAAGGGCATTCCCGAGTATTGACGTGTGGGAATTGCAGTGGTCTGACCTAGGTAGAGGGAGGCTGAAGAAGATAAAAGTACAGGTGAGGAGTAGCCAGGGTGAGCTTGGAGCTTGCTCTTGCAATCCCACAGAGGGGCACAAGGATGTCCATGGATGTTAGTTGGCCTCTGCTCTGCCAGGGCACGGCTGGGCAGCAGGACACACAGTGGGCAGCAGTGTCTGGCTGGAAGGAGTGGGAGGGCGACACAAGGAAGCCTTGGAAGCAGTGACAGCTACAGGGCCACATGAAAAAGAACTCCCCATGGCTTCCTCCTTTTTCTCACTTCCCCTTTCTGTTTACTTTTCCTTCAGATCAATTTTGACGGGGTTGTTCCCTGCCTCGTCAGGCACGATCTTTGTTTATGGCAAAGACATCAGGACTGACCAGGAGGTGATCAGGAAGAACATGGGGGTGTGCATGCAGCACAACGTGCTCTTCAACTACCTCACCACCAAGGAACACCTGCTGCTCTATGGCTACATCAAAGTCCCTCACTGCAGCCAACACGAGCTCTACCAAGAAGTGAAGAGGTATAAAAACAGCAGCATGGGAGAGGGGAAAGAGGGCTGTCAAAATTGTTGTCTGGTGGTGCCAGTGCCCCTGCAAAGCTCAAAACAGTGGATTGGAGGACTTGTTGCAGCTCCAGCTTAGGGTTCAAATGATGCCTTGCTCTGACTAGAGGAATATATTGATACCTATGGCTGTAAGAAAACAGTATATCTTCTCCAGGGGGTTTACAAGCTGCTGTGGCAATTATTTGGAGATGAATTTATAGGCCTAAGGGTCTACTCCTTGCTGCTTTACAGTTTTCCCCGGAAAGAGATTTAATCAACTAGTCAGAAAGATGATGTTGGCTTTATTGGTTTTGCAGAAAAATGAAGCAGCCAGAACATCCCAGGGAATTTGGATCTTGGTGTCTCAGTTGATGGGGTTGAGCCTTTAACCTTGACTTGTCAGATGAAAGCTTTGAAAACATCCTCAAAAATGTTTTAAATTGCAATCCCGATGACTGAGCTGCAGGGTGACTCTACACTGAGACCACTCAGCAGAGCAGTCCATATTTGAGCAGGTTTCCATTTGCAGTTACAGTTTTTCCAGGTATTTTCAGGTTCCCTGTTTGGAAAAGATGCCTGAAGGACAACTTTTGGGGGTTGTTTTCCCTCTGTTTTCCAGGACTTTGAAGGAGACTGGGCTGTACAGCCATCGTCACAAGCTGGCTGGCACCCTGTCCGGGGGGATGAAGAGGAAGTTATCCATAGCTATTGCTCTCCTGGGGGGATCCAGGGTGGTGATTCTGGATGAACCAACCACGGGGGTGGATCCGTGCTCCCGGAGGAGTATTTGGGAAATTATCTCCAAGAATAAGAAAGGTACTGTGATGAGAGGAGAGGTTGCCCAGAGGCAAAGGTGATTTGTGTCACTTTTGCAAAGATGGTACCAGTGGTTTTAAACTGTGGGTTTTGGAGGCCACAGAGAAAAAATTGTGGGAGCCTGGGATTTTGCAGTTCTGGAGGGTGCATCCTGGTTGGTTTCTGTAAGTTCACACTGTCATTTAAAAAATAACTTTGCCGTAGTACACAGCTTACAGTCCTGTAAAATTTGTCTCTCTTGTTGCCTTTCATCCAATTTCACTGATGATTACCAAAAAATGCAGTTGATTTTCACCTGATACTCTGTGTCCCCTCATTCAGCAAGGCTTTCACCTGTCTCACTGTTGAGATAAGGACAGATCTGATGAGAATGTGTTAAAGAAAGCTGTTATAAACATTAATTGTATTAGTTTAACAATGTGGACTTAATTGCCGTGGACTGATCCAGAACAAGGGGAAGCTCTGGAACCCCTGCAATTATATTGATGATATCATCGTGTGGGGAAATAGAGGAAGAAGTTTCTGAGAAAGGAAAGAAAATAACCCAAATCCTTCTAAAATCCAGTTTTGCCATAAAACCACGTGTTCATCCTGTGGTGCCTGTGTTTTCCAGGCAGAACCATCATTCTCTCCACACATCACCTGGACGAAGCAGAAGTTCTGAGCGACCGGATCGCCTTCCTAGAGCATGGAGGGCTCAAGTGCTGTGGCTCACCGTTCTACCTCAAGGAAACCTTTGGGGATGGCTACCACCTGACACTCACAAAAAAGAAGGTTTGTGTCTGAGCTGGTCCTAGAGCTCCTGGCAGCTCTGTCTCCAAGGGAGTCATCAAGGCTGGTTCAGGGGATGTATTGGCAGGAGCTGAGTGACCTCTGTGGCCTTCTGAAAACAGGAATGCCAGAGCTCTGCTTTGTTGAAAAAGAACAGGGTCTCCTTGAAGGGTTAAGGCAAGGCTGAGTGAGTGTGAACTCTGGAGTTCAGAGGAATAAAGCAGATGGAATGAGCCCATCCTTGGTGTCTGGCCTGAGGCAGTGTTCTGCTTGCAAGGAGTGGGGAACTCTGCTCTTGATAGCATTGCAGTGCTGTTGGTAGTCCCAGCACACAGATCCCATGAGAGATCAGCCTGTCTTCAAGACTGCTGGCACTGGAGACAGAAAATGAAAAAAGACCCATGAGAAAGCCCTGGTTTTTATGGGAAAAAGAGTGAGTTTGTGCTGGCAACCAAGTTCAGCTCTCTGGTGGCCAGGCTTTTTCTCTATTGTGCTACAAACCTCTCGCAGTGCAAAGTGGTTGATTCAGCCCAGTGTGGTGAGGTTTTGAATGGACCAGGATGGGACAGTGGCACATGTCCCTTTTTTGAGGGCCAGAAACTCACTTTCACCTGCTTTTGATATTTACCATGACATGTTGGATAGCTGGACTGAGATCACTTACCAGTTATGCTCTGGGACAGGATTTGGGCTACGTCCTGCAACCATTTCAGTGACCCCAGAGTGTTTTGTTCCCTTTTCAGAACATGATAGAGGAATGTGACACCACAGCAGTGACTTCCTTGATCCAGTCCTATCTCCCAGAGGCTTATCTCAAGGAGGATATTGGTGGAGAGCTTGTGTATGTGCTTCCCCCCTTTAAGTCCACGGTGTCAGGGGCCTACCAGGCCCTTCTCAGAGCCCTGGACACCAGCTTGAATGATCTCCACCTGGGTTGCTACGGGATTTCCAACACCACTGTGGAAGAGGTAGGAGCTCGGGAGCTGCGGGATTTACTGAAATGTCACGGAGATTATTTTCACAGCACTGTGTGGCTCTGCTCTCTGGGCATGTTAGAAATTACGTGAGATTTCAGGCAGGAAAGAAGGGCTAACACTTAGGTAATCTACAAATGTGTAGATATATCCAGAAACCTGTACATATACTAATACACAGTCTCACCCTGCTGACAGCCTTTTGATGTTTTACCCAGAAAATGAGGCACTGGAGACAGACTGAGGAGAGAGTAACACAGGCACCTTTCTGCCCAAGGGAAATCTCTGGTCAAATAAACACATTTAATTGCATCAGAAATAAAAAGTAAATGATGAGCAGTGATGACCCTTGTCTTGCAGAAAGGAGGGAGGGAGATTGTTACCTTCCTGCTCAGAATTTCTTGCTTTCTTTTAAGGTGTTTTCCTAAGGCAGCAAGAATAAGTTGTACATCAGCTCAGGTGCCATGGCTGCACACTCCCAGCATGGAGGCAGTGGGATTGTCAGGAGCTAGAGGGTGAATATCCCAAGGAAACAGGTTTGAGTTTCCACTACTGCAGCAGAACAGAGACAGGAGGTGACAAGGAGTTGGATGACAATTTTATACTGAAAAAAGAGTGAATTTCTCTCACGGTGCACAGAGGGAATAGAAGGAGGATTATAGTACATGAGTGCTGCGCCAACTACAGCTACAAAGCAGGAGAGTGGATTCTGGGAATTGTTTTGGTAAATGGAGTCATTTGGACTTTGGATTTTTCCTCCATATTTTCTTGCTCCGTAGGTGTTCCTCAATCTGACAAAAGAGCTAGTGAAGGACCAGCAAGAAGATGCTGCACTGCCCCATCCGCTTCCTGGAGTCAGTGGTCACACTGGTGGTGATGAAATGTCTCTGAGCACAGACACCTTCACAGAAAGAGACGGTACTCAATCACCTGCAGGGTTTATTCCAGATTTACTGCAGATACAAACGCTGACAGATGGACTGATTTGAGCCCCCTGTCTCCTTTCTTTGTTGAAAAGCACATTTCACCCAGCCAGGAATCACAAACCCTATAAATCACTGGAAATACAGCACTCATCAGTCCTTTAGACCCCCTGGTTTGGAATAGTCTGAATCACAGGATAAATCGCTAAAGGGGTTTTGTTTGCATCTGCCTTCCTTTAAATGGATCCAGGTTTTAATCTAATCAAATACAGCATGTGGGTGAAAGAGTAAATGTGTACTCTGAAAGTAATTGCTGTAATAGATGTAGAGGATTATTTCTCCATAACTAGTAGTATTGGAAAGAAACTTTCCAATCTCTTAGTCTGTTGGAAAAGCAGCACAGCTCTGAGCTGGGTCCTCCTTGCTGCTTTTTGTTGTGCCCCAGACATGGCAGTTTGGTAAAGGAGACCAAGGGACCAGACAGTGGGGTAAATTCACATTCAGTAGAGAATCAAGCTACACCACTGTCTCTGAGGGTCTGACACCTGCCAAAGGTGGCCCAACCCAAAAATGAGACACATCTGGCTGCAATGCTTTCTTGAGTTAGAAACATTGCTTTGTACTTATAAAGTTTATAGTTAGGGAGGCATCCAAGGGGCAACAGAGAGGTATTTTTGTATTTCTCAAAGCTGACCTACACTGTAAATATTACTGTAAACAGTCACTCATGTAGAGAAGAGTTTTATTTCATCCTTTAATAAAAGCTGAAAAGGATTTGCTTCATGGTGTATTATATAGGTTAATATTTCATAAAGAAGAATAGGTGGCACAGGATTTGGCTCTGCTTTTAGTATACCACAAAACCTGTCCATGCAAGAGGTCCAGTGGCTTGTTTCCTTATTTCAGGATTAATTTCGTTATTTATTTTTCTGGGGAAAATAAATCCGCTTTTTAAATTATGAAAGATTTCAGCTTGCAAATCTAAAAGAAAAATATGTTTCCTCTGTAGGCTGCAGCTGGGTAGGTAGGATGCAGATAATTTATTTCATCTAGAAGCCTGTGTTCCTCTTGCAAGATCTCACACTGAAAGTCCCTACACATACACATTAGAAATTTAACAAAAGAAACTGATGTTACATGAGCTTATGGCTGGAGTCCCGTCCCACGCCTGATCCTGTGTTTGTCCCACCTCAGTAGTCTTGATTTGCCATCTGTAAAGGTGTGCAGGAAGCGAAATACTCTCCCAGAGTGCTCTAACCTTCACTTCCCTTCATGGCACCAATGCTGAGCCATGACCATGTGCTCTCCTTTGTGCCCAGACCAGCTCCTGATCAGGTCCAAGAGCCTGCGGGGTTTGCCGCTGCTGCTGAAGAGAACCTCAGCCTTGTTCATCAAGAGGTCACACCACACGCGCCGGGACGTCCGCGGCTTCATCGCCCAGGTCATCCTCCCCGTGCTCTTCGTGATGGCTGCCATGGGCCTGGGGACACTGAGGACCAAGGAGACCGAGTACCCCGAGCTGCTGCTGTCCCCCTCACTGTACGGCACGGCCGACCAGGCGGACTTCTTCGGGTGAGAGCTGCTCCTTGGCACCCTGGCTCCCCCTGGCTTGGAAGGAGCCCATTCAGGGTTGTTTGGGAGCACAGCCAGTGTCCCACACGCAGGGCACAGAGTTATGTTGTGCAGACAACACAGAGAAACCCTGTTCCTAAGGGATCTCTGAGGAGATGCCTTGGCTCATACCAAAAAGCTTCAGAAAAACAACCTCTTTGTTGGATTTAACTGTGAAGTGTGTGAGGAATTTCCCACTGGAGTCCTTCAGCCCTGTAACAGCCATAGGGATTTTCTTAATATATACATATATGCTCCTCCCCCAGTATG
Source organism: Rhipidura dahli (assembly GCA_013399225.1). Taxonomy (NCBI): domain Eukaryota; kingdom Metazoa; phylum Chordata; class Aves; order Passeriformes; family Rhipiduridae; genus Rhipidura; species Rhipidura dahli. Next base: position 1,246,419 of record VXAC01007218.1, on the reverse strand, counting down.
AAATGAGGTACCCACATCAGTTACCTCCAACATTACAACTCTGGGATCAAATTCTATCCATCTTGTGAGCATTGCCCTCCTGTCTGTCAGCACAGGATGTCCTTTCCTTGCCAGGCCCTGCTGGTCCAAGGCATGCAGGCAATTGGGGCTTCTTCAGTGTGATTAGGATGTCACTGCTGAATTATTTCATTCTCCTTAAAAATCCTGTTACCAAAAGGATTATCATTTGTATCGTTTGGTTTTCATGATGTGAACCTCTTTCTTTCTCCAGTGATTCTCAGCTCCTGAGTGGGAAATACAAAATTTAGCTCTACAGCCATCTGCTCTAGGTGTTCTTCCCAGGATTCCTGATGCCTTTCCACTTCAGTCCTGCTAGATGGGGAATGAGCCAGAGCTGCATGTCCAAATCCTCTGTTCCTAATGTTCCCTGCTTCTCCTGGTGGATCATTGCTGGAGAGCTGGGGCAGAACCAAGGACAATCTTTTTGAATGGTCAAAATGAGAGAGCTGATTGAGACAGAGCTGCAAGCAGTGCCTGAAAATCACAGTAGATTTGTTTTCCCTAGAAAGAGAATCTTGATTGTCCAAAAGTATCTAGAGGCAGCAAATCCCTGGAGCAGCTGAGGTGATGAGGACTCCTTTTAAACCTGTGTGACTGTCCTCATGTACTGTGTGTCCTTCGGTGCTGCTTCCACAAATACTCAGTTATTTAACATCTTAAAGCCTGTTTGATTCAAACAGTTTTCCTCCTCACTGTGGTAGTGGAAGTTCTTTGAGCCCTTTCCTGTTTTCTATTTTTCTTTGTTAATTCTTAGGAACTTTAATGAAACCACAGCTGCTTTAGTTGCTTCGATGCTGGCTTTCCCTGGGACGGACAACACGTGCATGAACGAAAGCAACTCGTAAGTAGTTCTTGGGGTTTTTCCACTCCAACTCCAAACCTGCAGGAGAACTGGAATGCCACTATTAGCCATTAGACCTTAATAGCCATCTTTGATCACCTGCAGAATTCTCATGCATTGGACTCCTGCATTATTAGGAGCGATAAGGAAGCAGCTTTGGTGGTGGCAGGATGCTAGGATGAAAACGAGCAATTCTCCTCTCTGGGAAGTGGTCCTTGCCACCCCAGTAATTCCAATTGTAACGTGAGCCCACACAGCAAGTTCTCAGCACAGCATTTGTTACCTCTCTCTAAAAGCTGTGCCAGGAGGGCTGGTTTGTTTTGGGCTTTGCAGATAAATTCTCAGGGAATTGGTGGTAAAATCCTGGGCAGACTTGAATGCTCGTGCAGGCAAATACTTACCCTGAGTGCTTGCAGTGACTGCCCAGGCAATGCAGCCCATCACAGGAGTACCCAGGGATTGCCACAACAATAGCCCTCATTTCTGGGCTGGTTTCAGATGCTTTTGGCCTATTAGTGCCGGTTCCTTGCACTGTCTACTGGAGGAATGAAGTGGTGCCTGGATTCCATCTGATCAGCCGAGCAAATCCAGGTGCAGGGAGCAGCAGGGAGGGCTCTCTGCCAGAGGGCATGGGAGGCAGCAGGAGGCTGGGGATTCCCTGAACCACCCAGAGCTGACAAGAAGATCTGCTTCCCTGCTGAAGCTGCTCGACTGCCAGCCTTGCTGTCATTAAAAACGACAGCAATTAGCTTTGTTTGCACACCTGAGCATGGAGAGCCTCAGAGGACAATGTGTTCCTTTTCAGGAAGTGTTTAACAGAGGACATGCTTGGCCAGTGGATTACCAGTGGAAACCAGAGAACCAAGTATACTGCCTGCAACTGCACAGATGGCATCCAGGTAACTTGGATAAACCCAAAAGTGAGCAGGCTTGGGGGATAACTGAGGGCCTTGTTTGTTGGGAGTGGTTTTCTGGGCTGGCATGATGCTAAGGGGGCCTCAGCGTTCCAAGTCCTCCTGTCTCTTCTTGGCCTTGTTGAGTTTATACACTGGATAACCACTGTCTGCACCAGTCTGGGGACAGGAAAGGAAACAGCATCCTCAGAAGATTCACATCCCAACATCCCTGCCTGCTCCCCATGGTAGGAAAAGGTTTAAAGATGTTTTTGAGGGTTGTGTGATTGTCCCTTTTGACAGAGGTGAGTGTGTGTTCAAGAGGAAGATTTCATTTTATACAAGCACTGTCACTATACAAAAGCACAGCTATTTTTGCTGCTTGCACTTCAGAATTTAACTTTATGCAAAGTCTAGAGCTGGTCCTTGTTCCAAATATTAATGATTAATAATATTAATTATTTGCATTACAGTGGTACCTACAGACCCAGGTGTGGGCACTGCTGGGCTCAATGTCTTTGCATGCACATGGGGAGAAGGCAGATTCTGCCCCAACGGTGTTAAGAATTTTACAGCTCAGTTTGGGGTTGAGATCTCCTCCCTCCAGTGCTGTTCACCTGTCCTCAGCTTTTTTCCATGGGAAATAAACTCATGGTACAATGTGATGCCATTTTAACATAGATGTACTTAGTTGAATGTTTCTAGTCATTCTTTAAAATGCAGCTATTTTTTGCAGTTTTCTGGACATACACTTAATTTCACATCATTAAAAGCATTGGCATAATTCCTGCAGTAAGTTGGGATAATGTTCAAAGCTGATTCTCACCTCTAGCAGGCACAGGCAGGTGTTCCTCAGCATGGAGGAAGCTGTTTTGTGTATTCAGATGAACAGATGCACAATGGGGGAGTCCAGGGCTTTTGTTATGGATGAGCTGAAGGAAGCAGCCAACATTCTGTCTGGGAGGACACTTCAACCTCATGAAACAGTGATGTGACTTTGGCCCTCAGCATGTTACATTATACATTCAGGACTGATTCAAGGTTTCTCTGAAGCCCAGGAAGCATTTCCAGTGACTGACAGTAAAGCAGAAATGTAAGAGTGTAGCTGCTGTGAAATGGAAGATGAGAGTTTGAGGCCACCACAGAGTTTTCTGCTCCGTGGGTTGTTTTGCCCTCTGCAGTTTTCTGTGCAGTCACTCTGCTAAGTAGGATCAGCCTTAATTCAGCCAAAATCTTCCTCCGTAGCATGAAGCACATTTCAAGGTCCCACTGATGCCAGCAGAACTGAAGGGTAGATTTAAGCAGAGGTTGTTTTTTAGCACCTCCCTGAATGTGTTGGGGACAATGTGCAGGGATGTGTGCTTTGTGTCCCTGCAGCCTGGCTTGGGAAGGAGCAGCCTCTGCAGGAATGAGGCTCAGGACCAGAATGCTGTCATTGCCTGCTCTCGATCTTGTCCCCATGTGGCAGTTTTTAGTTAAAACACAAACACTAAAGTTTTTCTTCGTTTGTCTCCCCTCAGACATGTCCACAGACAAACTACACTCCCCCTCACAGAAGGACCTTCTCCACCAGGACGCTGTACAACGTGACAGGGCACAACGTGGAGACCTACATCCTGGCCACCACCAAAGACTTCCTGCAGAAACGGTACGGCACAAACTGCCCTCCCTCTCCTCTGAACGGCACCGGGGGCTCTGCAGGACATCCTACACCTGGCACATCCCCTCTGCCTGGAGAGGTGGCAGTGCCGTAGGGGTCTGGAAGCTGGTGAAAGGAGCTAAAGTGTCCTCCAATCATGGATAAAAGATAAAGGCTCGTGCAAGTGCTCTGCTTGATCATAGCAGAGATAGCCTGGGGATAACGTGTCAATCAGCTGGCATGTTGGGGCTGGATCTGCAGACAAGCTTTTGTCTGACTCAGAAATCTTTAAAAAGATGAAAATCTGACACAGCCTGTCATGAAGTAAACCCTGGGGAGAGATTTTCCTCCAGGTTTGATTCTCTGAAGAGTCTCAGCATGTGCTTCACTTGAAGGAGCTCATCCATTCCAGTGAGAGCAGAGTCCCAGCGTTTCCTTGTGCCACAGGGCTCTCAGAGCTGCTGGTGGGTCTGGGCTCTGCCAGGCAGCTGCACAGCAAGGCTTGGGGCAGAGGTAACCTGCCCCTAAGGCTGGCAGGAAATGTGTTCATCTGCCACTGGTGATGTGAGCTGCTCACCTCCTGGGTCAGAAGCAGCATCCCACCCCAGGGCGGCAGGCACACAGCTCAGGAGGCCACCCAGCCCCAGGATCTTGCTCAAACAGAGGCTTTCAGCACTTTTGTGACAGTGTTGCCAAGCTCCTGTTTCTCTTTTTTCCCCCATACAGCCACCTGCAGCAGTGATGGCTTGGTCCCACGCTGGGAGAAGCTCTCTGAAGTCAGGCTGGAAGTGCCTGGGGTGGCAGTGGCTCATTGACATGGCCCATCCAAGGGAATCAGAGCTTTGGGATGAGGGTAGCAATGCATTTCCCTCTGCTTTTCACTCAGGTATGGTGGCTGGAGCTTCGGGCTGCCTTTGACAGCAGATCTGCAGTTTGACATCAGGCCAGTGCCCCCCAACAGAACACTGGCTAAGGTAATCAACCTCCACCTGCTCATCCTGGCATGGGAAGTCTGGCACTCGGGAGGACCTATGTCGAGTTCATGAATATTCCAGAAAAGAAAGCAAAAGCCCCTGAAATCTGCAACTTGGCATGACAGAGATGACTTGCAGTTCATTTCCTTTTCTCTCCCCATTCTCCTTTATTGGTCTCACTTCTCTTGCTAGCAGGAGGCAATTTTTTTGCTGTCATAATTTTATTATACAGAGGTGAAAAGATCAATTAGTAGCACCTTTATCTCACGAGAGAATGTATGTACCATAATGAGGGCTGGCTGGTGCATTCTGATATGCCCGTTTCTCTGGCTCTGCTCAGTGAAAATGTTATAAAGCACCAGGGCTGAAATCTGAGATATTTTGCACAAGTGAAGCAGGGCAAACCAACACCTTGTCAGTAACAACTCCCAAATTGTTTCAATTTCTCAATCGTGTGCAGGTGTGGTACAATCCTGAGGGTTATCACAGTCTCCCAGCCTATCTCAACAGCTTGAACAACTTCATTCTTCGAGCCAACTTGCCAAAAAATGAGTCTTCCAGATATGGTAAGTGTCCCTTTACATAAGCAGATAACTTCTCCCCTTTGGAGGGATATCCTGGTTCTGCTGGAATCAATGACAACGCTTATCTTGACTTCAGTGAGGCCATTTCTTTATTCACTGTTCTGCAATTCCTTTCAAGACAGAATTGAAAAGCATGAATACATCACAAAGTTCATTTGTCTTAGTCAGAGGCTCGGGGGAGCTGGACAGGGAGGACCCCAGCTCCGACGTAAAACCCTTCATCCAGGAAATGCCAGCAGTTGCTGTTTGATTTATTGCCTCTCATGTGGCACAGGAAGAGCTGTCTCTTCATAGATGTCCATTAGTTATGCAGAGAAGAGCTCCTCTAGGTCACCTGTGGGGGTGGGTTAGATTAGGGAATTTTAATAAGTCACCCTCCTGCCGAGAGCAGCCCGGGGTGTGTGGGCACGAGTCTGTCTGACTTTGAGTGAGAGTGGGGAGAGCGAGATTAAGTGAGAAACAGAATTTTCAGCTGTATTTTCCCTCTGACACATGGCATACACAGATCCAAGGGGTGCTGGTGGCCCATTTGGGGTCCTCACAGCTTCTCCTCAATAACGTACTGCAGCAACCCAAATTCCTGCTGGTAAACCAGCCTTTCCCTTGGCAGTTTGGCCTCTTTGGAAGTGCAGTGTGGGCACAAACCCGTCTGTATGTGTGTCTGTCTTCAGAGAGGGCCAGGGTGCAGGGACAAGAGAGAGATTGATGTTGAGAAATCTTGTACAGAGCTTTTTGGGCTGTGCTCTGCCAAGAGCAGCAACTGTGTGCAGAAACTCCCTCCTGACTGACTTCCTTGGACAAGCAGTGCCCTTCCAGCCGTGTCCTGGTCAGGCCTAGCCCTGCTCACCTCAGAGGGCTGCTGTCCCTGGTGACACAGGGACAGGTGGCAGTGTGTCTTGGCTCACAGGACATGTCTGCATTGAGCTGGAATGGAGCCAGGCATGTGGCCTGGAGCACTGAGTGTGACACCCTGAATTCAAGCAGCGGCAGATGCTCATCACAAGTGGCCCCGGCGTCTCTTCCCACCTCACACCACTGCACTGAGACTCCCCTGCCAGCCAGCTCAGCTCACAGAGAGTGGCACCAGAGCCTTGTCCTGGCCACCCCCTCAGACAGGCCCTGGCTGTCCCCTCTGGGGTTTGCAGTGTGCCCTCAGCTCACACATCACAGAGCTGCAGCCTGGCTTCCAAGTGAGGAGACCCCAGCTGGGCACTTCCAGTGGCAGGAACATCCCAGAGCAGCTGAATTATTCAGCAGTGAAGCTCCTTGCTCTGTCTCTGTATTCCCAACACATGCTGTAGCAAGAGCAAAGGCAGGAAGCTCATGTGAACAGCCAGAAAGTTTTCACAGGGAAAGTTTTATACCAGCAAAACAGCAATTTTCACGGGGAAAGAATAGCAGCAGGTTTTGTTCCATCTGTCCCCCTGCTTATGTTTTTGGAAAGAAATGCTTAGACTACTAAGCACTAAATAACCAGACAAATGATTCTCTGCTTCCCACTAATCATCCAAGCCAGAGAAGGGGAGAAATCGAATGAATGGATGAGGCTGGTTCCCCTGAGGCAGAGTAAATCCAGTCTGAAACACAACTGAAGGGACGTTCCGTGGGGTACGCTCCTGGCAGCTCCGTTGAGTTGTTGCTGTGACAAATAAATGATGTTTTAAGAACCATTGAAGTGGCCAGATAAAAGTGTGTTGTCACTTCAGCAGTGAGAAAGAGGTGCCAGTCCTGCTTCAGAGGTTTGACTTAGACTGGGTATATTTTTAAAAAAATACATACAAAGCTTTTTACCCTGTCACTAAGCGAGTCATAATAGCTTTTGACTTATCTATATTGTGCCTTCTCTTCTCTTAATCCCAGCTAACAAAAAAGGAGAAAGCATTGAAATGGAAATTTTGACTTCTAGCCTAAGCTCCAGTAAAGGAAAATGGCTTTATAGTGAAGTATTAACAGATTAGACAGACGGTATCTTTCTTTCTCTCTCTCCCTTTTGGAGAAAGGAAACATTTCCTGGCTGTTTGTATGGCTTTATCAGTAGTCCAAGATTTTAATCCCATTTCTCTCACTGGTGACAAGACTGAGGTTTGGTTGGTGTTTTTTTGTCCAAAATTAATTTCCTTTGAAACCCTTCCTTTCAAATTCATTTGCTTAGGATGGCATTTGGTCAGCTAAACCCACAGGCTCCTCCCTTCTGATTACCCTGTCAGAGTGCCCTTTCTTAGGGGAAATTACCCAGAATAGTTCTTCATCACATCATTCCTAAGGTCTGGCAGCTGGCTGTTGGGAGTTTAAATTCCAGAGGTGGCATGGTCTAGAAAATCTCTCCATTGAACAGCAGCTGGAGCCCCCCCAGCACTCCCTGAGGCATTTACTGAGGTGGCAGAATATGAATTGAGAGCCTCATTTTTAGTCACATTAGCATGGGAACCTTCTCTCAGGCTCTGGAGTCTCAGAGACTGGGCTGCCATCCTGGGGGGGCCAAGGCAGAGACCTGCCCTGGAGGTTGGAACTGGCCCACCAGAGCCCCCTCCCCGTGTTCTTCATTTTGCTTTAGTGGGCACAGATTGCCCCCAGACATGGCAAAAACACCGTGGTGAACAGTCCCAGAGTATTTTGGGCTAGGTGTTCTCCTTGGAAAAGAAGTACTTAAACCACATGTGAAGATACCTACACGTGAGCAGGGAATTTCTCTGTTGCAGTTTGGGCCTGATACAAACCCATTTTTTAATGGATTTTTTTTTTTAAACATCGCAGGGGACTAACCAGTGTGGTAACTAGATTTTTGCTACTAACTTTGAACAAAATACTCTCTTTTTTCGTTTGTTTTTTTCCAGTTTCTTAAGACAGAATAGTTCAGCATTAACTCACTGCCACGCTGGGGGCAGAAGTGTCTGCAGCTTACCTGGGCTTCTGCTCTCACCTCCACAGATCCCATATGGAGAAAGACATCTAACACAGGCAGGGAGCAGTTGTGGAGAAGGGCAGCAGGGAAAGACTTGTTCCTGGTGATAAAAGAACAAAAGGAATGAGGTGGGATCATCAGACAGCAGCTTTGAAACAGAACATATTCATCAGTTTCTGAGGTGTCAGTGCTGAGGAATCTGAGCTCGAACACACAGGCCCACAAGCACGTGCCTGAATTGAGGTGTGGGAAGGGAATGGTGCTAGCCAGACAGATGTAGGAACAAGGCCTAGGGTTTGAATTTCAGATCTGCTGTGCAGCCAAGTGAAGTCACAGGAAAAATGAGGATGCTCAAAATTCTGCTCAAGATCACACGGAGATGACAGAGCAGAAACACACTTTTGATCTGCTTTTCTTCTCTGCTCACTCAGTTTTCTATATTATTATCAATATCAGGAGCTGGTGAAGGAAGCTTTAATTTGGACACATTTTCAATTTCTTTTTTTTTTTTTTGTGTTTGTTTTCTTTTCCCTGTAGGTATTTTCTTATCAGCTCACCCATATCCTGGAGGACAGAGTCAAGAACAAGTAATGTAAGTGGATTCATTTGGCTGATGCTTGAATTTTTTAGCTTTAAAAGGAGCGAGCCAGCTTCTTGGAAACCATAAACCAGTCTAAATTACTGGATATCTTTTTCTAAGTGATTAAACTGTTCCTGCTTGTCTTTGTTCCCTCTGTGCATGAATAGTATCCTGCTTGCCACCAGAGCTGGGGATTCCTGTGGGGGTTTTTTTGCAGGATCCCATGGAGATCTGGAGGTCACAGTTACAGCCTCACACATTAGTGTACTTGGG
>VXAC01007218.1:1091223-1237623 GCA_013399225.1 Rhipidura dahli | reverse complement strand
ATAATAATAATATTGACATAATTTTCCTTTTGGCCCTTCCACTCCATGCTGGGGTCAAGCACTACAGCTCAGTGCTTTGCTGGGCATCACTGCCATCAGCAAAGGGAGCAAAGAAAGGAAGAAATTCTCCTCTGTGAGGGTGGTGAGGCCATCCCTGGAAGTGTCCAAGGCCAGGTTGGATGAGACTTGGAGCGACCTGGGATAGTGGAAGGTGTCCATGCCCATGGCAGGGGGTGGAATGGGATGGACTTTGAGGTCCCTTCCAGCCCTAAACCATTCCAGGATTATAAAAGATGCTGGCCCAGAATGAGGACCTTGTTGCCTCTGAGCTCTGACCAACCCTCCCAGTGAGGGAAATCTGCCACTCTCGCTCATCAAATGCATCTTTCTCCCCTTTTCTCCCAGGCTCAACAGCTTACTGGACATCATAGTGTCAATGTCTGTTTTGGTGGGCTATTCCATCACCACAGCAAGCTTTGTGCTCTACATGGTCAAGGAGCACCAAACCAAAGCCAAGCAGCTGCAGCACATTTCAGGCATTGGGATGACAACCTACTGGGTGACCAACTTCGTTTATGATCTGGTAAATAATTCACATTCCTAAATGCACAAGGAGGAGCATTACACAGCATGGGGGAAAAAGAAGTTCTTTATTTAAAGTTGGTTGCCTAGACTTCTTCTTATTGCTACCAAGAGTGTTGTGTGGTAATTGTTCTCCAAGGCATTGGGGACGATTAAATGTGAACTGCAACACTGGATTCTGCTAAGCAAAGGCATTTCTGCTCTCTGGAGTGTATGCAAAGCACCCAGCACATTTATACAGGAACAGGCTGCAGCTTGATTTCCATTCCAGCAGCCAGCTGCTCCTCTGACAGCTTGCAGGGCTGGATCTGCTGTCACCCAGGCTCCACAAATCTGGGGTGAAGCTTTGGGGCTGGAGGCTACAGCCAGTGTGAGAACCCTGGCTGGGACAGCAGCAGGCATCCCACAGCTGACACAACCCTGCTGGGCAAAACCCCATCACTAGCTTGAATGCTGCCTGTAAGATTCTATGTTCTAAAGCTTTTGAGCTGAGGAAAGGTACAAATGCAGGACCTGAGCAGGTTCCTTTTCACAGTGCTGTATAGATGTACCTTACTGAGCTCCCAGCACTGTGCTGCATTCCCTGGCATAGGCGTGTCCTCGTTGCCCCTGAAGTTATTTCCTCCTGGTTAATGGCACTATTGGAAAGCACTGCTGGGCCAAGAGGACAAATGTTTGCAGTGTCTGTAGGCTGAAGTGCTTTGTGTCTCCTGCATTCCGTGTGCAGGGTGTCAGACCCTCACACAGGGAATGGGCAGTGCAGCCAAGCTCAGCTCCTGAGCCTGGCATTGCCAGCTGGGCTGCAGTGCTGACCAGCTCCACCTATCCCACACATTTCTGTTGATGCAGATCTGCAAGAGCCTAAAATCCCAATGATTCTGTCACTTCCTGGAAACAGGAAATCTTCAAGGGCATTTGGGTGACTGGCTCCCTTTGGTGCAGGGAGAACTAAGGGCTGAAATCCCAAGGGGAATGTGAGCCTGAAACGCCTGCCTGGAGAGGCTGATGTGGGCAGGCAGCAGCACAAGGATCCCCTGCCCTGCAGGAGGGGCTGGAAGGGGTCCCAAGGCAGCAGCACAAGGATCCCCTGCCCTGCAGGAGGGGCTGGAAGGGGTCCCAAGGCAGCGTGGCCCCAGCCTGGCTCGGCAGTGCAGCCATGAGCTGCAGCACAGCAGGGAGGGTGGAGCAGGCCTGTGCCTGCCTCCCTGATCCAGGCTCTCGCTCCAGCACTGCATATTTGTAAATCAGCCTGTGGAAAAATCCCTGGAGTCCTTGCACAGTCAGTATTCAGCGGGCTGAAACTAATCCAGAGCTCTCGGCAACTTGATATTTCTCAGTGAATCCCTGCCAGTAAATTCTGCTAAATCCCAAAGCTGGGGAAGAGAGGAGCTCTCCAGGCAGACGTTTGGTAGGTCTCTGGCTTGACTCAACACTATAAAGACTAGATTTACAGGGCACAATGAAGTGGTCTGACTGCAAGGCTAACAGAAAACCCAAAGGCCTATTTTTCATTCACAACCTTTTTTTAAGGTACTTTCTGCCCACAGTCCTCAATGCTGAGGCTTTGCCTATTCAAAGAGGCTTTGTGGGAATTCATCTGCAAGCCTGGGGAGGATTGAAAGCCCACCTGTGTTTGGTTTCCCTTAGAAGAACCAAGCTGCATTTGTGGGACAAGATTCAGTCCTGGTGTTGGTGCTTCTGTGTCGCTGTAGGAAGGAGTTTCAGAACTGTTGTCCTAGTAACATCTTTTTAATATCATTTTACAGGTACTTTTTATGGTCCCCATTGGACTCTCAGTAGGAGTTATTTCAGCCTTCCAGATCCCAGCTTTCTGCAACAACAGTAACTTAGTGGCAGTATTTCTTCTGCTGTTACTGTTCGGGTAAGTGTGGAGCTTAGTTATTTAAATATCACTGCACAGGGTAAGGCACCGGATCTTGCAGGCTGCTGCAGTCTGGGATCCAGGGGGGGATACTTGGGCTTTTCTCTTCAACATGCACTCCACAAACACTGACTCAGTTGCTCCTTCCAGGGGCAGGGAGGTAAATCCCAAAGCTGGAGAAGAGAGCTGTTGTCACGCCTGTTTTATTCAAAACAAACCTTACTTGAGGATCTGGAAATATTCAAGGTCCCAGCAACAAGCTGTGAGCAAATGCTTGCTGACCTATTGCAAAGTTCAAGAGCATTTTAATATCAGAGAGCAAAATAAACAGCAGTAGCACAATTCAGGAAAACTTAGACAAACTCCCCCTGGCTTTGAATCCTCCAGGCCCAGTCTCTTTGTTTTCAGCTGGAGTTCTGTGTTCAAAATATGTATCATAAACCTTTTCACCAAATTCTAACAGACACAAAGGCATTTTTCTTTTCTTTAAGCTCTGTAATGTGGAAGTGTAGTTAGATGCCAAAACAGAACTGTTATGATATGCTATGTTCCAACCCTGGAAGTGTTCAAAGCCAGGTTGGACAGGGCTTGGAGCAACCTGCTCTAAAGGAAGGTGTCCCTGTCCATGGCAGGGGGTGGAACAGGATGGGCTTTAAGCTCTCTTCCAACTCAAAGCATCCAACGATTCTGTGTTGTCTGATGTCTTCAGTGGTTTGTTTTCAAAGCAGCCTTTGGAGTTACCATGGTTTTCTCTGCACTGTTGGTATTTATAGATATGCATCATTTTCCTGGATGTACCTGCTGGCTGGGTTTTTCAAGGAAACAGGGATGGCCTTCATTGTTTACGTCTGCGTCAACTTGTTCTTCGGCATCAACACCATTATCACTCACTCGGTTGTGTTCCTGCTCTCCCAGGAAAAGGCCACAGACCAGGTAGGAGCCCCACTAACACTGACCCTGTGGTGACACAGCAGGAGGCTTCTTGTGGCCTTGGTGGCTTTGATCAGGTCCATAGCAGCTGGACACAGTCACAGGATTTCACAGGGTTCCCTACAGTCACGTATGGAGCTTGCTTGCCTGTAAATCTGCACCCCCAGCAATGAAGGAAATGGTGGCGACAGAGGGGAGAACATGAAAAGAGGGGGAGAAAACTGAGGACCCTCTTTATAACTATCCTGGTGATGGAAGATGAAGGGCAGGAGGTGGGTGGAGATGTCTGATAGAAAGTTGTTTGTTGATGAACACTTCAAAGCATTGCTGAGTTCTTGCAGCACAAACTGTGGGGAATGACAGCTGAATGTCAGTGCCCTGAGTCTGACGTGCTGCAGTAAGCCCAGCACCAGCTGTCTGTCATCTAGGTCTGTGATGCAGTCATCTTCTCCCTGCAAGGATGACAAACAACCCACAGACAGTGATGATTCCCTAAAGTAAAGCCTTCTTTTAAACTGAGCTCTCCCTGGAAGTGGCTGGGATAAAATGCACACCTTACACTTAGATTTCTTTTTCTATGGAGGGCAATTACAATAGCTGGGTTGCATTTTTCTCTCTGTCTGGACACAGTTTGTTCAGCAACCCCTTGGGTGTTAGGGATACGCAGTTATGATCACCTTTCATCCCTCTGTGCCCCAGTGGCAGGGAGTCAGTTTCTTTCCATGCTAATTCAGTGCCTCTCCAGTTTCCTTTGTGCAATAATCCTTTCTTCTGCTAGAAGTGTACTGGAGTTCTTTACTGTGAGACTGTGCACTGGGCTGTTCTACCATGAATTGGCTGGAAAAGCCTTTCCATGTCTAGAAAAGCTAAATCTTGTATTTTATGGAGATGTTTGTCCAAGGAAAACAGGCAGGACAGTGCTCCAGGGGAGCATGCTGTGCTGGGCAGATTTGGGGGGCGCAGTGGCAGAACTCAGCTCTGGCTCATGGGCAGGTTCTGGGTGCTGGAGCAGCAGCAGGGACCATCCTGGGAGCTGGCTGCTGTTTACTATGGGTGATCACAACCTCAGAGCTGCCTGTTGACTTTTATGACCTTGTGCCTGTGAAACGAGCTGTCTCCAGAGCTCTTTGCTCTCAATTTATCTCTGCTCTGAGACACGGGCAAATCCCAATGTAATTGTTACACTTCAGTCCCACAGTAAAACCTATGAATTTATTCTGTGAATAAAAGCAGCGACTGACTGTGCTGCTCTTTGTTTTTTTCCAGGGTTTGCGTGATCTTGCTGAAAATTTAAGGCATGTGTTCCTTCTGTTCCCACAATTTTGTTTTGGCTACGGCTTGATTGAACTGTCACAGGATCAGGCACTGCTGGGCTTCTTAAAAGCCTATGGAGTGGATTACCCTGACAAAACCTTTGAGCTGGACAAGACCACGTCCAAGCTGTTGGCCATGTTCATCCAGGGTACCGTATTCTTTGCCATTCGTCTCACAGTTCATGACAAGATGATTCAGAGAGTCTGGAACAACGTCCTGGAGTAAGTAACATCTGGAGCCTCGCAGTAGAAACAGCCCCAGCCAAAGCTCCGTGGTTGCATTCTGGGCTCCCACACCATCATTGTCAATTATGTAGCCCATAAATTTCCAGGACAATTTGTGAATGTGGAGTGAGTTTTCTCTGGCAGGAGTCCCAGTAATTAGAGTATTAACTAACAGAGGTGTAGTTTACAGAGTCCCCTGGCAGTCGGTGCTGGCTGGGACTGCAGCCCTGGGCTCGGGGTTTGGTGGGTGGGTGCTCAGCTGTCGGTGGCGGCAGTCATTCCACTGGCAACCTCCTCTGTTTGGCTCTCCCTGTCTCCTGTGCCCTGGGTGCACTCAGAGAGGAGTGAGAACATTCCTGTCACCTGCATTAGGAGCATGTCTACAAGGCAGGACCTGCTCCAGCCCAGAATATTTGCTGAAAAAGAGGGAAAAGCAATAGGCAGGAAGAGAACGCTGGGTGTAGCAAATACCAGGAGAGAGCAGAAACTGTATACCTGAGTATTTTGTGTATGCCCTGGGGTCTCACAGGAAGGCTCCCTGGGATCTCTCCCAACTGATGGCTGTTGCTGGAGGCTAAGTCCCTCTGTGCCTTCCCCCAGGTTCCTGTTTGACAGAGTCCACGGCAAAGCCTCCCTTCTGCCGCCCGCGGCTGCGGAGGACGAGGATGTCCAGGCAGAGAGGAGCCGGGTGGAGTCTGGCAAAGCTGACTTCGACGTGGTGCAGCTCCAGAACCTCACCAAGATCTACCACCTCCCTCACAAACGCATCACAGCAGTGAAAAACATCAGCCTTGGGATCCCTGCAGGGGAGGTGAGTGAGGGGAGAAGGCTGTGGACACCTTCTGGTCTCACTGTCATCTTCTGTAGTGGCTTGTCCTGCTCTGGCCTCTTCCTTTGCCTCATTTATTGATTCTTGGGGTTACAGCAGTGACAAAAAGCTCCTGGTAGATTTGGGACAGCAAGTGATAGTTTGAAGGCCCTAGAAAGAGGAAAAGTGGATGGGAATTGATGGAGCTGTATACAGAGCACAATGTCTGCATGGTCTGTTTGTACAGTGCAGTCTTGGGGGGGGGGTCACTGGGGATCACCAGGTGGTGGATGAAGACAGCAGAATGTGTCCAGCTGAAATGATTCACCTGAACTGCATGGGAGATGGTGAGTCAGGCTTATCTGCTTGTGTTTCCCATCAGGGGAAGACAAATCACGTCAGCTGAAAACACATTTTCATGAATCAGGACCTAAAATTAACTCCAAAGAAAAAAACATTCTTCGGTCATGTCAATGCAGTTGCCTCCCTTAGAAGTGAAAAGACAGGAGCAAACAGAGCACCTCTGGAATCCAGAGGAAACTGGAGACCAGATTCTACCTCAGGCTGTGCACCTGACTTGTGGGGAAGCTTGGAATTAATCCTTGGCACCTGGTTTATTTTATTGCCTGGATCCCACTGAGATGAAAGGACGTGGGGTGCTGGGCAGGACAGCATCCTCACATGGAGACTGGTGCTGGTCTTTATGGCAGAGGATTTTTTCTAAGCCAGGATTGGCATTGAGGTCTCTGACTTCTGGCAAAATTCACCCTGATGCTGGTGGGGTTTAGGGCACCATTCCCCCCCTGTCAGCAGAAACTGTGGCCCTGCACTGCAGACTGTGCACGGATCCTGTCCCTGTATGGACCAAGGTGGGGAAGAGCCATGGATTGCTGTGCATCTGCAGTGGGCCCAGCACAGGAGGACTCTCATGTCAGCTGGTCTGTACTAATGAGAGCAAAATAACAGTAATTATCAGCACAGTGGTGATGGCTGATGCAACACAAAACTGCCTATCTCCACTCTTAGCAATAAAACATGGATTTTACCATGAGATACTGGAACTGCACTACAGGGAGCCAGTTCTTCATCTTACTAATGGAGTGCTTTAGGGAGATTATGGGACAAAAACCTTGTGTTGCATTAAGGCTTTACCGGTGCCAGCCCAAACCTCACTCACCCCATTCCCATGAGCAGCTCTGTCCCTGCCAAGGGGAGGCTTTGCACCAATGAGTCAATGGGGATTTGGCCTGAGCTCCTGCAGGAATGCACCTCACAGAAAGAGGAATGACTCTGCTGGAGGCACATCCTTGATTCTTCACCATATTAAACAAATGGTCCTAATATAAGCTGGAGTGTATTGCACCATAAACAACCTCCATTATAACACTGTGATGTGTTGAGTTCCTCTGGCAATTCATCTTGCTCAAGGGGCTGGACAAAGCAGGGACAAGGTGCACTGAGCGCCCATTTCAGAGCAATATTTCTGCATTACAAATACAGCACTCTTACATTTTGTCTTTTCTTTCCCAGTGCTTTGGCTTGCTTGGTGTGAACGGGGCTGGAAAGACAACAATCTTTAAGATGCTGACAGGGGATATCGGAGCATCCAGCGGAAGGCTGCGGGTCCAGGATCATTCTGGGTATGGAGGATGTGATTTCTGGGGAAGCAAATCAGCCTGAGAAAACTTTTTAAGGCTGGGTAGCAAAGGAAAAGAAATCAAAAAGTCTGAAATAAAACATTCGAACCAGAGCAAAAATGAACAAGGTGGGGAATGCATCCTTTGAAGGTGGCATGGTTGCTTCCTAGGGGGTTGCATTTTGCTGCTGGATCTCTGCTGTTCTCAGAGGTGTTTCTTCCACTTCAGTCCATTGCAAATGGCATCAGGCTCAGCAGCGTGATCCCACTTCTGAGCTAGACCTGGAGACCAGTAGGGCTCACCTCCAAGCTTTCTTTAACAGGCGTAAGCTTGTTGGGAGCTGTGCCATCTGAGGTGCTGGCAGTAACTGGAGAGCTATGTACTGGACACACAGGCTCTGCAGAACTGGGGGCCTGAAAGCTGGAGCTCTGCAGATCCACTGCATTTTCCTTCAAGGGCTGGGGAAGGGGGTAGGAAATAGGAGAAAGGGGTTTTCTCCCTCCTATTTGATTCCAGAGTGCACTGGCAATTTGGTGTGTTCACACTGATGTGCCAACTTCCTTACACAGGTCCTTGAATGACATCAGTGAGGCCCACTGGTCACTCTTTGGCTACTGCCCTCAAGAAGATGCCTTGGATGACCTGCTGACAGTGGAAGAGCACATGTATTACTATGCTCGGCTGCACGGCATCCCAGAGGGGGACATCAAGGGAGTGAGTAACAAGGGGCTTGGCTTGCAGCATTTTCGTAATTTGGAGCCTTTAAATGAGTCTTTCAATAGACAGACGTGTGATAATCCATGGCTGGACATGTTGTGGAAGCAGAACTCTTGCTCCCTAGGTTGTACTCCAGCTCCTCCACCGGCTGAACCTGATGGCCTACAAGGACAGAGTCACCTCTATGTGCAGTTATGGCACCAACAGGAAATTGTCAACTGCTCTGGCTCTCATTGGGAATCCATCCATTCTGCTGCTGGTGAGAAATGGGGCCTCGTTGGGGGAAGAGGAGCAGATCTTTGGGCTGGCAGGAGAACTTGAACAGTCTCACAAAACCTCCTCAGGCACAGCTTACGGGACACTCCCCACATGCCCGTGCTTGGCCTGACAACAGAAACCATCACAGGAAAGTTTAGGTTTCAGCAAACACTCATATTTTCTTTAAGGGCATAAGAGAGTGGCAAGTCTTTCAGTTTCTCTGATAGCATCTTCCAGAGGTCAAAAATAGACCCTTTATTTGCCAATTAAACTCTCCTAGTTCCCAGCTCTATCTTGTTTTTTATTTCTATCAACTAACCTGCACAGCCTTGCAAGAAAAGCAGCATCCAAGGCTCCAAAACTGTAGGAGAGCAAAGGGGCCACTTCCCTCAGGAATAGAACATATCTGCTTTCCTAGGTGTGGCTTTCTGTCTTGTCTTTCACTTTGAATTTCCTATTCTTCCATGGGCTTACCCCATTGCTAAAACATACCTTTTTGTGCAGTTTTCCCACTTGCTGTGTATTGAATGTGTGCAGAGCTCTGTGAGCAGGATTCCCAGTATTAAGTTGGATACCTAGTGGAAATAAGGTCCCTTGTCCCAACTTGTATCAAGCCCAGCACTGCTGCCTTTACTTCTGACCACCTGCTAGTGCTCCAGCTGCTTTTGTGAGATAAAAAAGTCTCAACAAAAAGAGGAAGTGGGGGAATTCCCTCTGTACTACCTGCTGCCTGAGCCCAGGCTTGTTTACTTTTTGAGTGCAGATTTCCAAACAGTCCTCTCTTTCCCAATAGGATGAACCGAGCTCTGGAATGGACCCGAACGCCAAACGCCACCTTTGGAAAATCATCAGCGAGGAAGTGCAGAACAAATGCTCGGTGATACTCACATCCCACAGGTAGGGCTGGGATGGCTCTGCCTCCCAGTTTTGGGGTCAGCAGGCGTGTGGAGAGCCCCTTCTCTCACACTCCCCACTGGTCCTTGCACAGTTTCAGGGCACCGAGCTGTGACAGGTCTGGGGGTTTGTTGTGGTTGAATGTGGTGTCCACAGAGACCCACAACACTTTAGGGAAGATCAGCAATGTTCTCCAGTTACTTAACTATTTTTTATGCCTTCTCAATAACTTATTAGAGTTTCTGGGTTGGTTTTGCAGCATGGAGGAGTGTGAAGCCCTCTGTACCAGGCTGGCCATCATGGTGAATGGGAGTTTCCAGTGCATTGGCTCTCTGCAGCACATCAAGAGCAGGTCAGTAAAATGAACCTATTTCACTTTTACTGAGCAGCCTCTGGAGTTACTGACCTACAGCTTTGAGTGCTCAGAACGTGAGACCTGTGTCATCAAAACAATGACTTTTCCTGGTTTATGTCCCTTAGTCACCACTGAAATTCTGTGTTAACTAATGCACTTGCTACTCCCTCACAGCCTGTCTTCCCAGAATGTGTCCCCCAAAGTAATCTGTTCACTGCTACAAATGAGAAATGCATCTTAGGCTTGAGCTTTGGTTCTATTAGTTATAACAATAGCTCGGCTTCTTATTAAGTTTCACTCCAGGTTAACAACCCTGACCCCATTCAAGCTGCACCATGCCTGGATTAGATTTCCCCAAAGAGCCTGTGCAGCACCTCAAAGGAGTTTCTTCATCTGATTTTCTCTTTACTACAGTGCTAATGGTGATTTTCTTTTTCCCCTAGATTTGGAAGAGGATTCACTGTGAAGATGCACTTAAACAGCAGCACAGCTTGCACTGAGACACTGACAGAGTTCATGAAGTCACACTTCCCAAATACATGCCTGAAGGTAAGCAGGGCAAATGCTTTTGGGAGAGGCTTTCAAAATCCCTATGAACTGACCTAGGAAATCTCTGCAAGGTGGACATTTTGTAACATGCTTTGCACACAGACCTGAGCTGCACTGTCCAGGGGCTGGAGCACTTCTGTTCCTTGTTGGCTGAAATAACATCAGCCAAGCAGCTGCAGTGGCCCTGCAAGGCAGCTGTTAGGTGACCCCCTGCCCTGGGAATGCCCTTCCCACTGAAGCCTGCAATGCATGGAGACCCATTTCAGGTTCAGTGGGAATAAGATGCTTCCAGTAACTGAGTAATTGTAAAACCAGAGTAACTGAGTCACAAATCCCATCCAGTGTCTGTAACCCAATCTCTGCATGAATCTAAATTGCACGCTTGGAGCTGGAAAATGCTATGGCCATCCTGGAGCTTCCAGCATTGCAATTTAGTTGTCCTCCCCCAGTCACAAACCCCCACAAGAACTCCCAGTGGGGAAACACTACCAGACAGTATCATTCAGAAGACACCACAGCCCCTGCCCCTTCATCCTCCCATGGTCCAGCTGTTGGATCTGTTGGCTCTTGGCCTTCCCCCACCACTCCTGTCCCCACAGGATCGGCATTTCAACATGGTGGAGTACCACGTCCCGGTCTCTGCGGGAGGGGTAGCGAATATATTTGATCTCCTGGAAGGCAGCAAAGCAGCCTTCAACATCAGGCACTTCTCCGTGAGTCAGACAACACTGGAGGAGGTAAGGAATTAAAATGTGAGGCCATTCATTTAAAACTGCTAACAGGGGAGCAGACTGATGGTTACACATAATGGACTGCTGCACACAATAGACTACAGTTTGAAAGGGATTTCCATCTATATTCCTCCTGGGGGTACTTCATCAGCACTGCTGCCTCCAGGTACCTCTGCTGGTGCAAGGGAAACACACAGAGAAAGCTGCCTGGAGCATAAAGGATCTGTTCTTCCCTCTGTCACTGCTGATTTCAGCAGCCTTGTGGGTGTGGGTAAAGGGCAGGGCCATGAATCACCCCCAAGTCCAGGGCTAGGCTCTCTACCGGTACTGAAAATACGCTTAATTTCACTTTTTGGTTTGGAAGTTCATTCAGCAGTACTCCAAACTTAGCTTTGGGGTCCCTTCCATTTTCCCTTGGAAGAATATTCCCACTGGCAACAAAATCTTGTAGGGAGCCCATCAGCTGAAGGGATTGCCACAAGGACTATCCAGAAGAAATCACCCTGTAGAGCATCAGCACCTGGGATATTAGTTTGGTCCTAGAGAGAGGAGCAGAGGTGCAACCCTGTAGTGCTGTGGATTGTGACACAGCAGTCTGGGAGGGGGGTACCTCAGTGCTGTTTCAGTAAGGGGCAGTGGTTGTGAGAGAAACAGGCAGGCAAAGCGCAGGAAGCCCCAGCTCAAGTTTTGTGGGAGAACAGCTCGGATTTGTGAATATGCAAATGTGATTGCAGGGAGTGTTCTGGTAAGAATCCTTTCTGTATTCATTAGCTGCTGTTGGAAGGAAGGCTGTTACATGTGATTTTATACACCCCTGTCTACACTCTGCCGTTGTGCATGCACAGATGTCAATTACACAGAGACAGATGGGTTTATGAAGTAATAACAGGACTGTATTACAGTGTGATCGAAACGAGCCGCTGCATGGGCACTGCCTCGCTGGCGCCTCGGGAACCTGAGCTGCAGGACAATTATGTTCCGTGCAGGAATGTCTGCCTTTGGGTCCTGGGTGTCGATTCTGCAGGACATCCATTTATTTACATTAGCCCATAGAAGCCCAACAATTTGCAATTCTCAAATTCAGCGTGAATCCATCCCTGAGCGCGCCCTCCAGGCTCGCAGTCAAATGAACAGCCATGCCTTTTTTATATTCATTCATGTCATAAATTATTTATGGTGTCACATACTGAGTGTTTTCCTTTAAACTTCTAGGTTTTCATCAACTTTGCTAAAGATCAAGCAGATCCCGACGGTGCAGACGCAGGCCCTGACGTGACGCTGGACAGCTCTGACACAAGTAGCCAAGCTAGCACCATAAGCTCCATCTATTGAAGGGATCCACCCACACAGGATCATAGAATCTGGGGAAAAGACCTGACAGCCCCTCCAACCCTATTTTCAGTGATTTTAGGGTGATGGGGATAAGCAGTCCCATTTTCTTAAAGTACTTTGTTTTTCAATATGCACTTAATTTGTCACTAGGAACATGGTAGGTGTTTGAGACTGGCACTTGGTTACAAATCAGATTGGTCTTTCCACTGGTTCTTTTTCCCCCCCAGTTCTTGTTTTATGATCACTGTAGTAGCTGTGAGGGTTCAGAAAACATCGCCTGCTGCTCGTGGCTGGTTCTTTCCAGCAGACATGGCTGTGCTGGAGCAGAGGAGCAGTGGGCAGTGCAGGGTGTTTGATCACAAAGCAGCCCCTGGCTGCAAGGAAAAACCACGCTCCACTTCATGCTCAGCAACACTTCCTGGGTGACTGAGTGAGAGTGGCTCAGTTTTGACAGGCTCCTCCCTGGGGAAATGGGGCTCATGACTGTGCCCCTCCTCACAGAGGTTGTGAGGGAGTAGGTGTTCTGTACTGACAGTCGCAAGGGCCACTGCTGGGGGCCACCTTTGGTGATGACATGGAGCTTATCTGGTTATGTCAGCACAAATATAACTGTTTTAAACGTTTTAAACGTTAGTGCTTCCAGTGGCTTTGGTTTGTTCCTGTAGCTTATTCCAGCTCTGTGTAACTCCTTGAGTGAGTCCTCTGGTCCCAGGCAGTTCCTGGCTCTTGGTACCCAGTGGAAGATGATTCCCCCACGAACCCCTTTTCTCCTTGTGGCTGGAGTTCAGGGCTGCTCTGGTATAGCTGAGGAGTGGTACAGGGCAGGTCTGTTGGTTGAATGTTCTAACAGGAAGAAGCTCTTTGCTTCCTAAGATTGTATTTCCCTGAGCACAGCAGAAGCAAGGAGCATCTCCCTTGTTCATAAACCCTCCATCTCCAGCAGCTCTGCCTCTCTGTGTCCTCTGCAGTGACCTTCCTCCTCAACCTCACATGCTGGTTGCCCCCCTGACTCTGGAGATATGTTTTCCCACATAACAAGGCATCATTAGCTCCTGCTTCAAAGACTCTGCCTGCTGGCTTTAAAGGAGTGCTCTGCCCACCTCTGAGAGCAGCCCCCAGCAGCTGAGTTCAGCACACCACCACATACATCCTGCTCTCCTCCCCCAGAATGATTAATAGATAGAATAGTTTAATATGATTCTTTATTATATGTATCAACATAAGGCCCCAAAGACTCAGGTTTGGGTCAGGGCATTGATGTACATTCAAACACAAAATGAACTTAAACTCTGAGCTCAATAAACTTGCTGTTGCTGGTAAAAGAGATTGCAGATAAAAGCCTTACCTTGTGAGACCTGTGCTGGCCCATACAACTTACCTGGGTTCACCCACACAATTCCGGCCAGGTGGTTTCTTTTTCCTTTTTTTTTTTTTTTGCCTTCTCCCAGGAGAAATTTGAGTCAAAGGAACCTTGGATGAAAGCTGCAACAACACATCTTTCTTACCCTGATCATGAGTTTGACTAGTTCAATGTGATGCCAAGGTTTGCTGAGATAATCATGCAAGGAATATGTACTTTGTGAAATCCCAAACACCCTTGATATTCAGTGGGATACTGAAGTTCAAGGTTTAGCTGCTGCAAGGAGGTCACGTCCTCTCCTCGGTCTTGGTGTAAACTTCTTACTGATAGCAGGAGGAGTTTTATTACGGATTGAAAGTATTACTGAGCTTTGAATTATGCCTCAACCTGCTGACTGTAATTAAAACTGGGATTCAGCTTCTTTCCAGAATGCATTTGACACCTGCAATTTGTAAGTAACTGAAAAAGCTGCCCAGACATCCATTGTAGCTTCTATTATTACGTCCCCAGCTCTGCAACAGCTCTTTTTTCTCATTTTCATTGCACATCTTACACAGATCACAGTATAAAATTAAGCTTTCCTCTAATGGAGGGCTTGTGCTCCCTGCAAAGGACTCAGAGCATGAATGCCAATGATTTAAATGCAGCCTTGTAATACCAATCAGAGTATTATTTTATTATGTCGATGGCTTTGCAACTGCCAGCGAAAGATGGATCTCCAGATTCTGTCCAGATGTACTTTACATGTAATTGCAGGAGCCTGATACAAAACTATTCTTTTGTCCCTTTAGAGCCTACTAATCAAACAGGAAAAAAAAAAAAAAAAGGAAGTGATTCATTGGAATACTTCAGCAAGTTGCAATTTAATTGTGTGAAATAGAGTTTTGAGGGGAAAAAAAGCAAAAAGCATCCTTTGAATTTCCACCCAATTCTGGCATTAATAGAAACATCTGCTCCATGTGAAATGTGTCATGGCCGTGATGCACGCTCCCCACTCTCACTTGCAGGTAAAAATAAACCATCTGCTACTGCAATCAAGTCTGTGGGTATTGGTCCAAGCATGCCAGAGTTTATATCCTGGGGGGAATTTAACTGAGGCCCGTGGAGAAGCAGTTACACTGTTTGGGGGCTCGAAGCATCTGGCAAGGAGGTTGTATATAATGTCACCAGGGGCTGAATTACCTTTCGTGCCACATTACGAACATCCCCATTCCCTGCAGAGCCTTGGATTCATCCCACCCCTTTTGGAGGTAGGACACGCTCCAAGCTCGATTCCAAGGCAAAAACTTTGGAAGCCAGTACTCTCCTTCCTCTAAACAGCATCTCCATGCCTCTCATCACCTCTTTGTCTCCCTGAGAGGGTTCCAGGGGTGGCCAGGAATATGGAGCACTGACTGAGAATCCACTGATAAGAATCTGAAAGGTTTTGAGCAGTGTCTACAGGGCAGGAGAAGGATGGAGTCACTCCTCCATCCTCACGTGTGGTATAAGAGTAGGTGTCCCCCATTGTCAGCCCTCTCTGAATCCCCTCAGAAATTTTGGTTTTGCAAGACTGCTTTCAAAAGGAGCCACCAAGCTGCTTCCTACCTCTGGCCTGAGCCGGGAGCTGAGATTGCTGCCCCTCGAGTGCTGCGTACCACGGCACATCACCTCTCCAGGAGCCAGAGATGAGTGCTGCAGTCCAGGGAAAACAAGCTTCTCATCTTCCTCCTTTAATGCAGTCTCACCTCAGTCACCCCAGGAGCCCTCCTGGAGGCAGCAGTGCCAGGGTGAGCCCTGCCAGCACAGCCACACAGCCCCGGTGTGGTAACTGGAACGGGCTCACCCCAGCTTCATTTAGAATGCTCTGGCACATCACACACACACGGGAGAGGCAGTGCAGGCACTAAACAGGGGCAGGGAGTCAAGGAGGAATTTCAGAATTGGTTGTGTGCATTGCAAGGCTGATTGAAGTCAGGTTTAGTAATTGGAGCTGTGGACTTGGAGACAATGATTCACATCTCCATCCTGGCTCTCCTTCATTTATCACTCTGTGCTGTTGTTGAGAGCACGGTGCTGCTCCAGCCTGATCCTTGCTTAGCTTCGCTCTCCATGCAAATAGCCACTGAGGGCTGGCTTTGCAGGATCAGAAAGGGTCTGGCAGGGGCTGAGGAAAACTGTCCAGAGCAGCCAGTGTTAAGGAAAATATTGTAAATATAAATTCAAGGTCTCTAATGGGATTTTTTGGTCCTTTCATGAGAGCTGCAGGAGTGGTTTTGTTACTGGGTCAGTTCAGAAAACATGTTTACAGCTCAAATGAATGCATCTAGGTAAACAAAATTCAGCGACTAGTAAAGCTCAGGAGCTGGTGGTGCCCACAGACCTGCAGCTTGTGAGGAGTCACTCCTGGGATCCAGAATTTGCAGGATCCATAACAGACTCAGTATGGGGCTCTAGGCTGTTGTAGGAGCTTCAGCTTCCTTCCATTGCTGCAGCTTCATTGAAGCTGCTGTGAGGCCTTTTGGCTTTTTACAAGCCAAGAAAAATATCTGTCTTTTCACTTAATAGGGGAAGGGTTATTTTGTGAGCTGGTGGAGAAAGAAAAATGGGTTTTGGATGGCAGCAGCACATAGCATGATTTTACTCTTTTTTGCAGACAACAGCTGTGATCTTGCATAGCTCCAACAAAGTATCAACAGCATATTAAAAGTGAGCACAACACAGAAAAGCAGCAGTGGGGAATGACAAAAAAAATGTTGAATTCACCAGAATTATTATTCCATGACAGTATTTAAATAATAAAAAAAAAATCCTCTAATTAATTTAGTTGTTCAGGGAGAGTATGGAAAGAAGGAAGATGGCAGTAAAATAATAAGAACAACATTAGTAAGGGACACAGCCAGCACTTGCTGTTGGCTCTGCTCCTCATGCTACTCACATACACAGCCCTGGGAAGGAGGGAGCACAATGGGGAGCAGAAGGGGGAGTGCAGCCCATTTTGGGCCAGACCAGACTCCTCAAAATATCTGCAGAACGCACAAGATCACCCCAGGGAGTATCACAGTTTTGGGACTGGAGGCTGCCCCACATCAAGGTACAATCCTGTGGCACCTGGATGCTGGCACATGCCAGAACAGGAGAGTCACACTGGTTGAGCCTGGGATGAAGGACACGGATCCTTGGGCCTGCAACCCATGGAGCAACACTTGGAACCAGTCCCCTCCCCCAGGTGCTCATCCTGGGGGGTGTAGCCCCCACTTCATTGCTCACTGCTGCTGGAGGACACTTCTGGAAACACGGCCTCTGCCAGGGAGAGCAATGCTGAGGGCCCCATGCCGGGGGTGAGACAGGCAAATGGCAGCACTCCCACGAGCTGTAAGGCTCAAAGCAACAATCCCACCATCTCCCCAGCCTCCAGAGTAATGGAGGTACTTCAGTTTTAAGCAGTGAGCCTTTCACTAGACCAGCACGTTGGGTAGAAATGAAGCATCTCTTAGAAAGAGGTCAGGTCTTCACTGCCTTCAGTGACAAAGGAAAAAACAGAGGATGGCCACGACAATTTATGGTAACACACATGAGATGAAATCCAGCTGAAGACGGGGTAATAATTGAGGCTCTTACCTCCATTAGCAGGTCAAGGTGAACTCTCAGCCCTCTACTCTCCACATCCTGGTTGCCAGCTGAAGGGTTTTTGCCCAGCCCTCTGCTGAGTGTGCACTGCCTTTTTCCTAGCCAGAGACAAACAAATTGAAGTACATCCAGCTTGTGACAGGGAGAAGGAAGTAGGATGATCTGCCTCTCCATAACCAGACCCAGCTGGGTTATTCCTGCACAAGACAGCAATGAATTTAAGCTAAAATGATACCAAGCAGATTGAAATGCAATTAAAGGAGTTCCCTTAGGGTTGTGCATCCAATTAGTAACGTACCTTTAATTACACCAGTGCAGTTTCAAACAGACATGTGCTGAGAGGGCCATCAGCACAGAGCTGAAGCCTGCCTGGTGACCCATATCTGTGGTGCCCCGGAGGAGTTACACACGTGTTTGCATCACCTAGAGTAGCCTGCTCCTCCCCTGGGGTGGCCCAGCCTGGCCTGGGAGCAAGGCAGAGGAGAAACACAGAAACCTTATTCAGCCGTGTAAGAGCAGTTTTCTCTAACAAACAATTGCTAGAAAACAATGCAAATCCAGGTGCTTCTAAAAGGTAAGAGTTTTTCACACTTTTTTTGTACATGACATTTCCCTCTTGCAGTGCCAGAACGTGCCCTGCCTCCAGGAACCATGCAAATTAAAGCACTGGAGTTGACTTTGATAAGAAAACTCATTAAAAAATTAACAATGCAAACATTTAGAATTGCTAGAAACACCAGAGCACTTCCAGCTGTCCCTCAGCCATCTCTGTGGAGTTACATGAGGTAAAAGAACTCAGAATACCCCCCCACCTTTAACCTTGAGCATAGTGTCAATCCTAAAGCAGCCAGATGCAGAGGCGGTGAGTCTGGAGTATGGTCCTTGGTCTGGAGCCTCAGTTGAAGTCCATGTCAAAGCCTGTCAGGTTGCTCTGGGCATCAGCAGGCTTTGCTCCCCCAGATTCTTATTTAAAATCCTAAGAGAGAAAATAAAGCTGAAGGAGACTCTCCTTTGCCCACTGTACCACAAAGCCTGAGGGCTGGCCTGTGTTGATAACCCAGGTACCCCATTTTAATGGAAGCTCACATCACCTTGCACCACATCGCACCTGAGGATCAATTCTGAGAGGTGCATGAAGCAGGCACTTTGACTGTCTTCACATCCTCCTCCTCAGTGTTTCTTTAAGTACCTTCAATGTCAGTAAAACAAGTGAAAGTTGAGACCATAGCCTTAATCAGATTAACAATTATAATCATTCCCATCCATCACCACAGAGCAGCTGCGGTGCCACCGAATCCGTTCTGCTCCAGGAACTCCGGGGAATCAGAGCCATACCTGATCAGCCAGACAAGGCAGCTCCGGGCTTGCCATAAAGAGGAAGAGAGAGAGCAATTGCTCAGCCTGACTCCTTTATTCATTGTTTTTATGAGCCTTCAGAGCCTCCCCAGAAGTTATGAAGGCCTCTCTGAGGAGCGCAGTGTTGCAAAGGGAGCGTTTCCTCCTGGGCTGGTGCTCACACTGCGATAATGCCCTCCTAAACATACCGGGGCTTGGGCAGGAGGCCTCTCCTTTCCCCTGCTTCCTGCAACTTCAGCATTTGACCATCCTCATTACAGACTCAGCAAGTGGCTTTTTCCCCCCCATAATCAGCTCTTTGGCACACACTGGCAGGTGGCAGCAAAGGCAAAGCTGGGATGTTTGCTATAAACCACCCTGGCTGTCTGTTTGAGGGAGCCTCCTGCTCCTCAAGGTTGGGTTATAAACTGGGATGTGTGAAATCGGGCAGGATTAGGGAATATTGTGACATTGCAGCAATGGGGACCTTTACTGGGAGTATTTAGGCTGACGACTAGGCAGTGTACAGCATGTGCAACCTTTAAAGTTCCTAGAGTTAGAGCTGGGCCCCCAGACGCCTGCAGGGATGGAGATGTTGGAGGAGGAACGGGATGGTTTGTTCCATGTCCGCTACCTTGCCTGCCCTGACAGCGGAGGCAGCAGAGCAGAGGGATGCAGCTTCAGACTGCGTTCATATTTCAGCCATTCTGGAAATCCCATGTGCCAGAACAACATAACTCTGCTGGTCTAAGGAAAATGTCATTACTGGGTGAGTGTCAGTGACCCGTGAGAGCAAGAAACCTTCACAGCTCCCTTGCAGAGTCTGGATGTTATAGGGCTTATTTTTCACTGTGAATATCCTACATGGGTTGATTTCAGGGCTTGAAATCAGCTCATATATGATACTAATATAGTGCCCCTGTGAACAATAAAGCACTGCTTCTCCTGTCAAGTGAAATGAGAGAGGCAAGTGTCCCCCCAGGACTGCAAAGTTTCTGTATTTCTCACCAGCCTCATCCTGATAAATCAAAGCTGTTGTGTTGTACTTCCCTCCCACCCCCTTTGGCATTTTTGAGCTCTGGCTCAAGCAGGAATTGAGGGGTGAGCTGGCTTGGGCTATGTAAGGGAGCACTCCGGCCTGTGTGGCTAAATAAGGTCTTGAAATCACCTTAGGATGTGGGAAGCTGTTTTCTCATCCACCCAGGCTATGACACACAGAGATGCTCAGCACCCATCTAGTGAAAACAGGAGGGTCTGTGCCAGGGCTTTCCCATGCCCATGAGCCTGTTTGCTGCGTGGGACAGGAAAAAAGAGCCTGTCCAAAGAGTTTGGATGGCTCAGGGCTGGGGTGTCCCAGCAGCAGGATGAGGCATTGTGGGTGCAGGGCTGGGGATGTGCGCTGGCTCCAGGAGAGCAGAGGAGCTCACAAACCACCCTGCTTCCCTTGGAGATGGATCAAGAGGACAGATTATAGGAAAACCAGAGCACAAAAATAGGGGTTGTGCTTTCAGCATGGTACATTTGAGTGATAACCCAGAGGGGAGGGTGCGATGGTGTCATCCACTGTCACAGTTTGGATGTCTTCCCTGCCGAAGCTGGAAAAACCAAAGGGAAACAGCCCCCATGGCTCACGGGTCAGACCACTGTTTCTTCTGGAAGTTTATAGCAATCCTATTTGTGGATTAAAATGCAGTCGCCGAGGCTACTCGTACAGGATTTACGATGTGGCCTCAAAATACAGGAGAGAAGGAAAGCTGAACTCTCCTTTGATGTTTGCAAGTGTGAACTGCAAACCTGAGCTGAACACACTGTAAATAAGGATCATTAATCATCAGCTAAGTGCCGTGCAGTTGCTGTTATTCACTATAACAACATAAATCACCAGGAGCCACTATCAAGTTAATTTGGATTTAGTATGGATTACTATGGAAAAAAAGAATATCCTCACCTATTTACAAAATACATACCTTTTCTCATAAATACATACAGATGTGCTGTGGCTTTTGTTTGTTAGTTTCCTCCACCTAGGAAGCAAGTCAGGAAAACGCTCTGGGAGCTCTGCGTGTGAGGGATTACCAACAGTTCAGGCTAAGCTGCAGCCCAGCAAAATCTGTCTTGTGATGAGGCAGTAAATCAGCACCTAGGGGGAAGCAAGACCAGGAAGTGTTGGACCTATTTTGCCACCCCCAGGCCTCCTTCCAGCCCCTGTGTGGGGCACAGTGCTGGCACTTCCCAGCTACCGCATTTCATCCATGGATTTCAGCAGTAACTCCACAGGTTTCCTTCTTGTTTTGATCTGCAGCTCAGCTCTGGCTTTCACACTGAAAAAGCACCAGGCATGGGTTTTGTGGGATGCTGGAGCCTGCTGCTCCTGCCTTTGGAAGGAAGGCTTAGCAGGGAAGGAGCACTTTATTTTAAATTAAGGGAGCATTATCCACGTATTTCATATTCTCCAGAAATGCCAGCTGTACTCCTTGCTGGTGTATTATTTTTTCCCCCAGTTTGACTTTATTCAGGCTCAAAGGTGGGGCAGAAGCACTCATGCACCAGAGCAAGGCTGGCAGGACACCAGCATGTCCACACCTAGTGTTTTGGGTGTGGAGCTCATGCCAGATTGGTTCCATCGCTCCCCACAGATCATTTCTAAATTTGGTAGTGACGCAGCTTCACTGCCCAGGGATCCTCATCTCAGTGCTTGGGCACAGCATCTGTCTCTGCCCTCAAGCACTCAGGTGTAGCTGGGGGGTCTGCTCTAGCACCCAAAATAACTTGAATTTTTAAAAGTTGTTAAGAAATCACAACAAATTTCTTCCCAAAGTCAGTCCACAGTCCTGCTTATCTGCTTTATCCTGGTGGAACTGGAAGTGCTGGGCCCTGACTGAAGGCGTGGAGATCCCTGACCAGCCTCATGGAGGTCACCAGTTTTGCTTTAGCTGGAGGCTAGTCCTGATTAAGAAATAGGCCTTGATACCTGGGAAACAATTATGGTTATTACATTTTTGCAATTATTGCATTTTTTAAATGTAACTGGAAGGGAAATAAAAAGGATTTGATTTTTTGGGGCAGCTGAAAGATTTCCCTTGGGCTTGAAGCTGCAATGATGCACTTAAAAACAGTCACAGGTAAAATGAACAAAAGCAATGTTGCATCTGCAGCAGGTCCAAAAATGCAAGTAATTGCCTTTAATGGTCTCTGTCATTTTTAACCTGTGTTTTGTGAGTGCCAGATAAACAGACATCAAATCAGGGTGAATTTCTCCAAGCATCAAGCCAGGTCTGAGGTTTGCATAAATTAAAACTAGCACAATAGGGACAGTATAATAAGATTAATTAGAGGGGGGGTTAATAAGAGGGTTCAAGCCACAGCAGTACAAAACCTGCACCCAGGCTCTTCAGCCGTTTCCTTGGACTCTTCTATCCCACTCAACTCAAGGACAGCCCAACATTTAAAAGCCGCTGCAGAGCCCTGACGGTGTTTTCCCGAGCATCCAGGCTCGCCTCGCAGCGACCATATGTCTGTCTCTGTCTGCTAGCAGATTGCACCAAATATTTTCCTTTTTTATGGTGGCTGAGCAAACAAACACCATCTGTGGGGCTCACCAAGGGAAATCCTGGCCCCCAATGGGAAGGCAGCCACACGTGTCCATGGGGCTGACACTTCTGACATCCACAGCCCGAGACAAGAACTTTCCTCTGCTCCTCATCTCTGCCCATCCGCACGGTGCAGTCAGGACCTGGCATTTTGCAAGCAGATTTAAATTCAGATTTTATTAAAGAAAAATTTGGTCCCATCAAAGCAGACTGCCTAGCCTGACTCAGGTTAGTGGGACTGCCTTGTAGCTGGAAGAGGGCAAGAAAGCTGTTTTTTGGTTGGCTCTGTCTTGGATGTATCCACCCGGCCAAGGGTTTTGGGCATTTTCTAGCCATGCTGAAGTCCCTCAAAACCCAGGGCTGATGGGGATCTTTGGTCTTGTTTGATCTGCTTAGAGCCAGAGTTCTGGGAGGGCAGCTGATGTGGGACGCAAATTATCCCCTGTTCCAACCTTTTTTCCTTTGGAAGTTAAAGCTCTGGGGGGCACCACTTGGTAGGGAGGGTGTGTGCCATCCCTCCGTGCACCCCAGCACTGGAGTAGGGGAGCATCACCAGTCACTGCAGCAAAGGTGTGAACGTGGTCCCTGGCTGCGCACAGGGTTTTCTCATGCTTGGCTGTTCTCTGTTACTTGTCTTTCTGCAGGAAATCCCTTTTCTGGTCAAATCAGAAGGGTAATTTAAATTTTGTAAAATCTCCCACAGTTTTGACCCATGTGGGCACTGACAGAGATCTCCTGCCAGGCACTGGGCCCAGCAGATGCAGGCGGAAATTACCTGTCACCTCCACTGCTTTTCTGCTTGTGCTTCTGCAGTGCTGGATCCAGAGCTTGTGCTCTGACCAAATCTTTTGTACAAGTGCCCTTTGGATTTAGCAATTCGCATGGTGAAAGCAGAACCAATGAACCACAGGCTTCTCTGCTGCGGCCTTTAATTAAAAATGCCATTTCTAACACCAGCAGATGTTCCTGCTATCGAGACTCGAGGAATAATTTAATGCCATGTAATGCAATGCTGACTGTGCTGCTTAGTCCGAAGGTGTAATAGACATTTTATTACTGTGCTGCTTAGTCTGAAGGTGTAATAGACATTTTATTACTACTACTACTCCTACTACTACTACTACTACTACTACTACTACTATTATTATTATTATTATTATTACTATTATTTTATTATTATTATTATTATTATTATTATTATTATTATTATTATTATTATTATTATTATTATTACTATTATTACTATTATTACTATTATTATTATTTCCTTTTGGGGATCAAATCCCTCAATATTTGAAATCTTAAAACTTGGTAGTCTAACAGCCCTAATCAATTACTGCACTGAATGATCTCAGCAGCCCCCAGTCTGTCAAACCAGCGCCACAGCCTCAGCACCACAATGCCTCTGTGACCACAGTGAGCTCACAGGGCTTTGGGTGTGGAGCAAAATTGGCCCCAGAGGGGTGGCCTGTGGAGCAAACGAAGCCTGTTAAAGCCTTTGATTCAGACATTTGGGGAGAGAGGGAATTCAAAGATAAGGCTGTGCCTCCACCAATTTTTTCTTCAGTCTTCTGATGAAGAGGATCCATCCTGTCGCATGCTGTGGGTGCTCAGCACATGAAGCTGAGCATCCTTTCCCGGCAGGGTGCAGTGGTTTCAGGATGTACTCTGTATTCAGGTGGATGAGAGCAGAGAGATCCCTCTTCACAGAGCTTTGGCTCTTTTAAACCCTGGGAAAACAACTGATTTACTAAACTCAAAGGAACTGCTTCCTTCTGCATGCTCCTTCCTGTTGCATGATGAATCACGTAATAATTGTATATTTGTTGAGAAACAGCTGGGGAACTTCACTAAATGAATAAAATATCAGGTAGAGGCGTATTTCCATAAAAAGGTCTTTACCAGATGGGCAATTCTTTGAAATGAAGCATGAGGTCGACAAGGATTTTTTACCTTCCTCATCAGCCAGGCAGCCGAGCCATCCTTCAGTGCAGGTTTGGCTCCAGAGCTTGGCATTGTTTGGAAATCACACTTCCAATCCAGCATGGTGAAGATGAGCCTTGCCTCAGCGGGGTACGGAGCCGCTGATTCATGCACGCACCAAACTCTGCTGCCTCACTATATCACACCACTGCTGAAACCCTTTCACTGGCTTTCTGGCATGTGACAAATTTATTTTAAAGCGTGCGGGCCTTACACTGCCTGGAATGGCTTTACTCGTACTTTAAATACTGCATAAACCAAATTTAGAGATATATTTCTTGCTTCCCTCTGTTACCCGCATCTTTTTTTTTTTTGCTTCTGACTGTCCAATTGGTTGCAGTAATTCACTGCTGAAGAAGACATTTCTTAGATTTCCAAGAGCGCCAGCTCCTTAACCTTTATAAAATTAAGGAGAATGAATCATTCGTGACTTTTACATCTTTCTTGAACACGAGTATTTGTTAGATGCAGGCTGCCCAGGGCAGTGCTTTGCCTCAGTTTAACTTAGTTGTAAATGTTTGTAAATTCCCACATAATGTCTCAGCACAATGGAAACTGTGCGAGCATCTGTGGATTTATTGAGAGAGACACTAAACATATTTCAGCTGGAGGAAAGGAAGAGGAGGCACTTATCTGGTTTACTGTCCTATACAGTATATATCGGCATCTCATATTTTGTGAACATAAATGCCAGGTTGACTCAAGAGATCTATGGATCAAAGCGTTGTTTGTAACCTGCTCTGAATGCTTCAAATTGTGTTAAAGTTTCATCTCAGCAGTGAGGCCTTTTGCCATTTTTCAGGATCCCTGGTGCACTGGGAGATGCTGGGAGCTGGGTATTTGGAGCACAGGATGAGCACACAACAGCCAAGTAAGAGGGAGCAGGATGTTAAGGTTACACCTGGTAACTCTTCATTTCTAAGGGAAAAATGACAGGCTTAGCTTATTTTGTGAATTTATCCTGATTCTGGCGACGTGAGGGAGCAGGTTCCCTGTCCCAGCTCCATCCCCTGCAGCCCAAGGAAAGGAGTGAGGAGGGTGCTTTGTCCAGCTGTGTCCCTCATTGTCATCCCCCTCCTGCATCCAGGTGTGTTGGTGCCTGCACACGGGATGGGAAGAGCCACCACTCCCCCAGCTTGCAGGGCTCGGGGACAAGCTCCTCTTCGGGCAGCAGAGGCCCAGGGCACCTCTGCCTGCCCCCTTCCCTCTCCCAAGACAGGCAAGGAGGATGCTGTGCCCCGAAGCAGCTCGCTGCTGTCAGACGCTGTCAGACACACATCCGAGCCCGCCTGCTGCCCGCGACCATCCGACACCTCCACATGTTCCTTACAAGGTGTGCTTTTAACACAAAGTGGGTTTTGTTGCACTTCCACGCTCGCCTCCGTGGCTGCTCTTCTCTGCCCACCGCCGCTTCCCTGCCGGATCCGCGCCGCCGGCGGTGCCGGGCTGACGGCAGAGGGGACACCGCGCCGTGTTATTAACGCAGCGGGGCTTCCCTGAGCGCCAGAGAACAACAGCCCATTACAGAGCCGCAGCCACACTTTTCCCAGCTGGATCCGGGCGCGCTGATGCAGCTCCTGCGCTGTCGATGGCAGCGAACAGCCCGGCTGTCTGCGCCGGGGAAGCGAGGCGTGTGAGGATCGGGGTGCCGGCATCCCGCCTGCCCTGGCTCTTTTTCTGTGAGGACAGGGTCACCTGGAAAGGCTGCGGTTCGGCCTTTCAGCCCTTCCATGGATTCCTCTCTCACGGGTAGGGATTGGGGGTTATCATGAATGCAGAGGGCATAATGCTGCTTCACCCTGTGATGTGTCAGCTTGTCCCAGACGACAGCAGCAAATGTTCTCAGATCCGAAGAGCTGAGAGATTTCACAATTCCACATCCTGTGTGGAGCTCACTTCCCTGCACGTCTGGCTCATGTTAGTAAAAAAGATAAATATTTAACCTTCCATAAATAAATAATAATTTAAAAAATCACAATTTAAACCATCCCTGGTGTTCAGGAGCCATGGCAGGAACAAGATACAAAACCAGAGGAGTGCGACACTTGAAAACTGGAGAACCTCCCATTTGGAAGACATTAATAACTTATTAAGAAATACTTCCAGCCCTGATTTAACACCCTTTTAAGTAGAACTCCTTCTGTCAAGATAAGGTAAGGCTGGGACACCTCTCTGATGTCTGTTTTCTACGACTATCACCAACCAAATTTTGCAGCTCCTCGCCGCCATGTTGTTTTATGATGAAGTTCCTTCAAAGAATAACTCGCTTGCTTTAATCATGTTTTCTCTGAGATTTATGGCTTGATGCTTATTCACCGGTGGAGCTTCTCCACGTGAAATGTCAGTAAGCCTGTTATAAATTGCTCCTGGCATTCCTGCTCTATCTTTTACTTGGCCAGGAGTATTTCTACCTGAAAGTGATAAATTCCTGCTATAACTGCTTTATGTGCTCCAGTAATTACGCTGTAGAGGGATGGCGGGGGCTGCATCTCTGTGGAGGTACCGCCTAAAAAACATCAACCTGCAAAAGGGGAGATTGGGCTGAAGCCTGGGGTGCTGCAGGACACACAGGCTGAGGGAAAATCCACTCTGGAAACCCAAAGTAATGGTGACTGGTGAGATATCTCTGTCAGAGGAAGCTGAGGAATGGGCAGAAGAGAGGGGGAAAAAAATTAAATCTTTAAAGCCAGGGTGGAAAAGCACTGGCATGGGGCAGGTACCGTGCCTGGGATGGGTGCCAGACACGAGGGGTGGGTGCCCTCAGCACCACAATGCCACGTCCACCCACTTGTCCAAGGCCCAGTTTGCACAGGGGATATGTATGCAGTGTTAGACATGCTTGTTATAGATACACAAACGCTGGAGAGACAGATGTAGGACCATCAGGTGTGGGTACGTGATTGATTCGGATGCTGTTGTGGTATTGAGACGGCTGAGACCAACAGCGTGAGGTTCAACAGGGCCAAGTGGGTCCTGCACTTTGGCCACAGCAACGCCCTGCAGCTCTAGGCTGGGGCAGAGGGGCTGGAAAGCTGGAAAAGGCCCCGGGGGTAGTGGCTGGCCATGAGCCCAGGTATGCAAGAAGGCCAATGGCACCTGGCCTGTATCAGGAACAGTGTGGCCACAGGACCAGGGAAGTGATTCTTGCCCCATGCTGAGCACTGGTGAGGCCACACCTCAGGTGTTTGTGTCTGGTTCTGGGCACTTCAGGACTACGTGGACAGTGAGGGGCTGGAGCGGGTCAAAAAAAGGGCAGTGGATCTGGGGGAAGGTCTGGAGCACCAGGAGCAGCTGAGGGAGCTGGAGTGGGGCTCAGACTGGAGAAAAGGAGGCTCAGGGGAGACATTCTGATTCTCCACAACTCCCTGGCAGGAGGGGGCAGCAGGGGGGGATGGGGCTCTGCTCCCAGGGAACAAGGGATGGGACAAGAGGAAATGGCTTCAAGCTGCACCAGGGGAGGTTCAGGCTGGAGATCAGGAAGAATTTCTTCACGTGATTAGACATTGGAAGGGGCTGCCCAGGGAGATGGTGGAGTCACTGTCCCTGGAGGTGTTCAAGGAACGACTGGATGTGGCACTCAGTTTACACAGTCAGGATCGGTTACAGGTTGAAATCGATGGTCTCAGAGGTCTTCTCCAGCTGTGTGGAAAATCACTCTGCAAAAAGCCAGTGTCCATAAAGGAGACAGGGAGTCCTGCAACTTTATTCGAATAAAGGAGGTGAGTCCACTGGCGCATACCCACGTGGGGTTTCAGAGAGCACTGCCTCCTTTTGTCCTAAACTCCTGGCTGCATGTTGCCCTCTTCCTTTCCCCGTCGGCTGAGGTACTAGGAAGGTACAGCCTTTCCAAAAAGGCTACTACGTATTACCCATTGAACATGTATCTTCATTTGCCCCTAAAGTTTAGAAGTTTGGACGCTCTGCGTTCTGCAATAGACTGGTGAGGACCCATTTCTCCTATTACCCTAACATTCAGAAGTTTAATGTGTTTGAGTTCTGTAACAAACTTGCGCAGTTTGGTGTTCCTAGAGACAAAATGACCCATTTTTCCTCAAGACTCTCAAGCCATTGTTTCAGACCTAGTCGTTCTTGAAGACATTAACAGCCTATTTTTCCTATCATTACTGAAGACCCCACCCATCGAGTCGTATGTGAAGACGTTAGCACTCGTTTTTCCTCTCA
The DNA here is from genome assembly GCA_013399225.1 of Rhipidura dahli. NCBI lineage: Eukaryota > Metazoa > Chordata > Aves > Passeriformes > Rhipiduridae > Rhipidura > Rhipidura dahli. Next base: position 1,209,351 of record VXAC01007218.1, on the reverse strand, counting down.
CACCCTAAGTGACCCGGTGTTTCTGACACCCCCGCCCCGAATTTCGCCCAGCCCGCCCCTCACGGGCGGCCCCGCCCCGCTCCCGGAGCGCGGGAAACGCTGCGGGCGGGGAGCGCGCGCGCGCGCGGCTTCGGCGCCTGCGCAGTGGTGGCGGGCTGGGGATTCGGAGCAGCGGCGGGAAGCGCTGAGGAGCCGCTGAGGGAAGAGATGAGGGAGGCGCTGCGCGGACGCTCGGGCAACCAGCCGGCCCCGGGCAGCCCCCTACACCCCGCCATGGCGCCACCCGGGCACCCCTGGTCCCACACCCGCGCCGCGCTGGGGCGGCTGGAGAGGGCACTGAGCTGCTCCCGCNCCGCCGTGCTGTGGAGAAAGGACCGTGAAGTGGGCACCGGTGGTGCCTTCTGGCCCTCCGGGGGTCTGAGGGAGAGAGGAAAGCGGGAGCTGCTGTTCCCCTGTGTGTCTCCTGCCGGAATGCTGGTCTAGGCTTCAGGATGCTGGCCAGATGTGAAGGGAACTCTCAGTCTGATGGAGGGAATTGTCCGCTTGTAGTGGGGTAGAATTCCAGAACAGCTTGCAGTTCTTATCATCCTCCTTCCTCTTTCTCCTCACATAAAGAAAAAAGAGCAGCTTGCAAAGGTGTTTCCTGTTTCCAAGGGACTTTTTCTCTGCCCCAGAGGGTTGGGTGGTGCTTGTTGGTTTGGCCTTCTACCAATACTTGCTCCTTCAGACCTGTCTCTGTATCTTTTCCTGTTTCCATGCGCATCCAAACACGTTGGGATAGGCAGGATTACCTCTGCTTAGAATTAGTCGAATAATCTGAGTGCTCCAAAAACCTGAGTTAAATTAGAAACATTCTGCCAACAAGGCACTTCAGAGGGGGTGGTGGTCACGTCGCCTGTCATAGGGCAATTCACGGCACATTCATACAGGCAGAGACTGAATTGTTTGTGCCCCAGAATTCATTTGGGCGAGGTGGTGGAACCTTTTGGCTGCCCTGTGTGTCACTGCTCTTCACGGCACGCACATGCAAACACCGGGGGGTGGGGGGGGGAAGGTCCGCTCTGTATCTTAAACAGTTTCTCTGCACAGCACAGGTGTAAGCAGTCTGATAAAATCTTACCTTTGTTTGGGTGTAGAGGAGGGATACTTTCTAAACTCTGCTTGTAAGCCAGCATAGATACTCAGCTTTGCTTCCTGTTAATCTACAGTCACTACGTCAATAAAAGTTGAGGAAAACCCTCCCCCTCCTCCCTCATGGATGTGTATCCTCTCCCTGTCTTCAGCTGCACTTTTCTCATAGAAATTAACAGTGTTGAAGCCCTGAAGGGTAAAATACAAGCAGAATATCTCCTTGCTTTTTATTAAGGGAGTAACTGATTATGGGATAGATGCCCTCAGCATCTCTTCCACTAGTATGGATGTATTTAAAGCTGCACAAATGATTTATTTCTCTCGGGACACGTGTGTTCTTTCCCAGCTGTGGCCATTAATTGCTGTAGAAGATTGTTGAAGAGGAACCTTTTATAAGGGCGCATAGGGACAGGACGAGGAGGAATGGCTTCACACTGAAAGAGGGAAGGTTTGCATTGGATATTAGGAAGAAATTCTTCCCTCTGAGAGGGTGTGAGGCCCTGGCACAGGGTGCCCAGAGAAGCTGTGGCTGCCCCTGGATCCCTGGCAGTGTCCAAGGCCAGGCTTGATGGGGCTTGGAGCAACCTGGGATAATGGAGGTGCCCCTGCCCATGGCAGGAGGTGGGATGAGATGGGCTTTAAGGTCCCTTCCAACCTGAACCATTCTATGATTCTGCTGTCTAAAGGAATTTTTAAAATTCTGTGTTTCATTTATATGACCTGTCTACAGATGACTTGGTAAAATATCTCCCAGGAGTTTGTACACGTTATGTATAAATATGAACATGCGGCTTAATAACTTATTGTTTAGGTGTTGGGCATCTAAGGCCTTGTGGTTTTATTCTGGATAACCCCCGGTGTATTCTAGGTGATAGGTTTCAGTCACCCACTGTTTGTTGAAGCTTTGTGGGGTTTTTAAGAAAAAATTTCCACACATCAAGAAGACAATGTAGTTTGTATTAATGAGGCTGGGAAGAATAGCTAACAGTAGTTATGAGCACTCATTAGCAGCTACTTCTTGCTCCAGAAAAATGAGTTTATTTGCTATTATCTGAGTTATTGTTGTGCCTGATCTTTGCTTCTTTGTATGCCTGACCTTTTAGCAGCAATTTCATCTGTCCTTGAATGACTGAGTCTTGGGCAGTGGCTATTTTTTAAAATAAACCCAAGGAAATTCAGATTAATTCGTTTAGAAGCAAATTAGGTAGGGCATGGATCCAGTCTGCAGTACTCTGATGTGGACTGATTCTGGTCCCCTGCTGAAGACAGACATTTATTTAAACACACCTGGGGAGGTTGGGGCAAATGGGCAGAGCTGGCTTCTGAAATGTGAAGTGAAATATGTGAAACTAATGAACTGCAGTATTCAGGTCACACATAAAACTGGTTCTCCCTCACCGTGGTTTTGTTATGGACAGGGATATTTATCAAGATCAGTTTCTGTAGTTTTGTTGGAGTAGCTGTGCTAGGTTACCTGCAGTCATTATCAGTTGGCTACAAAACCTCAACAACTATATGCAATTAAGAGATGTTGTGGTATAAAAGGCACTCTGCATTGCCTTTATAGTGCCATTTACAGGGGTGGGAAACACGAGGCCAGCTTCCCTAGAGGAGACCTGGTTGGCCTTTCCCTTTGCTCCACGTGATTTGTCAATATCTAGAATATGTTGGAGCCAAGAGCTGTGCTTCAGTCTCCCAAATACAGCAGTGCCTCAGTCACGAGGGCCTTTGCCTGTTTAAAGCACAAAATGCACCTAGGCAGCAATTTTTACATGAGTAGTGAGACTTTTGAAATTAATTCAGTATTGGTTATGTGAAACTGTAACCTATGTTTAATAGGATAGATTGGAAACAAGACGTAACAATGGCCCTTGAATGCTGCAGTTCAGGTGGCAAATCATAAGGTCTTCTCTCTGGCCTAATCAAAAGAATAAAGGATTTTAGGCTGATATGGGGAGAGTAGTATTACTGAGTAAATCTGTTTCCCCACCCATCCCACCATGATCATCTGACATAAATGCTCTGAAAGACAGCAGTGATAAAATACTCTAAGCACCTAGAGATCCTCATGGGACTTCATAGAGAGAAGTGTTCGCACAGGTGAAACTTCTTCCCGGCATCAAGCAGGTTTTAACCAGAAAAAAGCAGAAATGATAGTTTACTATGGGTTGGCTTTCTGTCACTTGTTCAAAAATGGAAGGCTGCAGAATAGGAGATGTAAAGGAGTGTGTAGTTTTAACTGTTTGAGCCGAATTGTTACTTGGAGTCAAACAGCAGTGGAGCTTTTGAAAATTTGGGTCACTCTGTGAGTGTGGAAGTCACGAGGCACCCTGTTTTTCATGACAGCGTCCTGATGAGGCTCTGGAAGTGGCTTGCTTAATTATGTTCAGCTTGTCACTTGCCATGATAAATATGTCCTGTCCTGCAGTTGTGACTAACTCGTGTGGGCTTTGCAACAGCAGTTTGTCAATGCTGAAATAAGAGATTCTTGCTGAGCGCTTGGCTGTGAAATGGTTGATGGGAGGGTGCAGTAGATAACTTACCCTGGATAAGGGGTTTTCCATTTGCCTTTCAGATCCTGCGTGGGTGACTGTGTTGGCACTGAGTGCCCTGTGTGCCACATGCCAGCCTGGGTGCAGGACGCACAGATCAACCGGCAGCTGGATACCATGATCCAGCTCTGCACCAAGCTGCGGCAGCTCCTGGGCACAGACGCCTCAGGTGAGACTCGCCCGGGTGGCTGCAGAGTCCAGGCCGCTCTGTTTCATCTCTCAGGTTTTACAGGGAATGAGCAGTGCAGCCCTGTTTAAAATTCCGAGAGGCTGTTCCAAATCATGTTTGGAAAATTTGATTTGAAGAGAACTGTCTGTATGGATTGCTCATTCTTTGAATCTGTTTTACTAAGAAATCCGCATGAGCGGGTTAGTCCATAATTCATTAGAATCCGTCTTCCAAAATCAGATGAAAGTGGGAGAGATTGCCAAGTCATGTGGCACAAGCCAGGGGCACAGGTTTTCATATCTTATGGGAGCCCCAGTGTGTAATGTTCTGCATTGTATTAGGAGGCCCTTTTAAAGAATTAATGCATATCTTCTCCTGCCTCTTGGGTTTCTGTGCACTGAGTTGTGCCTGCTGTCCCAGTAATTTTCAGTTTCAGGTTTCTGCACATGGGAAAAATTATCTATGGCCTTACCTAAAAGGAGAAGGAAGCAAGTCTTAATTTATTTTCTGGTCCCTAACAATCAGCTAGTCTACTGCAGTGACGCTTTGTCATTGCTGACTGTGCTAGAAGATTGCAGAGAACGTACTCTGGGAATTCATCTCTATCAAATTTAGGCTGTTTGTCAAAGTAGGAAAAACTGTAGTGAAATAAGGATAGGTGATTGTTTGTTTCTTCTGCAAGCTCAGAGAGGAGCATTTATGTAATACCAAGTTTTAGAAAACATTCATTTAGTTGTCAGATACAGAATAGGTAACTTTTCCTTCATTGTTGCTTCCTAATATGTTTGTCTAAATTAAAAATTCTTTTTCTGTGTGTAATCCCATCAGTGCCTTCATTCATTTATGAAATAGTTCTTTATTGACACCAAAATGCACTTTAAGTGAGGAGGCTGGAAGCCTGTGTCCAAATGTAAAGGAATACATTTTATATAGATATAAAATCTTATGGTGATTAAATCTTCTGGAGCATAGAAAACAGATGATGGCTATATAGGATTTCAGGGAAAGATTTTAAGTGATGAAGGCTTTAAAAAACACACTTGGAAGAGAATAATTCTGAGAGCAACTATTTGGGATGCTATAAATAAAACATTTAAAATACAACATGGAAGCATTATTGATACTGTTTAGATGTTTAGGAGAACTCTTAGAGATGGATGAACTCTTAAAAATTGGTCTGATGTTTAACTAAAAATTGAATAATATATGTAATCCCATAGTTCTTCTAAAATAAAGTCTTCATGGTGTGTCTAGGCTGCAGAACTAAACAAGGTTCTTTTAATCATCCCTTGTTTTGACTTAAAAGCAGATACAAAATAGAAGTTTACAGGAGTGTTTTATATTAAATGATTTGGGAAATGCTTTTCTGTCACTTGTAATCTTTGCAGTGTGCTAAGGATTATGCAGTGGCCTTTTGGGTGTTTAATACTGAGATTAGGAGAAAAAGCCTCCTGAGCTGGTAACAGTTCACTCTCAGGAATGGCCTGAATTCGTAAGTAAATGAGCACACCTCTAAGAACAACCAGTTATGTGTTGAAAATAAAAAAAAAAAAATGTATGGTTGAAAATCACAGAATATTGTAGCTTTAGAGATTTTGAGAGCAAATTCTTCAGGATGTTTTGTCCCTCATCTCCAGCAAATCCATCACCTCCAGTAGATGTCTGGATACATTAAGTTCTGCCTTGAACTTAATGTATCCAAAGTGAAATATGTTTGAGTTTGGAGAATCGTGGGTTCTCTTCTCGTGTTAAGGACTTGCTTTCATGTTCTTACAGCACTATACTTCTGTCAACAATATTTTCTTCTCTTTTGTGTTAGAAGGTCAGAAATAGTACTTTATGTTCCCGTGAAGGAAATAGACCGAAAAATCAATCTTTCAGTGCAGGAAGGGAAGAAAAGCCGCTGAAAAAAAGAATATTTCCATATATTTGTTTTATGTCCCTTTTGCATATTTGCTGTGCATGCCTTGTTTTGAGACAGTTGTGGCTTCTCTTAAGTCTTCTGTTTGAGATCCTTGTTGACATTGAAATTTCTAAGTGCATCCTGCTACTCTTTTTTTTAGTCTCTGACAGAGCTAGTGCATGCAGTAAGTTGTGTGTTTTTCTTTTAAAAAACCCCACAGAACTGCTGTGACTGAAAAGGATAGGGTTAAGCTCACACTGAATATTTCAAATACAAAATCCCTGTACCCTGAGGTTCCACAGTAGACATGAGAGGGATCTCACTTTGTATTCTATTGGGATAAGAATAGCTTTTGCCAAACAGCATGTGCATTGTGAGAAGCAGTAGCAAATAATTCAGGAAAGACTGCACAAAATAGCTAATACTTCCCTTTTAAATTAGAGGGAAACACAGCAAATGACACTCCTGGGGTGACTGAAAATGAATTGACAAACAACAAACTTGAAACTGTCTAGAAAATGCAAATTATAGGTGGAAAATTCAAGCTATAGGTAGGAAATGCTGAGCCTCCAAATCAATTCACTTGTTAGAGGTTTTATATCCTTAGTCCATGGCAAGGTGAGGAGAGCTGCCTGACCTTTTCCTGCCTTGTGTTGTACCTTCCTAAGGATAATGGGAAGCTGGCTGGCAGGCACTACAGATAGGATGTCTGCAGCTCAGACTCTTTAGCTCTGATGTTGCAGTCCAAGATATCTTGAGAACTGATGTTGGTGGGATGATGGGGTTCAGGGGTGGGTAATTAGTACGAGCTTGTTGAATCATGGGCACAGTATATATGAAACATGAGAGACGTTGATTTACAGTGATGATTTTGAATAAAGTTCTAAATACTTAGGCAGACCTTTCTGTGCAATGTTCGTTAAAAAGAAGAGATGGTTGTAAATTTTCGGAACTGTCACCAACCATTTACAGTCAATTTTACCCTATTCTTTGTAGAAATCTGCTTCTCTCTTAACACATCAAACAGAAAGTCTTCCTCCCTTCTCGTGCAGAGCTACACCTTGCAGGTGTTGGTCAAAGCTTCCTAAGCTCGTGCTGATGCTGGTGGACAGTTAGAGAGGTCAACTCTCAATCAGCCTTTATAGTATCATGACTTGGTTTCACGTTTACTGGACAAAAAGTTGTTGAACTCCTATTTTAACAGATAACACCGCATTTCATGGATGCTATAACATTTTCATCTAAAGATGAGGTTTTGAATAGCTGGAATTTCTCCCTTTCCCCCTTGATGTTGAATACTTCACTTGCAAAATAATCGTTCTTCAGTGAAGGCACTAATGTTGCACAGATGGTACCAAAGCTCTTTCCTTTGATTTTTAATAAGGGACTAGTTTGTCAAAGAGATTTCTCAACTTCTATTCTGAAACCCGTAATAGAGAATAATTTGAAAGGCACACAATGTGCATGATTATATTCCTTTGATGCAGATTAATGATAGCTAAACCACATTTTCTAATTGCTCTTTTTTCCCCCCCTGCTCTAGCCTGCTATTGCACTACAGCAGAACTTGGAGAGGGAGCTCTAGTTGCAAGGCACTGACTATCTCCTGGTATTTTTGTGTACTTTCAACCCTTTTGACACTTAAGAAATCCAACTCTATTAAATGTCAGCATTGAGAAACTTGGGCTTATTATGTGCAAATAACTAATTTAGAAATAATTCAGTTACTATGAACGTTATGTTTAATAGATAATGGAGACTAAATTTACTGCATTTGTTATAGGCTGATTCTAATGCTGTTACTGTGAATGCTCTTTATGCTCTTGCAGATGTTTAAAATCTAGGATTAGTAAGGCATGCTCTACTGATTCACCTTGTCTAAATACATCTCTAAAATTTTTTGGAAGGACACTTATGTATTAAAAAGATAATTAAATCAAAATCATAATAGTATTTTTTTTTCAATCCTGTTGAGATCTGAGCTCTGGCTTGAAACTCAGAGACAGCAGAGAATTCATTTGGATTGATTTTATTGTCAGCAATTTTGTCTGAAGGTATTTTAACTGAATGAACTTAACCACCAGATAATACCCTCTTTATATAAATTAACATTTACATATTAAACCATAAGAACTTCCTTTCAGCTTCTTAGCATTGGGTCTCCCCTCTTTCTTTCTCCCTGTCACAGCTCTGGGTCCATTAAAAGATTCGATTTTCAGGGAAGGTGGATTGGCCATTTTTCCAGATGACTTTTGCTCCCTACACTGTACACTTCAGAAATGGAGAAAGGGGTAGCAGAGCCTAAGAAAAACCAGAAAATGCAGTTTCCTCCACAGCAGGCTGTGGAGATGCCCTGGATGTGGAGGGCTGGCCTCTGAATGAGGTGGGTCTCCTTGTCAGGATACCGGGATCTTTTAATGATGTCCATGAGTGCCTCCCTGTTCTAAAACATGCAACCTACTCTTTTACACCTCAGGTCATTGCAGGTGAGGAAAAATAATCCTGGGAAAGTATTTCTTTGGCACGTTGCTACACTTTCGGCAGGGTTTTAATAACCTGACTAGTAAGTCCCTGCTGAGCAACCAGTAATGAACAGCTCAGTTCAGGAAGCCTCGTGGTGGATTTTTCGCAGGCTTTCCTGCTGCCAGAAGTGGTACATCCAGTGTAAATGCTTCGCTGTGTTATGCTGCTTTAGATCATACTTCTGAAGGACAGTGCCTTTGATTGAATTTGTCACTTGGACTTTAAAGTCTTGCTGTGCTATACACATCAAAAAGAATTCTGGCCGTCATAAAATTGTTGCACAAATTACTTCTGCAAGCCGATTTTATTCTTTCTCTTTACTTGGGGATGACTGATAGTTTTAGCAAGGTAAATATTTTACAAGGAAATCTGCTAGTTTGTGTAAACACTGAAGGCAAGACAAGTAAACAGTAACTTGTGTTTTATATTTTGCATCTGTTTGCAATCAAGCTCTTGCTTTTTTTAGATGTTATTGTCAGAATGAGTTTGGATATGATCTGACGGCTAGCTAGTTCTGAGGTTTTTGTCTCAATTTCAGTGATTTTTTTTTCTTGTTTGCACCAAGCCCAGCCTTAAAGGAAAACCAAATAGCTGCAGTTCTGTACTTGATGATTATCTTTAGATGCCTAAATGATTGATAGTTAAGCCTCAAGCTGTATTCTTAATGACACTTTTGGTCTGATGGCTTACATATTCCTCTAGCTAAATCTAACATGTAACATGATCTAATTCAAGGGGTAAGTTGGGTAATTGAAATGAAGATTAAGGAAACATTTAACTTTGCAATATTGCTTTAAAAGAAATCTGTCAATGCCTGTTTAATTGTTGAATTACTAAGCTACACAGCTCTCTTCTAAGTGGAGTTTCAAATGCATTTTTTTGTGACTAAGGGATTGGAACCAGTGTGTTTGCTGCTGAGAGTTTATCCCAGCTTGCTGTGAAAAACAGACTGTAGTTACTAACGCCAAAAATAAAAGAGAAGGTATGGAGAAAATAAATTATCCATGGAAAGTTAATGCACTGAAGTGAAAGTGATAGATTGTTGCAGTGAGTGTCTGTCACTTTTAATAATTGAGACTTTGTATAGTTTATTTCAAGAATGCTTAAAAACCTCCCCTCCCTTCTAATCTTGGTCTTAGTGCTGCTTCAAAAAAATAGAAATAACAAAATTCATATTGGTTTTGTGTTTGATTGCTATAAATCACCAAGACTTTTGTGAGTGGTAATCCCTGAGGTTTGAGGCAGCAGAAAGAATGAGTTGTGCATTTACTTTGGCAGACTTGTCCAAATAACCTAAAATAACTTGGGTTCCCATGAAGGAATTGGTAAAAAATTTGCTGTAGTTCTTTTGTGTCAAAAAACCTGTCAAATTAAATTAGTGTCTAACTTTGAGGTCACTTTATACTCCTTAATTTATTCTTAAGCCATTTAGGACTGTATTTATAGTCCTTGTTCTCAACTGTTATTTCATGTGCTGGGAGTACAGGATATTCCTCCGTCATCTTGGTCATTGATTTGTAATGTGCTGTACGATGTGATTTATGGAATTGCTCCACTGCATATTTCTAAAGAAATGTTTGAGATCATCAAAATGCTTAGCTTCCTTGAAATGATTTACTACCCAGGGGTAAAGGATCAAATGACAGGACACAATTGCTTACAGATTTTCTATATATTCCCCTGATTCATCTTCCTTATCTGTGGAATCGGTCAAAATTTCTCAGCAATGTTTACCATTTTTATAAGGATATTATTTTTGCTTGCTTACAGCTATTCTTTTCATCTTCAGATGAACTGTAATATCTCTTTAGGAAATTTTTGTCTATTTACACGCCTCTTTGTTAAACCTATTTCCAAGGAAAACTCAGTGAGAGAACCAACTTCTGTCCTTTTCTGACCTGGCCAGAACTCTTCTGTGCTCGTACTGTGTTGTGAACCCAGACTGTGAGGAATTTCTCTCCCAGGATGTTCACTTGCCTGATGGATAGCTGTAGATGCACTGGCATCTCTGAGCTCCAGAGTGGCATATGACTTTGCCAGGGCTTTTAAATTCACTATGTGTGTCTTCTCAGAAGGAACGAAGGCACTCATAGATTGTATTTAGTAACACTTCATCAGTTACTGCAGTTGTTGTTATAATTTTTTTTTTTTTTTTGCCTTGTGAGGTTCTGAAGAGTACTCCATAATTATTTTTACTCTTCCCTAATGCACTTAGATTCAGCAGAAGATACATCCACACTGACTGACTCAGACTTGGGAAAAAAGAGCAAGAAGGAACAGATAAAAATGTGGTTCAGCCCAAGGAGCAGGAAGATTCGATGTGTCGTGAAGAGGAGCCAGGCTGAGACTAAAAGCAATGACCTTGGTCAAGACACATCTTCAGTTTATGATTTCTTTCCTTCCCCTCCTCACGAAAAGTCCTCCAAACCAACAAAAAGACCAACCCAGAGACAGATGAAGAAGACGAAGAAGAAACATCTTGCAGACATTAACAAAGAGTGGAGCTTAGAGAAACCTGAGCAGAAAGGAGTCGAGGAGAAGACTCCCAAGGAAAAGTGTGTGACCATCTGCAGTCAGCCAGTAATGCTGTGCGCTCCAGAACCAGAGAGTCCTGAAGAAAGACCTCAGCAGGAATCTGTAAAGGAAGCTGACTCCAGCAACAGTACAGAAGATGTGGGAGTTCTACCACAGGCAGAATCCCCAGAGAAGAAAGATCATGGTGAGGTTGTGTGCTCTGAACAAGATAGCAAGGAAAAATATTCTGCTGCAGAGACATCACTGTCAGTAGAAAAAGAAGTTATGCCTTTGAAACGTGGAAGGGAGCAATCCAGACTTCAGGGTACTCCTCAGTCTAAAAGAGCAAGGACAAGTGAGAGGGACATTCCTGGGAAGTCAGGGAGGCAGGCTGATGGCTTAGAGGAGTCACTACTGGGCTCCCCCATCTCCCCAGCAACTGAACACCACACACCAGTTCAGATTTCTTCCTCTGCATCCAAACTCACTGACACTGGAATGAAGACAAAAAGATCTGCAGCCCTTCAAGCAATAAGCAGTCCTTCGCTTTCAGAATCTCCCTCTACCCCATCCACCTCTAAGACTTGCAGCCAAGTAGCAACACCACTCAGTCCTTTTGTGTTGAAATCCCCTGGTGGCAACACAATTGCCAGAAGGAATTACAAGGGAGAGACTTTGCTTCATGTTGCTTCCATCAAGGTAGGACCATCATCTTCGAGTTCAGCTTTTTATACAGAGGTTTACAAAGACAATGTTGTTTTAAAAATATTCTGGAAACCAGTTATTTCAGAACACTGTATTTAGGGGAGGGAAATCTCATTTTGTGATCTTCTAGGTTTATTGGGAAGTTTTCAATCTGATTCTCTGATTTCATAAAGAAATGACTGTTGGAAGATGATTATAGTTGGGAACTCAAAGCATTGCAGTGTCAGTTATACCTGTGAGTTCTAGGAGCTGATAAGTATTTAAATGTTTTGGCCTTGTGTGCCAGAAAGCTGTCTCTGATTTGTCATAAGGAGTTTAGGAAGTATTTCAGATCTCACTGTGTGATCTTGATCAGTTCAGTCTGAGCTGGTAACTCAGCCAGGACAAGATCTGAGTTAGCTACATAACAGTAACAGTGAAACATTATTTAACTGTTATGTAAGCTTTGAGATCCGCCACCTGATGCAAGTGTTGGCTTAAGGGCAATGCGGTGCTGCACCCTGTGATTCCCATGCTGAGCCCTGTGTTCTGAAGGAAAGGGACAGATTTGGGATGTTCTCAGTTTTATGGAAGGTCTGTGTTATTCTTGGAATGACACCTAGCACTCATTGCGTTGTTATTATCTTAACCAGTTCCTGGTGTGGTAGAACTTCATGGCTTTGCTCTTTGCAGGGGCTGTCCTTGCCCATTGCTTTGTAAAAGCTGGGTAAAACTTGTCCCACTCATCAGATGCACTCATGGCAGCTCTCTTCTGAGAGGTCATTTCAAAGAGTTTGTAGTCTGGCAATTTAAATGCACTTTGTGCTAAATCATAAAATACAAATGCTGTGTGGTTAATAAACTGCATGTACTGGAAGAATTGATTCCTCTATAAGCACCTGACATTTATACAGCACTTCTCTCTGGTGAGACAGAAGCTGTTCTTGATAAATAACTGTCCTCTTTCAAAGGCATTCTAATAAGCCACTCCTGCTGCACAAGACCTTTTTAAATGGAAGTGTCAGCTGAGCTGAGTTGAGTTCAGATCTTGTATTTGATGTCATTAATATGGAATTAGGGGGGAGAAAATGAAACATTGTCCTCACAGGACTCAAGAGCTTTGAAGGAGGGGTCTCCTGCTACTTCTTGTCATAAGTCCCGCAGATTTCTCTTTATTAAAACACTGTTTACAAATTACCCTTCTGTGATTTTCTGGGGATTTTTAATGAATACGGTCATGACTGACTGGTTCTGAAAATAATGGATCTGCCTTGACAAGTTTTCACACAGGTATGGTTTCCAGCAATATGCCTTATGCTTCTTTTGGATGCAGATATTTCATCTAAGAAAACAGCTTGTTGAGATGTGGAGTATTGGCATATTGGTGATACGTCAATAAGGTGGTTTTTCATTGCAAAGCATTTTGAAGATAAATGAGGAAAAATTAAACAGTTCATGCTGTAGACAAAAAGGATAAACATGTTTTGGTTATCGAAGTTCAGTGGTGTTGCTGGCACTCCTTATTGGCGTTGGTACAGCAAAAAAAAAGCTGACTCCCAGCTGGAGTGTGGGCAGTGGGATGGGTTTTTTCAGTCCTCTGTGTGTGAATTCCTCTTGGTGTTGTCTTCTGATGTTTATAATTATTGAGCTAAAATGGGAAATGGCTTCTCTTCCTCATTAGTTCTCCTGTGGTGTTTATCCAGCAGCTACATATTCATCGAGGTGCTCATTAGCAGAGGCTTATGTAGCTAGGTAGGGCTTCAGGGTGATCCCAAAGTTTGCTTTGCAATGAAACTAAAATAACACGAGGAAAGTGATCTCTTGGTTATGATCTTCTAACTTGCAGGAACCCAGTATGGAGCTCCAACTGGTCTTGAAAATACCAGGTTTTATGCTTTTTGTATATTCTCAGTGTGGGGTTTAGTTTTCTTGGTTTGGGTTTTTTTGTGCTTGTGGGTTTTTTTTTCAAATTAGTTCTGTACTTTTTTTTTTTTTTTCTGTTTCTGAAAGAAGCATTTATCTTCCAGTTTCATTTTATAGGCAATTTTTTTTCTTGTTATTTTCACAGCCAGTAATGTTTTTCCATGTGTGTAAAGGGAAATGGACTTGTAGTTGCCACCCTCCTCCAAAGTAAAATGAAGTCTAATTCTCTGGGACTTCATTAATTATAAAAATAAATCTGTTTAATTATTTTCATTAGCTGTTAGGGTCTAATACCCAGAATTTAATTAAAGCTAATTGAATTCTTCCTTTTTTCTTATTTAAAATAGATCATGCCCAATGTTAGCAGGCATGAAAAGTAAGAGTGTTATGTTATTTCTAATGATTCTGAGGGATTGTGCCCATTTACTACTACTTCTAGTTATTATTTTACTGAAATCAAAATGGTTCTCAAGAAAGATTCTAGTGTGGATGAACCTAATGCTGAGTTAAACTAATAAATGAAAGTAAATGTGACTCTTCTTGTAGCAAACAGCAGTTGTGCTTATCTTCACAGTCATTAAAGGTAAAATCTCAATTAGTTAAAATACAGAATGTGACCTATTCAGCTTTGAATATTCCAAACTAGTGGGAAATTGCCCAATCAACAGCCCTTCCACATGAGAGTTTTTTACAGTAAGAGGACAAATTGTTCACAGGACCAGCTCTTCCATGGCAATTAAATCACAGCCCAGTGCCACTTAACTCCACAGAATTTGTGTGGAGTCCTAAATGTGCTGTGGAGAGAAGAACCCCCCCCAGTTCCTTGGCACTGCATTTCAGGTCTGGGTAGTGCCTGTTCTTCTCCTGCTTTGCCAAGGGAGGTGATGGGGCAGAGCACAGTGGGATTGTGCTGCTTTGGATTCCAGGGAGAGGGACAGTGGACTACAGCACAGGAGAGGGACAGAGGATCTTGGCAGCAGCTGCGCTGTTGCAAGGAGTGGATGGGAAAGAGCTGGGAGAAGGCTTGTTATGCTTCAGGTTAGAAGGAAATAGGGAGTTGCCCCTGCTGTTAGGAAAGAATTTGCCTCTATGCAGAGCATCTACTTAGTTTGAAGAGAGAGGTGGTGTACTGGGACCAGTTTTGGTTACCTCCTGTCCCAGGGACCCTTTAGTTTTGAGAGCTTGTGACAGCTTTCCCTTCTTGCTGTCAGTCTCAGGAGGGCTCACAGAAAGGCTTCACCCATGGCTAGTCTACTGTGCTGGAATCGTCATGGTCTTTATAATTAACACAGTAAAATAACTGAGATGATTCCTTCTGAGCCTGTGAGCGTGCTCCTTTTATTGCTTTGTTAGCAGTTAAAGACACATTAGGAAACAGAGCAGAGAATATGTTGTGGTTTTCTGAGCATGTGATGGCCAACATCAGGATGGCTTTTGAATCTTGTTTTCAGGCATCTGACCTAGTCAGCTGAGAACTTCCTTGCTTTCGCTGCTGGACTTGTTTGTGTCACGGTTGGGAGCTAGCTCACAGAAGAACATCTCCCCTCCTGGAGAAGTGAGGTCAAGGCAAATAGGAAATAATGCAATGGTTTCAAATGCAGGACTTGAGAATATGGAAACTGGCCGTGAGTCAAAGCAATCCATCTTCCCAAGTGCTGATTTGGAAGCTTACAAACACAAAGCTAACAAAGTACCATTTCTTTTTCAGTAATGCTTGGTTGTTACTTGTCTTGTTTCCAAGGCAAGTTAACTTCTTGCATCTTTTCTCTCTATTGAAGGTTAAGCACAGCTTCTTGTGTGTTTGTTATTAGGGAATTCCCTGTATAGGGAATTAATTTGGAGGATTTTGAGGTGAGAAACTTGCAGGTTCCTGGAAAAAGTTCACAATTCCTATAAATCACTTTAATTCATATTTCTCCTCCTTGACAATTTATGAGTTATAAATAACCAGCTTAAACAAGCAGATGTCATTGTGTTTGAAAAGTGGTTTTTTTGGTTCATTTGTTTGACCTAAAGATTGAAGTTGCTTGATTAAATTTGTAAATAAAGGAGGAAGTATTTGTTTGAAGGGGTACAGGTTTTTATCTTCATCTTCATGTACTGTCCTAAATCTTTGGATCTCTCTCTTTAACTGGTAGAATATGTTTTCTTGTAGAATATGTTTTCTTTTATTTAATAATTCGACATTTCAGTGAAAAATGCCTTGATTAATGGAAATTGTAAAGGGCAAAATGGAAAAAAAACCCTTGTAAAATAGGACTGAAAGGACACTTGCAGTTCTTAACCATATGTATTAAAATCAGGACTTGAAGGAAAAGGAAAAAAACCCATAAAAACCAACAACCTTGTGTAAGCCAAGCAGGGATGGTTTTCTGGGCTTATGCCAGCCGTGGCTGCAGGAGCTAAATTCTCCTTGTAAAGCCGAGTAAATGCTCTTCCCTGTCTAAGCTACTGCCGGCTCCAGGTCTGCCGAGAGATGGCCCCAGCGCCTTTCCTGCTTCTCTGGTTTCCCGAGCTCCCGTGAGCTGCGTTGCCGCGGAAGAGCAAACCCGTGGCTTTACTGTCTTGTCACTACAGCTGAGCTTTGTTATGAGCATAAAACGTCCTGAGCTTTGTTTGTTCCGAATGGATAATTCTGCATTCTGCAGTAGCTCCTGCCTCTTCAAGAGCTGGATGTAATCCTTCATTGATAATTAGATTTCAAAATAAACACTTGCCTGTGAATCCTTAATGGTAGGAGCATTTTTCTAGCTGGTGTTTGCCTTGTTCTCCCTTTCTGAACAAGAAGTGTTTCCACTTAACGTTTCCCCTCTGTTGCTGCAGATCGCTAAGAGGGTCTCTCCTTCTCTTACCTGGTTATAGCTTCCTAGTGGAGACTCGTGATTTTCCTGCTGCATCAAGTAAACTCAAGGAACTAAACGTGCAAAATTAATTTCGGCATTAGTCAAAGCACATCTTTATGCAGCATATTGGAATTAGTCATTCCATACTAATAGGTGTAGTTTTTTTCTGCTCTCTTGTGGAGGAAAGACATGGAATTGACATATTTGTGTCTGGGATTTGCACCTACATGGCACTTAGTCTTTCTTGTTTAGAGTTTAGCAAAGCATTTATGAGCTTATAAATCTTAGTAATTCCATCACCTTTGATAGAAGTGGCCAATGTAAAAAAAAAAAAAAACACACTACTTTTTTTTTTTACCCTTGGATCACAGTTATTTGGCTTGACTTGTCATCTAAAGCTGTTATCAGCCTCTGGAAAATCCAGTCAAAGCTCAGAGGCACCTATGATTGGATTTGATGATCTTGTAAGTCTTTTCCAACCAAAATGATTCCTTGATTGTGGTCCTGCTTGGAGGAGGGACTTGATAACATGTCTGTTAATGATCTGAGACTCGAAATTGAGTCTTCTGCTTTATTTAGCTAAATGTTCACGTTATGGTGACTGACTGAAGAGCCTCTGAGGACACAAAAAGTACATTCTCCTGGCTCTGTTTTGTTAACATCTCTCTTGTAATCCTGACTGGCAGCGCCCATCCAGTCACTCCGCAGCTCATGACAGCTCTCCCTCCTTGCTGTCACTCTCAGTGCTCGGTGCTGGCTGTAGGGAGCAGGTTCCATTTACAGGTGACATGATGACAATATTTATATTCTGTAAGCAGCAAAACGCCGATTTTCTAATTCTGATGTGGGCCTGGATTTAAGTCAGTGGATGTTGTCAGTCCTGGTGTCCACACCAGCAATGTTTCCTTTGATAAAGCCACAGCGATGTTTTACAAATCAATGCTCGCATAACTGATCTGAAAAGCTCTGATAGTATCTGATGCCCACACAAATTATGAGCTGTGCTTCCTGCTTTAAAGCAGTACTCCTGAAATGTCAAACCTTTGCAGTACGTGTTTGCAAACTGAACTTTAAATGATAAGCTCAGCTCTCGCTCATTATAGATAATTGTGTGTTCTCTCTGTCGGGAAGGATCTTAATGTTGAGCGCTGTCTTGGCTGCCTCTGAATAACTCCTCAGGTTTGATGTATGTCTGTTACCTTGCAACCATTAAGAATATGCTGCTGCTAGAATCTTTTAATTGCTTTGAAAGGTAACATTTTGCTGGGACATCCAGGTTGTGAATATAATGCATGAAGTTTATCTCTGATGTGTTAATTTGCTTGATGGTTGTAAAGCCAGCGAGTCTCAGCATTATTTCGGTGAATTTTGAGTTTACAGTTGTTGCTTGCTGGATTTATTTTTGCAGAGCAGTCTGTCTTAATTTTTTTTCTAACTTAAAAAGTAAAGATTAAAGCTATTCTGTTTTTTTCAAAGTGCTTCTTGGTAACAAAATTGGATTAAGTTTGTTTTTATTGTATTTAAAGCTTAATTTAATATTCTCTCACCTTTTCTAAAGCATACTATGAGTAACACCTAGAAATTCCTTGACTTTCCACTTCTTGAAGGTATTGAACTTGATGCATATCATGGATTAAATTTCTGTCCTTCAGATCTTTTTTTGTATTGTATATTTGGCCTTGGCAAGAGCTACATACCAATTTGTATATTAGTCTCTTCATTTGGGATCACAGTACCCTGGTCTAGGCAAAGTGTCAGCAGTTGTATTGAAACACTTTGCCTAAAATAGTAAGAATTCAGGCCTGCACTGCAGAGATCTCCTTGCCTCAGCTTCCACAGGCACCTTCTCCTTACCTTTTAATAGCTGCATCTGGATATGCTCCAATCTCATCACCAACTTTGCTTTTCAGGGTGTCAAAACCTGTGATTCACAAATTCTGCCCTTTTGCTTCCTTTGCCTCATCTCTATTCAGCCTCTTTTCCGTAGCCTCTGCATCAGTTTCTACCCTTTCCACACCTCCCTGCTTACAGTAAAAACTGAATATAGCATTTTGCCAAAAAGCAAAATTAAAACTGTTCGGTAGATAACTGTCAGAGAAAGTGTCAGTGAGATTCAACATAAAGTAGTAATTGCAGTGTTAAATGAAACTCTTTTCCTTTCATGGAAAACCAATTTCTAGAAGCTTGTCAGGCTTATTAACTTATTTCACCTATGTTTTCAGCCAGTTATTTAGCTTAGTTAAAAAAAAAAAATCCAGTCTGAAGGATGAGGAAATTCTTGATAAATATTCCTGACTTTAATCCTTGTAGTTGACTGTAATGGACAGATTGCAGTTAGTACAAATTTTTCCATTTGTTTTGAATTAACTCTGTTACATGGATTGTTTTTGTCTAGAAATATGTAATTGTGTAAAATGTGTGGGTGGTTCTGCATGAACAGCAATGATTAACTGTGGTCTCCAGATCAGTTGAGCTTTTGTTATCCTGAAAATATCTACATGGAAGGCTTGTATCATTACATTTTTATTGCAGCTACGTTTATAATTGGTCATCTCTCAAATCTTTGTTGTATCTGTGTATTTTCTTCATTACTTTCTCATAACCATGGCTTTTTCTTATGTAGGGTGACTTAGCAGCTGTGGAGCAGCTGCTGAAAAATGGGGCAGATCCCAATGTCAAAGATAATGCTGGCTGGACTCCACTGGTGAGTGTTGAAGGCTTCTTTCTGTCATCTGTCTTCTATTCAGATTTTACTTCATCACTCCTTTCCTTTTCCATATTTTAGTTCCCTTCACGCACATTTAGGTGACAGAGAATTATGCAAAGTGAAGAAGTGATGATAAACAAGGTTAAAATAATTCATTAGCAAGCACTGACCTGCCCAGGTGTAATTCTCCTTTGCTGGGGTGTACGGCAGGCCACGAAATCAATCAGCCTGGGACTCTGCAAATGCAGAAAATACAGCTATGATAACTTGAAAAAAATCAATTCCAAACAATGTTTGTATTTAATGGGTTCCTAATGTCCTCAGTGGTTTGGAAATATATCAAGTAGGGGAGTGAAAAAATTGGTCACTTGAATTACAGAAAATAAACAAAAGGTTCTTTTCAACCATGACTTCTTCCTCTCCTGTGGAATACTCCTAATAGCCTGTAATCTGGAGGGTTTTGTTTCCTGTAGTCTAATTTGCACACAGTTGGCCTTTGTTCACTTCTTCTCAGCTTTTTATAGTGCTGGGTTCCCAGGTTAATTCCTGTCAGGAATGTAATGCAGTATCCTTGCATCATCTTCCCTGGCCATCTGCGGAGCGCTGGAAAGCGGAACTGCCGTGAGAGGAGTCCTTGTGTGAATTCTGTTTCACCTGAGTTTCCCCTGTGGCTTTTTCCCCTCAGCACGAGGCATGTAACCACGGGCACAGGGAGGTGGTGGAGCTGCTGCTGCAGTACCGGGCGCTGGTGAACACCACGGGCTACCAGAACGACTCCCCACTCCACGACGCTGCCAGGAATGGGCACGTGGCCATCGTGGAGCTGCTGCTCCTGCACGGTGCCTCCCAGGAGGCAGTGTGAGTACACATGGAATGGTGCTGGCATTGACCACGGCTACCACATCCAGAGTGGATGTTAAGTGAATACAAAGCAGAGCTAGCAATAAATGGGATTTGTATGAAGTGAGGGGGTGGGTGTTAACTGTTTGCTCTGCTGTGCTTATATCCTCTTTTTCCAGGCAGGTGTTGCCTTTCCTTTCCATTTGGCTTTGTCCTAAGCTTTTCTGAGGATGCCTGAGTCATAGATAGCTGGAGTACTGGAGACTCTACTAGGAAAGTAGCAACATATGCTCACCCTAATCTTACACTTTCCTGTTGGCATCTTGTTATAGCTGCTGTCAGCTCAAAGATGCTGAGCTAGATGAGTTTTGAACTGCTACAGCTGTTTTTTGTCTCTTTACTTATACTACACTACTTGCTAGCAGAAGGCATTTTGCTCCAGTCTCTTTTGTTTTCACCATCACATAGACACAGGCTGAGATTTGGGAATTCTCATTTTTGCCTTTCTGGATCAAAGCACTAATACCTGGTACACCTTTTAATTAAAAAAAAAAACAAAAACAACTAAGTAATATTTTCAGTTGACACTTCTATACAGTTAAGTCTCCTGAAGAATTTGGCATCTGTGTATAGGAGGTGCTAAAGAAGCTTTCAGTCTGTGAATAACCCTGCAGCCTGTTAGTATTTACTTATATTTAGTATTACTAAATGCAATTCTAGGTGTTGTATTGTTGTTGTGCCAGGGCCTGTGTGTATAAATTCGAGTCTAGTTCAAGTTGTAGGTAGGTGTGTGTGTATGGTAACACAACAGGATGAAGTCTAGCATGATACAAGTTTCCTTGGCAGCCACATGAAGAAGCATAAACAAGTTCAGCTTAATCGCTTCAGCTCTCAGTATTCACACTCTTGGAAATGTACAGAATTAAGGTGCTTTGTGAGAAAGCATAGGGTTTTCATAAAGTCCTAATCTCGAATATATTAGAGTTTAAAAAACAACAAGAAAAAGCCAAAACAAAGCAACAAGCTCTCAAGACTTCAGCATGAAAAAGTAAAACAAGCATCAATTGTTCATCTTCATTTTGTTCTTGAGAAGCAAGGACTGGTGCACTTGGAAAAGCTGACAGCTTCAGAGATTTTCAGGCCTTTTGTGTATGAAGAACTGGTTGTGTCACACTTATCACGTGTTTGTCTGGTGTTTGAAAATGTATCACAGCCAACGGCTTTGCTGCAAGGTTGTTACAGGGTTTCAGCTCTGGTGGGTTTGCACAACCCAGACTCCAAATACCAGCAGTGGACTCTGCAGGTCTCCTGTTAGCCTTGGTCTCTGCTGCATGTGGTCATACAAACAGAGGTGAAGCTGAACCTCTTTCAGCTCATTCTACATGAGCAAACATGACTCTGTTGAAACAGAAGCTTTTTCATCGGGGAAGGAGAGATTTATGTGAACATTAAAGCCCTGCTTTAACTTTTCACCGAATGTAGATAATGTTCAGTAAAAATGTCTGAGAACAAATTTAGCTGCCATTAATCATTGTGTGATTTGTCTGACAATAGCAACCATGGGTGCTATGGCCCAAATTCAGCCCTGTCCACCCCTCCTGGAATAACTGAAGCTTCCAGATCTTCTGTAGGCTCTCTATCTCTGCTGAAATGCCACTGTGTGTGTTGATGGAAAGGGGTTGGGGTTTCCCTTCTCCTATTTTTACAGAGAACATTAGAGCCACAGAGAAATAAATGTACAAGCAAAGTGTTCAGGCTTCAATAGTAAGACTCTGCTGACCTCTTCCAAACATTGAAGAAGCAATGGAAGCAGGAACAGTGTGTCTGAGACTCCTAAGAATGCCTTGTGCCTCCCTTCCCTCCTGTGCCCTAATAGCTTCCAGCAATGAACTGTGCTGTGATCTTTCCCTGGATCATGACTTTGCAAATCTTACAGGGTGTTTTTGCTGCCACTGCCTCTGGTAGCTGTGTTCCTAATTAAGCAGTGGTTGGATTTGCCTAGGTAAGTGGACTCAAACCTTCTTTTGTGTAGAAGGTTTAGTTAATTCTCTTTTCCCAGTGGATGCAGGTACCCTTATCATGGAGTCACATCTGAAAAGAAGCTTGGTTTTCTTCAGTGACATTTTTCCCTAGATCCCTGAAACCAACAGACCACAGTTTTAAAAGGAGATGGGAACAGGCTGATCACTTAAAATGGTGCAATTATAGTTCATTTCATTATGGCTGTTTATAATTGGTGTCTTTATACTTAATGCTCACCTTCAAATTATTATTTTAGGGTCTTTACAGTAAAAAGAAAATTCAGAAATTGAAGCAGTCATGCGTAGAACTTACTTCTCTTCTCCAAGGTTTATTTTCTTGGAGTGCCTTTACTTGAGAGGTGTACAATGTGTGAGCTAAGACTATACCAAACCAATTTTGTCAAATGGATAAATTGGTCTAATTTTAGCACACTTTTTTTTCTTTTTGGTATTAAAAACCCTTTCTAGTTCTTTTGTAGGCTCTTCAGGCCTGTTCTCAATGAATTGACTTTCAGCCAGGGAGAAAACCCTCCTTCATATGATGGGAAAAAGTGGTTCTTTGTCTTACAGGAGTGGGGAGAAAAGTTTGATTAGTTCACTGTGGTAACTTAAGTGTTTTACTTTAGCTAAGCTAAGTAAAATGTGAACATGACAAATGTATTCAAATGTTACTTGGGACACTGTGAAATATATAGCATGAAACCTCACAGAAGTGACTGATGTCTTGCTGCTGTCTTAACAGTAGAATTAACTCAGTTTTGTGTCTTAATGTCCCTGGTGTGTTGGAGAGTTAATCTACTGGAAAAAAAACAGAGCTTGCATTGAACAGCCTGCTTAGAGCAGTAGTTTTGAAATTTAGCATGGTACTCAGTTGTGCCAGATGAAATATATTTTAAAGGTGTGCAGTAATGACTGACAGCAGGTCCAAAGGCAGGTAAGACCCACTGGTCTGTGAAGGAGATGTAGGATATATCTGGAAGCAAATAGAGCTGCTTCCTGAGGAACCTCAGTGGGTGAGGTATAACCCTGTACAAAGAGCTGAAACTTTTCAGTTTCAGATTTAGAGATCAGATGTTCACAAACCTATCAAGTGCATCTCATTCCAAATGCCTTTCAGGCTATGTTTTTGTCCTTTCACGTTAACTCATAATGCATTAAGAAATAGCTCTATATAACAGGAAGCAGCCACATATCTTTTGGACCAAGCAAAAACAGATAAGGGCTTCCTCTTTTGCCAGAAAGTAATCCTGGAATTTCCTAATTCCTTGGCAATTTTTTTTTTTAAATCTGTGAGATTTAATAGTTGTGGCACTTCATCTGTCCACAACTTCATTGAAGTTTTCACTGACTGGGAGAGATACAAACTATGGACGAAAGATATTATATGGACCAGTGGACCTATTAATTGTCCTACTGGTCCTGTTAATTTTTTAAAGTTAATCTCCTACACATAACTAATTTTTATTTTTATGGCTTTTTAAAACGTGCTTGAATTCTGTCTTTTTTCCTTGCTTCACAGCAAGCCAAGTGATTTGAAAAATTAGATCTGTGCATTTGCAATTTCACAGTACTTCCTAAATGCTTTCACTCAAATGGGCTGTCTTTCCAGTTCTTCATGCACAGTAAGTTCAGCATTAGTAAAAACTGTCATCTTGCTCTATTTTTTTAGGTGTAGTAGTTGTGAGTCTGACTGAACAAACCTGTGGGAATGCTTGGGGGTAGACCATGGTCTTCAATTATGAATGGCACAGGGACAAAAATGATTATAACTTGCAGTCATTCCAGGAGGCATTAGACCTGTGAGTCTGATACCATTTTGTCTGCCTGTTCTGTGTCAAGATAGTGCAGGTCTTTGCTGTCTGAGTGAAGTATGTTGAACTTGCTGCTGGCTCTGTTTGGATATCTCAGATGGTCTTTCTCGCTACACAGATTAGCTTTTCTTTCCTCTGTCAGGTTGAGGAAAGGTTTCTACTTAGCACATTCTCAAAATCCGGATTCTTCCTGAAGAGCCCTGAGCCACTCAGATTTCCATGTGGGAGTTAGTGGGTACTGCTCTGAGACCTGGCAGTAGGATTTCCATTCAATACTGAGCTCTTTTGTGGGGCTGGGGCAAAACTTGGTTTATGGAGTACCTTAAAACTCCTGATTACAAAGAATTACAGAGTATTATGTCATCCTGTGGAAAGTCATAAGATTTGGTTGAGTTGCTCTTCACTGGGCTCATCTTTGTTCTTAGCACAGCCATCCTATTCTTGGGTTGGATTTGTTCCAGCTGTAACAGCCCTCTGCTGACTATT
The DNA here is from genome assembly GCA_013399225.1 of Rhipidura dahli. Classification (NCBI taxonomy): domain Eukaryota; kingdom Metazoa; phylum Chordata; class Aves; order Passeriformes; family Rhipiduridae; genus Rhipidura; species Rhipidura dahli. The sequence goes on along the minus strand of VXAC01007218.1, from coordinate 1,185,244 downwards.
CAGTACCTTGATGGCTAATAGAAGGCTGCTTGCACCCAAGGGTACATCTGCCTCGTGAATGTTTTAAAAAAGCTTCCAGAAAGCCCACTTGCATTCTGGTAGAAAGAAGGATGCCTTGGAGACCTTGTATTCCAGCTTAAGTACCTCAATAATTTCTGTCTAGCAGAAACAATTGTGTCTTCCTGCTGAGTGTGGAACTCATCACGTGCAATGGACCCCTTGCCAACAAACCCAGATTAGTAGGAGGTGCACACAGAGTTATTGCTATTTCTGAAAGCACCCTTTGTGTGTTAGGGTGGATGAAATGTGCATGTCTTAATTTGGTTTTGCATATTGGATTAAAATTCATCTTCTACTCTGAACAAGGTGGATGATTTCCCTTGTTCAGCTGGATTGGATAAAGATGGATGTGAACACCATTTACTTAAAGCTTCTGTTTTCCATTCCTCTCCCCTACCTAAAAACTACAAATATAGTTTTCATCCTTTCCCTTTGAAAAGTAAATTACAACACTATCCTACCTGAAAATCTGTTGTTAGGATGTGTTCCTTGTACTGGTTTTTGTTATGTAAACCCTCTTTTCCCCTGTTTCACCTGCATTTTCTCACTCTCCTTAAGCTCAACAATCTGCTTAGTTGCAAATATTCAAAACTCTTAAACCATCTCTTGTGCTGGTGTTCCTTTTTCAGACCTCAGCTCCCAAGTTTGTCACAATTTAACTGTGCCACCTGAGCATAGCCCTTCATTCTTCAGTGCTGTGTAATGATGGGACAGCATATCACAATGGTCTAGTAAGAAGCAGCTGAAACAAGATTAAAACTGTAGGAAAAAAATGTGAGTGAATACAGAAGGAGTAGCTGGAGCTCTTATTTGTACAGTTTAATTGGCAAAAAATGTTCTATATTTAACTGAGATGGTCTGTATATTTATCTATGGTAAACATTCATGAGTTTTTTTTCAACAGTCAAGAATCTTACTGTGCCTTTGGAGGGAAAAGCAGTCCCAAATCTCTACTACTGACATGCAGTGATTTCCTCCCTCTGCTTAGCTCTCAGTGAAAGGCTAGCCAACTAGTCTACAGGTGATTTTTAGTGTGTGTGATTTCATATATATCTATATATATCCCCCCTCTCTGGATGCATTGTTCAAAGGAACTTTATCTTGCAGCAGTTTGAGTTGAATGTTGGCCTTATTTAAAGGAAGGGCAAGAGCTGCACTGGTGATGCATGACAAAGCAGGAACAGCATGACAATATTTAATGGGCTGCAACTCCCAGGACTGGGCAAAGATTTAACCAATTATCTTTTAGTCCGCAGAGTTTTTCTGTATTAGTCCTGCACCGTGCTCATTAGTAGCATGGAAGAGCTTGGGGATGGTAAGAGCATAAAATACCATCCTGGACTCTTCTGTGGGGGATTTTTGTGGATTGCTGTTTTCCCAAGGCGCTGTGTTAGTGACCAGTGCTCAGCCAGGGGCACAGAAGGGTGCTGAGGTCAGACATACCTTTCAGCTTAGTGCTGGCCAAAGCCTCCCAGTTAAGTCAGAGTGGAAACTTCATAATCTGAGCTTCTCTTCGGGCTGGATTGGGTTTTGGCTTTATGTGGAATTCCCTGTAAAGCTTCCTGGATTCCTGCTTTGCACAGGAATGCGTGGCTAAGAGAGCTCTTCAAAGCTGCAGTGGTTTTGTGACCTCTTTAAATGTCTCATTGTTTGATGACTAAGCTTGCCAGATTTCAGACACTGAGTCAGGGCTTTGTTCTCCCCTCCATAATGAGCTCTTATTGTGCCTTTGGAGAGCCAGAGCTACGTGAGGTGGGGAGAAGAGGATCAGCTGCAACAGCCATTATTCTCACAAAGGGCAAAGCAAGCAGAATGTTCCCCAGAGTGCTGCTAGAGGCTCCTGTTTGCTAATGGCAATTATACCTGTTCTGCAATTTCAGGCTTCCCTCCCCTCACTACTGTCCTGCAGCAGCAAAGTTGTGTGAAAAAGGAATTGAAGCCATGGCTGACCTTGATGTGTTTACAGCAAATCACCTCTGTCTGAGGAGTGCTAAAAGGGGAAATCAGTCTTGAAGCACAACTAATAACTGTGAGGTGCCACATCCAATCAATAGTTTTCAACAAAATTGGCAAACCCAACTAACATCTGACTGAATTGGCTATAATGTGTTCTGTGGAACAGCACACTGAGGGAAAATGAGATGCATACTCAGATTTTGGAAGTGCAAGGGAGACGTGGTTCGCAAGTAGGAAGCAGATAGCTTCTCCCATAAAAGCACAACCACATCAAGCTCCCATGTTTAATACACTAGAGAGAATCTTCAGACATATCTTTTATGGCAAATGGATAAGCCAAAAATACATTTCTTGGTTATATGACTGCAGTGAAAGATTAAAGCTGGAATTTCTGGGTCTTGCAAATGATATCAAAGTGCTTCTTGAAACAGTTTAACAAGGATGTGGTTTATTTAACTGAACATTCTGCTCTGAACATCCCTTACTCCTCAGTTGAATGCAACAGCTTGTAATTCAGTATCCATCTGTCTTGGATGCAATTCTTACTTGAAGCTTTGTGCTTTTAGCTGAAATTACATATTAATAAGAAAGTGAGAGGGAAAGCTACCCTGCTAATATGCTTGGTTAGTTAAGAATCAAGTCACATTTTATTTACTTAAACCCATCTGTGCTTGTTTTGCCAGTAATATATTTGGTCTGCGGCCTGTGGACTATGCAGAAAGTGAAAAGATGAAATCTGTGCTAATGTTGCCAGTGAAGAATGAATCATTTTCACTTAACCAGCTCTCTGAGGTAAATGTCTGTGTGGGTTTGTGTTTTGCTTTTTAACAAAAAAACAAGCCATGAGTTCTTCCTTTAAGTATTGAAGGCTTGGCTGTTAAGTACAGTACATCACCTGCTTTACAGGGAAATTTAAAATAGCCTGGGACACTGTCTTTCTAGGATGTATGTGGAACACTGACAAACTATGAAGTTCTGTGTTAGAGCTTTATCTGGGAAAACAAAAGATGTTTCTTGTAATGTGGTTTTATTATAGGAGAACGAGCCTGTGTTAGTCCTCAAGTATCACTGCTTGAACTTTGCTATTGATGTTGTTTTTCTGTGTATCTAAATTTGTTCTACTTACGAAACTGTCTGCAAGCAGCAGCAGCCTTTTTCCAGGTGCTTTTTGTGTGCCTTTAAAAGGCTGTTCTGCCATCATCCTTTGTCCAGCAATGAAAATAACTTGCTATGATCCTTCCTCCTACTATGATTGAAGGCACAAGACTTGCAGTGGCCCAAAGTAAACTGTTGCAGCTAAACCAGGACTAATGGGGCTGTTCCTCCTACCTGTAGCAAATGTGAGGTGTAGCTCTTCTGTGCCAAACAAACCATTTTGATATTTGCATTTGCTTTGGGGTGAATGTGTGCCGGGGGATGGCTGCTGGCTCACTTGGATGACTTGATCCAGAGCCTGAGGCTGTGGGGTAACTGCATCTTAAAGGTATGTCCGTGCTATGGAATCTGGAGTATTTAGGAAAATCCAGGAGCTAAAAGTATCCTACCCTTGTCAGCATAAAGCTCCTCTTACTTTGCATTAGTACTATCCACATCAAAAACCCCACTTAAAGCATTCATTGCTTACAAGGCAAAGTATTAGGGACCTTTACTAAAAGGAAATACAGATATTAATTATAAAGGTTGCTCAATACCGTATCTGTTGTTAATACTTTGCCAAAAGTAGGTGGTTTTACTACTTGATTGGAAAATTTTTTCTCTTTCAACCTTGCAGTCTGCCAGGCTGTTTACACAGTGTTCAACCAGCTCTATGCACCCCAGTGTATTTAAAAAGCACCAGAAAGGGCAGGGAAGAAAAAACTGATCCATGAGGTGTTTTGGTACCTTGCATAAGCTAAGTAAAGTACCTCTAATGTGAAGTTTTTTTTCCTGTGGAGCTGATTTGTTTGTTACATGGAGATTTATTCATGGACCCTGTCCACTAAGCTTGCCATGAATTGTGTTTCAAAATGCTTATTCTTGAAAAAGAAAGCTGTCCAATAAGTAAGTTGCTTTTCTTATGTTCCCAAACATTCAGCTTATTGCAGAATTTTCTGTTCACACAGGCACCGAGCTCCAGTCAGCCAAGAAATGGACCTCTTGGTATACTGGGGAGCAATCTTAGTGCGGAGCAGCAGAAATTGCTGAACAAATTAGTGACAATCCTGAAGGCCCAGAGGTGCACTGAATTTAACAGCAGAGGTATGGAGTCTTGTTGGAATGTCTCTGTCCAAATATAAGTAATTACAGTTCTTCACTTTATCCATTAAGATACTACCTGCAACAGGGTTTTTTATCACTCCTGGGAAGTGCAGCTTCTGAAATCCCTGAGTTGTAGCTGTAGTGGAGTGATAGTGTGTTTTGCATGAGAACACATATAAAGCTTGTCTGGCTAAGAAGGCAGGAAGTTTCTGAGGGAGCCACAGTTTGGTACTTTGTCTGTTATGTAAAATCCCAGACTCTCCTCAGAGACCTCTTTTCTTTACACCTCTTTTACCAACTTTTTAAGGTCTCTGCTCGTGTGAGACATCCTGTAAAGTTTTTACTCTTCAGAAGTGAGCCTTGGGCAGACAGTGCTTTGAGAAAAAAGTGTGGCATTGACTAAGAGTAGACATGTCTTCTGACGTGCTACCTTCCTTCAGACTTTGTTCTTCATTGAATTGGTGAACCCAGACTATGGGGTTTGGTTGAGTTCTTTTCCCCTCTTTGAGGATGGGAACATTATCTTAATCCCTCCTGTTAGTGTTTCTTTGGAGTGCTTGTGAACATCGTGCTAAGGTAATTTCCCCCTACCATCTTTCACTTCTGGATTACTGCTCCAGAATTTTGAGTGGAGTTCTGTTAGCTTTGTATTAAAGCAGTGAGATCCCGTAGTAAGATTCCTGTCAGAGTTAAATATAACTCCAAAAAGATTTTAAAAAACAATGCTGTCATATAAACCAGAGCCTCATCTGAAGATTTAAGTGTTAGCATAGAACTATAAAACTATCCCCTTTTCACAGCAAGTGTATGTTGAAATCCACAAAATATCTAACAGCTCTTCTACTAACTCAGAACATAGTCTCAAAAATCACCTCCTTGTGCTGGAAAGAGTGGCTGATAAATTATTATAGTCTGTTTATTCTTTAAATAATGATTGATTGCTTTTCAGTGAAGCACAGTTCTGATTCTTCTGTGCTTTTAGTCTTACTGATGTAATCTTTCTCCTAGTAACTCACCTTATTATCCCCGATGTTCCAATGCCAAGTACTGTCAAATGCATGATGGCTGTTCTGACTGGATGCTGGGTCCTCAAGTTTGAATGTAAGTATTAAATATGTGGGGATTTCCATGAGGTTTTTAACCAGAAATTGTAGATGGTATTCCAAGGAACCTTTTTTTTTTCAGCGACTGCCCTAATATCAATGCTATCTTAACACAAAGTGCAAGGGATTGTTTTCAAGTCTCATTAACTACTAGAAATTTAACTGAATATATTTAAATGTCACTACTACTTCCTTGGTAAATGAGTGCATTTCATCATTAGGTGTGTTGGATAGGTCATAACCCAAATATCAGTAGGGAGTGAATTTCTTCCTTGCTACATTAAGACTGATTTGGAAGATTATGGAAGATATCCTGGGAGAGAAGGAAAGATTGTATTGAATTCTAGGATTTGTTATGAGCAGTTTGCATTGAAATTGAGAGGACACTTTGGTTTGCTTGTGATTTATGCTCCAGGCCTGTAGGAAGTAAGTTTATGTTTACACACAAGCTGAGATCTGTTGAAGGTTGTAACTTCTAACCCCAGTTAGCATGCAAGTCATCTTTCATGCAGTCTGTAATTAATGTTTATAAATTGCATGCTTTTTTATACAGCTGTTCTGTGGACTTAGGCCCTAAATTTTGATTTTTTATTCTTTCTGATGTATTTCTTAGTATCTGCTTTTACAGTAGTTGCAAAACCCATCTTCTTCCCCTTGACCTTTATGGCTAAGTCCCTTTAGCTAATAAATACACTACAAATGAGTTAATTACCCGTGGAAAACTCACAAACAGATCTCATCCCAGTTTTCCACTGTGTGACTAAACATCAGAACATAAGGATTCTTTAATGGTCTGGATTTTCTTCTCACTAATGTTTATGAAGACACTGTGCAAAGCCTCAGAAGGTGCAAACTAAAGCACAGCATCAGGTTGAACAGTGGACTCAGGGCGTTCATTTGGTTTCCAAACAGTTTGTTTGTTCCATGCTGGATTTTTAAGATTGAATACCATGTTTCTGTGATGAATCCCTTGGCAGGTTCTTGGCTTCAGTCAGCCCGGAAGGTTTGCATACATTCTATCCTATCTGCTGCCTTTATTTCGTTTCATCTCCCTGCTTGTCAGGTGCTTAGAAAACTTCTGAGTGGAAGGGAGATTTCATTAGTGAGACCTGACTTTAAATCTTCATGGAAGAACTCTTATGTTTAGAAGTGATTGGAAAAGAAAAAAAAATTAATGAAATAGTCAGGGGGTTATTCAGGGAATATTTTTATGGGGTTTTTTTGCAGTTGAGTTTTATTTTATGTTGTTTGTACTGATTAGTACAATCCTGACTGCTAATGCTCCCAGCTTAGTAAGCAACATACTACTTAAAAGCGAGTGATTCTCCTCCCTAGTGGGAAATGTTAGCAATAACTCATGGGGTCTGATGCAGCTAAGTGCCTATAATTAACAGCACCACTCCATCTGTTCCCACCAGTCTGTTATCAGTCTTCTTCAGAGTCATTACAAGTTAAAGATTGTTATAACAAATAATGGGACTCCTGCTGATGGAACATTTGTCTAGGAAAAAGAGGTCCTTGCTTTTCTTTTCCATTTCCATTTATCGTGGCTTTTTGACTTCTGTTTGGATAAGTTCCCTTAAATGTGATGCAAATAAACTTCCGAAGTATGTGCATGTTCTGGTTATGTAATAAATTTAAGAAGTTGTTTACGGTTCACTGTTCTAAACCATTCACTTTAAGTGAATTCATGTTGAAAGAAATCACTAAAATATTTGATAAAACAAAGCTCAGTGAGGCACTTAATGAAATGCTGACTATGCATAAATGAATGCTTGAATTTTTTTTTACTACAAGGTAAGCTGCATTTGACTGTTATCCCTAAAGTTATATTTATAGCCTACACATTATACCACTTCTTAAAAAAGCATCACAAGCTTGCAAAAACAGTATTTCATTTGAGAGTCTCTTATGTTAACTCTTTTGTTACAGCAGGATGTGAATGTTTCTCTGTTTCTCTCATAAAAAGCAGTTTCCTTCTCTTGGGTGATTCTAGGATACTCCTGTTTCCATGTGTCTGTATGCACAGATCCAGCAGCCATTAGTATTTGTAGAGAGGTAACATGGAACTTTCCAGCAGAGTTTGAGCTGAGTCTTGGAGAGCCAAGATTCAAGTGCATATCCTCAGTTTTGTGGTCCACTTTCGTCTTCATGTGGGAGATTAGGATGGAAGGATGGCACTACTGAGCTATATTAGGTCTTCACAGAAGAAAAATTGCAATTTACCAGTTGCTTTTCCACCTTTTTTGTAAATGACACACTGTCTGCAGTGCATCCACGTCCCAGGCAGCACGGAATTGAACTGAGGCAGTGCTGTCACTGTGCTCCTTGCCCTTGGCCATATCTTTCACTGGTTTCATTATTTTATTGCCTTTATTATTTCTGGGATGGTAATAGGGCACGAAGTGGCGAGTCATTATCCTTCTGCAAGTGGGCTGAGACAAAGATTCAAGTATCACTGTATTTCCTCTAAGCTTTATGTGGAGCATAGAACAGTGTAATTAAAACCAGCAGAAGTCTTTAATGGCTTTTCAGCTTGTTTTTTTCTTAAAGTTAGTGTCATCTGTTAAAGCAGGGGATGAAAAATGATCTCAACAACGATATGCATTGAAACAAGCTTGTGTCAGTCCTGGCAGTGAAGTGTCTGGCAGAATTCTAAGCATCTGCTCGCTCATTCCTTCCTCTGCTTTGCTTACCTGGAGCAGCAGCAATGATTCAGCTCTGATCATTATATGAAGGCAGAAAAAAACTGCTTTTCCTGTAAGAGCTCACAACAACAGGGAATTGACTGGAAGAACTAGGGGACTGCATGACTGACATTTCAAGGTTGAAAACATATTTTTGAATTTTCTATGCCCATCCTTGTTTAGGCTGTTAGACCAGAGGAGTGCAAAGCTGCCTGAGCTGACTGCTCCTCAGGCTGGACTGTCTCTCTTTCTTGCATAAACATCTTTTAGGTAGCTGGCTGATTCTCAGCAAAGCCCTCCCTCCTTAAAACAACCAAAATTTTTGATCACTGGCATTTCATGCTCTTTTTGCACTTGGGAACTTAACTTCAGCTGCCTCCTGCAAAAGGACTCATAGTTCTGAGAGGCTTTAGTACTCTCCAAAGTGCAGGCTCTGGTTGTTTTGGGTGTGCAGCTGAGTGCAGTGCTTCAAACCAGTGGGGGCTGAACTTCTGTACTCCCACAGTGTCTGCACCTGCTGGAAAGGAGCTCACACTTTTACAGTGTGAAACTGCTGGGGTTTGCAGAGGAGAAAATGGGCATGAGAGTATCTTAAATGTGATGTCTGCTGAGATGGGAAGTGGGTTGGTTTGAAATAAGGTCTAGAAGAAAAGGAAACCTTGGTGTTTCCAAAGCTCCTTCTCTTCTGTGTCATCCAGGTACTCGGTTTTTCATATTTGTGGAGTCCTTTGTTGTAGCTCACTTCTGGTTTGAAGAAAACATTGCATTATGGAAGCCCTTTGTAAGGAAAAGGATGGGAAATACAGCCTCATTCATTAAAAAGCCTGTGATGGGATCCAGAGGATGAGCACTCCTGGTGGAATTTAACCTGACCTTAGGAAGGGCTACCTCCAGTCACTTTGATCACTCTAGAAAACAGCTATGGCCAATAGGGTTTCTTTCCAAAGGAAATAGGACAGCTGGGGCTTCAAGAGAAGGGATGATTTTCATATCACATGCTTCTGGCTTCTGGGAATGTTTCAGGACTTCCTAAGCATCTGTTCCATCGTGTTCAATAAATATCACCTGGATTAACTTGTGGACTACCGTTCTTAAGCAGATTCACCTTAGTCTCTGATGATCTTGTGTCATTTCCATGTGATGAAAAAACAGACTGCTCTTGTTTCACCAGTGAAATCTCTACCTCACGCCATGAAAATCTGTGAGTCTGAAGTTACTTTATAAGGGTGTAAGAGACAGTATATAATTCTTTCCTGTGCTGTAGCAGAGGCCATAATGCTGTTTATGAAAACAAATTGAAGCCAGCCATGCCAAATTCCCCTAAAGCAGAATTCTCTCAGTCCAGATTTCTTCCTTTTCTAGGAAAAAAAAATCCCATCAAGCTTTACTCAATCTGCATGTAAGTTTTAAAACCCCTAGTGCAGGCTGAGCTAAGGGAGTATCAGTTGCAGTCTCTACTAGATCTTGGATGTGTAGTATTTCATCTTCTTTGTTGCTATCATGTATTCCTAAATTACCTTTAGCTATTCTAAGAGATTTTTGGGACTAACCCCTGCTCTTTGCTTTATTAATGCAAATCCAGCAAAACTCCACTAAGGCTAATTGAGTTACTGAGAGATACCCTTGGGTATCTGTGGGTGATTACAACTTGCTCTTGGCAACCAGGGTTTTTTTTTTTGTGCTTCATTCTCTTCAAATTGTTTTTGCTGATGCAGTTAGTTTCATTACAAACCAATAAGACTTACATGATTAAGGATTAGAGGGCTTTGATCTTAAATTTTGCAAATAATGATTTCTTTTATTTCCAGTACTAGCAGCTGCACTTGTATCAAAGGTCAATTAGAGTGGGCACCCTGTTAACCTGTATGCTCCTTAGATCTGGAAGGTGAGAAGGCAGGGGCAGCTGCTCAGTGAGGTAATAAGGATCAGTGTAAGTAGCGATGCTTTACTGATCTTGTTAATGAGGGGAAAAAAATGAGTGGTGCTCTGCTTGCCAAATGTGGTGGCACCAAGCTAAATGCGGCTGCATTAAGCTAAAACTTCTTTCTGCCATGTTTTCCAGGGGCTTTAATGCAGACCTGGGTTTTGCTAAAATTTGGTGAAAATGACCTTGTTTATACCTAAAATTTGGAAGTGTGAAATCAGCTCTTTAAGAGGCTCTGAAGCTTGTGATGTTCTGCATTTCTAGGGCAGAGCTCTTCATGACCCCTGTGCCCGTGGAATCTGGCCCCACAATGGTGTTGTGTCAGGCTAGCTTCATTCAGCACACTGAACTTGGCACTGCAGGGCAGCTTTGGTCCATGAGAATTGGAATGCCGCGTGCCTTCATACAAGTCTTGCCCTTTCATGGGTGACTGATCCAGCTACTGAGATTAAACTAAAGGGCCATTAAGACGTGGTTGTAATAATCACCCTCTTTCTCTTCAAGGAACAGAACATGGGTAAACCTGAACAACCTCAGACTTGGATGATCCAAACTTACTGGCAGTAGTATTAGGGAATAAATCAAGGTTGGCCGAGTCTCTGTGCAAGTTGAATGGTCTTATTTTATAACAGAACAGACTGGATTTTTAGTCAGGCTTGCTGGTCAAGAATGCACAGACTGCAAATGTGTGGAGGAAAGCAACACAACTCTGGTCTCTACCTCCTCCTAAAATTATAGGTGTCTTCTCAAAAGTAAGTTAGGTTCCCTTCCATTTTCAGAGACCTTCTTTAGGGCTGTCCTTGTCCTTCTGAGATTGTCCTGTTGTGAACATTTTTTTGCATAAGTACTTAAGGTGTCCATCTCAGTTTCAGTTGAGCGATGGTGTGTTGATCATTTTTTAAATTAGGATAATAGCAATTACTTTTTTCCATCCATTCATTTGACCAGTGCCTTGGCATCAGGTGACTTTTCAATATAGTGCTAAAGAAATGGGATTCTGATCTCAGGACTTTGGGGAGTCAATTAAACATGGCTCATGTTTGAAATCAAAGGGAGATTTTGACTTAAGGGATGTAAGGTCAAAAAAGCATCTGGATAAGTCCCTTTAGAAGTAGAAGACTGATACACCTGTGAATAAAGTATGGGGTTTTATTTCCTTTCATACGTCCTCTTAATCAGGATGATACTCAGTTGGGTGAAGAGACCATTAAAAGGTAACTGTCCTGTTATCCAGCCACGTTAGCAGCTTTAAAGTTAATAATGCCTACTGAAGGGAAAGACCTGGCCTATACTGAATGGACTCAACTTATCACTCAGCTTTCACAGGAAATAAAATCCCTAGCAGTAAAAAAAAAAAAAAAAAACAAAAAAAAACCAAACAGGTTGGAAGGGCCTGCAGTACTCTTATCTTCTGTTTGTATCCCTGCTCTCAAGTGTGAAATTGGGATATTATTGTTTTAAGCACAAGATCACCCTGTGGTGGTCATACCATCTCCTGGAAGAATGGTAAAACTTGTGCATTCCTGCTGCTTCCAAATGACACCATAACACAACCAAGGCTAATTATGCTGTCACTTGGGCTATTGCATCCATTAGGATTCACTTCACCTGAAAATAATAATGGAGATTTAGAGATCTAGAAGCAAGTGGTGGCTTGACACTACATTACGTGTGGAGAGGGGCGGGAAATAGAACAGGAAAATAATCTTTTATTTAGACAAATGAATAATGAATTAGGTAGAAAAACAGCTTAAGCTGTCTCTCATTTTATCTCAAATTTGAGAATGAGGGCATGTTTCCCTTTTGTTTCTTTTTTTGTTATGATAGTTGACTTCTTTAATTCTTCAATACAAACTCTGTAGCATGCAGGAGTCATTGAAGAGAAAAGGAGCCACTTGTTAACAAATCAGTCTGAACAAAATCTGCAGTCAAAGGACATATTGGTATCCATCACTTAAATTATTTTGCTTTCCTTCTTCTAGTCAGGAATCCTTCTTCCATGGATAGATAATCCTTGACTGTTCACCTCAGTGTTGGAAGTGCCTTCCCCAAACACTGGTTGCTACGCATCAGTTTTTCTGACCCATGTGTCAGAGCAAGTTCTCCTTCTAGATCTTGTGTGAAAAATGTGTTCACTAATTGAAAATGTACTATCGTTCCATCACCAAAAAACCTCAGGGGTTCTGTTGCTCCATGAAGGGGTGTGTGTGTAGGCCTAACAGTGTAGCCTTTTAAAATATTTATGTCAAGGGAAAATACCTGGGCACTGAGAATTTGTGCTCTTGGCTTTTTATGCTGTGTGGAAAACATAGCTTTTGTGTCACAAACCTGTTAAGACACAGATCTGGCCTGTTTCTAGCTGGGAAAGGAAAGTCAAAATTAATGAGAATTCTGATCATGCAGACATTTGGCTGTTCGCATGTTTCCAGTTTCTCCAGGTAACAGATGTCTGCCTTGTGGTTCTTGTGGGCACAGTGAAAACAGGACACAGGTGAATGAGTCTCTCTTCTGGCTCTGTTGGAGGATTGTAATTGTGTGTGACAAGGAACTTTGAGGCTTTCAGGCTCCTTGGAGGACCTGGCAGTGTGAAATGGACTCATGTATGTATGCCAAACAGACCTCACTGATTTTCCATCCTATGATATCAACACTCTGTTAACATTTGTCACTTCCCTGACTTGATATTTTTTTTTTTTTCAGGCAAGCAGCAGTTCAAAAAGACATTGTAGTCTTTTGTATTCATTCAATCTTATATTACTTTTGTATCACATTTGCTTCATTTACTGATGCTGGCACTGGATGCTCAATTTGTGATGTACTTATTGTATAAAAACCTCATCTCTGTAGTAAAAGTCCTTGAAATCGAGCTTTTGATGGTGGATTGAAATAAAGCATGCTCTTAATGAATGGACAGTTCTGTTCTTAAGATTAGATGAGACTTCTTCCTTTATTGTAAGTGGCACCCATTAGTATCTGTATTTCCTTGGAGGGAAAGAATAGCAGTGTAAGTTAGAGGCACATCAACGCAGGAAGTCTTGGTGAATTGTGGTGATTTAAAATAAATAAATAAAATGTGAAATAGCTTTTCGATTTATTTTTGACTTATGAGTACTGAAATTAAGTTATCAGTATTCATAGCTGTTATCAATAATGAATATGTAAGTTGCCTTTCTGGAAAATCCATGACTAGGTTTGCCCTTCTAGTTCATGTTAATATTCCTTGAAGGTATGAACAAGTGCAAATAATCAATCTGGTACTTGTACAGGGAGGGAGATATTTGCTGCTGTATTCAGCCAGTTGTAATTTTCTGTAGGGGTTTATCTTTTTTGATGTAAGCACTTTGAAGGACTCCTACTACCCAAAATGTGAATTCCCATTGCATTTTGTGAGTTTGTATGAACTGACAGCAAATTGCCAAGTGTTTCTTTCAAGATCTCTCCAGATGAGATATTCCTATTCAGTGGCTACTTACTGCCATGGCATCCAAGTGCCTTTGTCAATGATATTTCTCTTCATAGCCTTAGGATTTCTTCCTTTTTAGGATCAGCCCCTCACATTTCTATCTTGATTTTTTTCAGTTTGTATTTTTTATATACAGTGGGTTTCCTGTTTTCCCAGTGCAAATAAGTTGCCTGAATTAGAAACACTGTGCAAGGATTGAGGTGCTATAAAAGTTACAGCCTCAGCCACATTGTAAATCCTTGTGCAACCATTTTCAAAACCAGCTTTGCAAACTTTTTCCTGGGTAATTCTTATTAATGACTGCAATGTACATGCAGGCAAAATGTTCCACCCTTGAATGGGTGACCACAGCAATTCCTCTCCCCAGAGTGAGGTCAGGCAGTACACTTTATGGACGTTAGCAATGCATTACCATCAGTGCGTTCTCCATTGGAAAAAATAACTGGCCTTAAAACAACGTAAAAACATGTTGACTCTAAAAGACAATCTCATTATGCAGCAGTGCTAACAGAAATGAATGCCACTGTTAAACCCCAGCATAAATCTCCAGTTCGTGCTGATCCTGGAGACCTTGAAATCCCATCTGATTTGTTATTTGAGGCCGTAGCTGCTCAGAAGCAGCTTTGTGCTTGCCTTGTAATTGCTCTTCATCAGGCAATTGTGTCCATTTCATAACTGCCGTGTTGGCTCTGCACGCTGCCTTTGAGCTTCCCAATGATCAGCAGTTTGACATTTGACATTAAGTGGTTGACCTTTAGAGGGTAAGAGGAAGAGCTAATAATTCCTGGTGTTTATAGCACTGATTTTAGTGCCATATTACTTCTCTCCATCTCACTTTGCATCTTCAGGCACTGTTGTAAATTTTTTTGGGTTTTAAAAGCAAATTGCTAAAGCACACAAGCGTTGGTGCTGTGTGGATGTAATGTCTTGCGTTGTAATAATTATATCTTAGCACAACTCTCTAGTCCCTAAAATGACATGCAAGCCTCTCTTTAAGTGTGGGGTCTGTATTTTTTACCTCCCTTGTTGTGGTTTTTGTAGGGGTACAAGCCTGTCTGCAGAGCTCTGTTCGTGAGCAAGAAGAGAAGTACGAAGTCCAAGGTGGCCCCCAGCGAGGGCGGCTGAACCGGCAGCAGCTGGTGGGTTTTACTGCTCCAGACAGCCTGGATTAATGGCCTGGGGCTCAGGCAGCTCTGCCCTTTGCCACGTGCAAAGGTGCAGGAGATGTAAAATTTTAATGTGGTCTTGTACAGAAATTTGATTATGTGCAAGGTGATCCAAAGAGCTGTGAACACCCATAAAGCTGTCATTTTTCTCCATTAGTGGAGATGTTGTTGTAACCTTGTCAGGGGAACACTGTTTTGCACTCACCTTATTACACCTGATGGGACAGGAAGGGATGTGCTTCAGCCTTTGCTGCTCAGCTTTAGAACACTGTTCTGAAAGTTGAAAGAAAAATTGTTTTATTACTATTTGTTTCCATTTAGGGCCACTTTTATATTTAACTGGGTTTATTCCTGGTTACTTGCTAGATTACACTGGAGAATTTGTTAACTGCATTGTAACAGTAGCTGTAAATATTCCTAACTCAGTTCAAACCCTGTTGTGCTGGAAAGTATTGAAACAGAAGCAAGAATTTACCACATGAACAAGCTTTTTTTGGTTGCATGCTTATCCTTAGAACCTTGCATGTTAAGTTACTGTTCTAGTTTCCAGTGGTGGTTATTTTAAATTGTAGGGGTTTTGTATGCTCTGATTTTTCCTTTCCTCTTTTTTCCTCTCTGTCCACTTGTGAAGTCCTGTATTTATGCTTGTTTTCTTTTCTTCCACATAGCTGCCTAAGTTGTTTGATGGATGCTACTTCTATTTTTTGGGATCTTTCAAACATCACCAGAAGAATGATCTCCTGGAGCTGGTGAAAGCAGCAGGAGGCCAGGTCCTGGTTAGGCAGCCCAAGCCAGACAGTGATGTGACACAGACCATCAACACAGTGGCCTACCATGCAGAGCCCACCTCTGACCAGAGGCTCTGCACCCAGTACATCATCTATGATGTGGCTTCCAAGTTCCAGCCGGAGAAGATCCGGCAGGGCAAGGTGTGGATGGCCCCCTCCAGTTGGCTCATAGACTGTGTGATGTCATTTCAGCTCCTGCCTGTGAAGTGAATATCAAACAGCTGCATCTCCAGAGCAAGGCTGTACAATGGGCTGAATCTTGAGCAGCTGGGACACGCTGGCAAACGCTGCTCTGAAGCTGTGATTTGGATTCAGGAGAGCTTTGAACATTTAAGTGAGTTACTAAGATTACTGATATACTGGAATAAATGAACGTACAATGCAGGAGAGGATTGTAAAGTGTGCCTTGGCTTACTTAGTATGGCTTTTTTTTTTTGCACTGAACTTAAAAAATGCTTAATAAATGATCACTGGCATTTTGTAACTGGGATTTTGTGAAATGAAACCTTTTGCTTTCTTGATTTGAACCAGCCCTTTGTAGGCAATTGAGCATGACCCCTTTTATGTTGTGTTTAACATCTATTGATAAAGATCTACTGTATTTATCAAGATTTCCCAGGCCAGAATTGGTATTTTTTAAAAAAGGACTCCATGCATTTGAACCTGTGCAGACATGTCAGGTGATATGTGACATTTATTATAACTTCTTACAACTGAATTTTGCTGGAAACTCTTGGCATAGGATAAGTCTTGTAGAAATCAGAGTTAAATTAATGGCCTGAATTCATCTGGAAGCAGACAATTTTGAGAACATTATAATTAAAAATGTTGGTCTAAAATTTACTTACTTGTAAAAAGGTGAATGCTTTACTCACTTCTGTCCTCATTCATGCTTGTAAATGTGTAACTAGAATTCAGTTCTATTTTCTGAAGGCTTTGAAGCATCAGGTTCCTTATTAAATTATTATAATAAATTTTTTTGTAAATTTGGATGGTTGCTCTGATGGCTACTTTAAAGAAAAAAAGAATAGTGATCACAAAAGAATTAGGCTTTGCACAGTTGCACCTAAACAGCTGGCTACACTGGATCAATATTTGATTATTTCATATTTGTTATAATATTTCTCATAATGGCTCATAAGTTATTGTCAGAATCTTACTCCCTCACTCTGTGCTCTTATGTAATGTTTTGTATCTTAGTTTGTGAATTTGTAATTGAAACATGGTGTCTTGGAATAATACAAAATAAGAATGATCGTTGTGGCATAGAACAAAAGTTTTGTGTGTTTGTTTTTGGGTTATTTGTAATAATGAAAGTTTTGTGTGTGGTAGGTTGGGAACGTCTGTTGCATGAGCTTGGCTGCAGAATAAGTGCATATCCCATACATATCTCAACAGGAAAATGGAAGTACTTTTCTGTGAGCTCAGTACAGCTGTGGAGATGGTGTACCATACCCAAGAGCTGCTTTTGCAGAGGAAGAGAGCTCTTTTCTGTAACCATTGCTGCTGGAGGTCCTGTGCCCTGTAGAACTCTTAGAGCTGTACGCAGCAGGTAGAACAGGTACAGTTTTCAATAGCATCTGCTGGATTTGAGTAGCTGGAGTACCTTGATCTATCACTTATGCTAGACACAGTCATTGCTCTTCACTAAATGCAGGGCTCATGAATAAGTGGAACAGCCCCTGGGATTAATGTGGTTTGGGGTTTTGTGCAGATAAACACTGGCAGAGAATGAGGTACCAAGTCGATACTGCACAGACTTGCGCATTTGTCTTAACAGTTATGGCACATTTTAACTTGGCATTTCATAGCACATGAATATACCTAATGTGGTGTTCCTTGCAAAAGTAGCAGTGAGTCTCTGCAAAATTCTTAAGAATGGAGCTTTTCTGCCCTGTATCAGAAAGAAATTTGACCCATCAGTAATCCTGCTCTATGTCCTAAAGTAGAGACAGCACTTTTACAGATCTAGTCATTGTTCCTTGACAGATGCAAAGAAACTCAGAAAATTGCCATGAATGTTTGGGTTTTTTTAAGCCATGCTCTGAACCTCATCTGTGTTCCCTTGAATCCAGTTGTGTTATCAAGCAGCATTTCTCTCCAATCACATTAAGGATCACTCCGTATCATTTGGAGGAGATATCCTTACCCAAGATTAACTCTGGCCCATCTGCTTTGGGTCTCTGCAGGAATTCAGAGCGTGATCAGCTTATGTAGATGTAGCCTTGAAGAGCCTCAGAGTAGACTTGGATGCCAGAATTACACCAGGTGCCAAACACTGAAGCACTGCAAGTACACAAAACTTAGAGGTCAGTGACACAGAGGCTGCTTAATTTGCTCTTGCTCATTGTTGAAAGCAGAGGGATAGCACTTGATAGAAGAGCCTTGTAGTAAGCATAGATCAAGTGCCTTAATCCATTGGATGGATTTTGGCTCCTGAAAGCAAGGCTCTGAACTCCTGAGGCATGTGGTAAGGAGTCTGTAGGGATCATATCTCACTGTCTCTTCTAGTCCAAAACCCAGGGTACACTAAAGGAAAGTACTAGGAGGTGGGCAGAAAATGGAAGAGGTATTTCAGGAATTGTGAGAGACTTGTGGCCCTGATGGCCATAGCAGTCTGGCTTAGTTAGAAGCCGTGAGTAGATTAGTTTATCAAAGAAAATCTTTTAAAAGGTAATAAAGAACCTTAGCTATAACATGAATTTATGTTAGTATTCTCCTGCTAGCCTGCATATACTTAATGTGCACTGATGATTGAGGCATCTCATAGAAATACAGTTTGGTCTGGAAGGGACTTTAAAGATTATCTAGTGGTCATTACCTCATGTGAAGAGATAGAATTCCAAGACTTGCATTCTGCATTTTAGATGTTTTTATTGATCTTGATCAAAAATACTGTGAATCACAGAATGGCTTGGGCTGGGAGGGACCCCAAAGCTCATCTCATCCCACCCCCTGCCATGGGCAGGGGCACCTTCCACTATCCCAGGTTGCTTCAAGCCCCATTCACTGTGGCCTTGGACACTTCCAGGGATCCAGGGGCAGCTACAGCTGCTCTGGGCAACCTGTGCCAGGGCCTCCAACTCCTCACAGGCAAGAAGTTCTTCCTCAGGTTAATGATTTTCAAACATCTTTCCTTGAAAATTATCTGTTTCTCATAATTAATTAGTTCATTTGGGACACCTGATAACACCCTCAATAGCAATGTCTGGGGTTCAGAGACAACATCAGTTTAACACCCCTAATAGTTAACAGAAGATAACATTTTTAGTAAATACTGTGAGATCTTTTTGAGTGACGTTTTGATATTTCTGCAAGTGGTTCAGGGAAACAACAGGCAACCAAGTAGTACTGAGCAGCAGTAGCTCCTTTTGCTCTCAAATTAGAAATGGCATAGCTGGGAGGTGCTGTGGCACTTTTGTATCACAGCTCTCTTGTAATGATAACAAGCATGGGAGTGCCCTAAAGTGCATCTCTCTGGTAAAAAAGATGTCAGCAAGTGCTTCACCTAGCTGGCACCTACACAGCCTTTAGGGGGATAAAGCCCCTCTCTTCTGCTCTGTCCCAAGCTTTTGAGCTGAGGCTGAACCTGACTGGCTCTATGGAACCCAACATGGTTATCCCTGATCAGCCTGGGCAAGGCTCATGGAAGGAGCAAGTGACTGAAGGGAATTAATTCAAGGAAGGCAATAATTCCAGGCAGGGGATTGAAGCTGGTTCTATTTCCTCCAGAATCCAGTGTCTTAAGACCAAACTTACTCTGGAGCAGTTATTTTGTGTGGCAGTAATCCAGGAGATGAATTGGGCCTTGGCTAATGAAATTCCTGCACACCTTCTGCTCAGGACAAAGCTGCAACGTGGAAGCTGCAGCCTGGTAAGACAGCACATCAGTGTGGGTTATTTTGGGAGAAATGTATAAATACAGGAATCATCTGGTCCCCCTGCCTGTGCTTGCTGTGCTGCTTCCAACTCCTGTGGGCTAGCTTTGCTGCCAGGGTGGCAGAGGGAAGGGAAACATCAGCTCCTCACTGCCAGCCCTGCAGTGCTGACAGAGCTGCTGGGCAGGAGCTGTTCTGGCCTAGCCTGCCCTGTCCATTGGCTGAACTACCAGCAAAGTCTGGGTAGCAGCATCTTGGCATCTTGTTGAGGACAAGTCTGTAAAACACAGCAGAACAAAGCTTTTCCTTTTTCCCCCTTAGGCTATTTTGTCCTTCAGTGCTGGAAGATCACCTGGAAATGGGGTGGATTTGATCTCACATTCATTGGTATTAATCAGTTTGGCCCCATGTCCTTTTTTTGCCTTGACTCCCATCAGCAGTTTGATGGAAAGGTTTGAATCTTTGATACCTAAGGGGATTGCTTTGTGTTTAAAGAGCCAACAGAGCAGGCTTAAATACCAGCTTAAAAACTACAGCAAGAGGTCTTTGGACAGCCAGATAGTATTGGCTTGGAAATGGGCTGCAGTGTCTCAATGGAACAAATGAAGATCCAGTTGTTTTTAATAGCAGTGCAGCATGTTCTAGCTTTTCAGACTTGTTTGATTTAAATTAATGGTAGTTTAACTAGTGTTAAATTGCCCTTATAAGCAGAAAGAACATTTTGTGTGTAATCAGATGGAAGAAGGGGAGGAAGCTTCCCCACCTTTATTTATTTTTTTTTCCTATGGAGAAGATGCACTTTGTGTGCTTCAGTTTAATTCCTGGTTGGAGGTCTGGTCTGATGAAGTAGCAGAGAGCCGTCAGCCCCCGCTGCGCGTGTGAGTCCCTGCTGTCTCTGAGATGCTGAGGCCACGGGGTGGCTGCTGCCGAGGGCTTGCTGTGCAGCAGGGGTTGGGATGTCTGGCTCCAGCGGCTGTGGGAGGAGCTCTGCTCCACACCTGGGAGGAGTTACAGAGCAGCACTGGCTGTGGCTGCCTTACAGGGCCTGCCCAGGGTGTCCAAGGGTGTCCCAGAGGCCGGGAGGCTCCTTCCCTGCTGGGCACAGCTGGCAAGCACAGCTTTAGAGTTCTGAGCTCCCCTCGGGGCTATGCCTGCCCAGTCACTGCAGCAGCAGTGGCTCTGCCAGCAGAGCTGTGCTGCTGTGGGGGCTGCACCAGAGCAGGGCTTCCCTTCACGAGCCCCGCAGCTAAACAGGTACACAGTGATAACAGCATTAAAATAGGGATTAAAAAATGGAAGGTGAAGCAGCAGCTAAGCTGGCTGTCTAGCTCAGCTTGCTGAACTGATAAAAATTTACTTATTTCTTCAGCTAGTGTGGGGCTGGGTTAATTTCCTGCTCGTTTGGCGAACTGCTAATTCTCAGAAGAGCCAGACTCTTCTGGCTGGGAGGAGCAGGGGTGAGGCTGTCTTTTCTGGGGGCTCAGTTGCAACAGGAAGGCCTCTGAATGGAGGTTTTTGGATTGCCATACACAACTGTTTGCTTCCCTGAGGGGGGTCTCAGTCTCTGCAGCGTTTGTGCTGAGTGCTACTGGCAAGCCTGACCAAGGAAATGGTTTTCTCCTTCTCTGCTGGAAGTGTCAACTTTGAATAGCTGGTGCCAGGAGAAACCCAGATCAGCTGTAGTTTGGGTCTAGCTAGAATTAGTGGTCTAGCAAAATTTAATTCTGTAGCAGAAAAGATCTGAGGGAACATTTAAAAAAAAATGTGGGCCTTTTAATTGAATTAAATATTAATATGGGTAGTGCAATCAATGCTTTATTGATTGCATTAGCCGCAATAATGTTTAATTCAATAAGTCTGCAGTGCTGGATCTTTTTCTCCCCCTGCGCACCAAGGGAATGCCATATGCTCTGCCTGGCTGTGTCCCCCAGGCTTGTTCTAGGAGAGCAGGAGATGATGGGATTGGGAGAGGGCAAAGGCACTAGGCTGTGCTCTGGGGTGAGCTGCTTTGTGTGCCCTCAGATTGGCTGCCTAAAGCCAGGGTTACCTGCATGGCTGGATTCAAACCAGCTGCTCTTAGTGGCATACATAATTTGTAAAGCCCTCTCACAAACAATATTGTTATTCATGCAAATGCTGCCCCTGACCCCTGTGTGCTTTGCTTCTGGAGCCTGTGCCCGATGCAATGCTTCATTCCTGCTCTCAGCAGTTGAGTCTCAACAGCTTGTGTCTGTCAGAATGGGAAGATTTTCTACCCTAAGCTCACTAACGTGCTTCTGAAGAGGTGCCAGGTTCTGGTTTTAAACCCAGCCAAGCTTGAACAATTTTATCTGTGGTTGTAGGCAGAAGGCTTTTATTAAATTGAAGTCACAGTTTTGTTTAACTGCAAAATTGGAGGCAGATGTTCTCCCCAGCTCAGTCCACTCACAGTACAAGGTTTCTGGTCTCTGGTTCTTTCCTCACTGTGTACCTGTTGCACAAGGTGTGGTAAAAACATCTGGGAAGAGCCTGGAATAAACATTTGGGGATTTTCCAATGATGGCTTTTTGTGGCCTCTTTCAAGAGTGCTTGATGAAAAAGACCTTGACTCAATAAGGAGAGATGGAGTTAGAATTAGCCTACACAGAATTAGCAACTGCTGCAGTGTCTGGGGCTCAGAAGTAGCCTGTCCCTACCTAGGCTCGGGTCTTGGAAGCTACAGATTTGGTGTTCCAGCCAGCAGGACACCAGCCTTGCCCATGGAGCTGGCTGGGTGCTTGGGCCTACCCTGCACCCTGCGACAGCGTGGGACATGCAGGCTTTTAGCAGCTGTGGTCACTGAGGAGATTCTCACCAACAGGGGGAGAAAGTGGGGGGGAGAAAGGGAGAAAAGGTCAGGATTTGATTTGGTCTTGTTGCATTCCATCTACATTTGTCAAATCCAAGGAAAAGCCCATAACCTTGCTTTTACTTCCTTCTTAAAGGGCCCATGTGTTTCAGCCTGAAGTCTTATTAGCGTGCAGGGAATCTGGATGCAGAAAGGACAGGCACAGTGAGCTCAGCTGCAGTCAGCCACACATCAGGACCAGGTTTGGCACAGCCTTATATTATGCCTTGGTTTTGAGAGCCTGCAGTCAGGTACTCTTAAGGAGGATTTGGACTGAAAGACAGGCTGTGAATGCAGAATGCAGCTGTAGCTCCCAAACTCATGCGTGAGTGAGTAACTGATCAGATGCAGCAGCTCCTGCTGTGGTTGAGCTGCTGTGGTTGTGGCACACTAAGATCCACAAGCTGGAAGGAGCCACAGTTCCTACTGAAGGCCAGGCAAGGCAGTACTGGCTCTGGATCAGTCTCTGGATGGCACCACAGTGACCTGTTAAATTGGGGATGGCACTTGCACTACAGGGGTGAGCAGTAACATTTGACCACGGTAGGCAAACACACCTGAGTGCAGCGGGGAGAGAGGCTCTAACCAGGCCTGGGGATGTGCTGGATAGTCCCACACATAATTAGTGCACATAAACGTAACTGTCTTTGTGTATTAAATGACAGTACTCACTTCTGGTCTCATTCCTTCCCTTTTTTCCTCACATCACTGAAAAAAAACCACTTAAGTCTTACCATTTCAAAGCAGAACACACAGCAAGCAAAGAAATCCTCAAATAAAGGCATTTGAGGCTGTTTTGTCTCTTCATTGCCATGGTCATCCTCACCTCTTCTGTTCCTGCTCTATGCTGTGTCCAGGCTGCTCCTGGTATTTCTTTCATCTTCAAACAGATGATCTTAAAAAAAGATAATTTTGTACCTGCTGGAGGAGGGAAATAATTGTTTTGGTGCTGCCCAGGCCAGCACAAGAACTTGGGAAGGAGCTCATGTGTTGCACTGCCCATCAGCATTTGTGTGACAATGGAAGAGGTTTTTTACAGGGACTTCACAGCTCTGCAACAAAACTCCCCTGCTAAAGAGGCAGCTGCAAACTCACTTTCTGAGTTTTCACCTCTCTAGACCCTATTCTGCAGGATTCCTCTGCCCAAAGCAAATTGGAGAGCTCTCTTGGATCATCTTGCAACCACCTTTGCATGGGTTCCTGCTGTGCCCACTTCAGGATTTTAGACTTATTCCCTGCGTTACAGCAGTTCCACATGCGGCTTCCCAGGCGTTTCCCTCTAATGCATTCTGCATTAGTAGCTGGTATCAGGAAATCTAGTACCAAAAGGTTAATGTACATCCATTAGTCCTCTTTCCCCCCTTCTTCTTTATGTGCTAGTAGAAGACAACCAATTCCATTAAATACATTAGGTCTGGAAAGGGTCTGGAAGCACTTGAAATCTGCCTCTGCAGAGCTGTGGGGCTATTAGTACTGTCCTGTCCAAGCACTGCGGGTAAAGTGGGATTTGCAGATGTAGAATGATACCTTTCAGGTGTTTTCCAGCCTCCACAACCTTTCTCTTCCTCTTAAAAAGATCTGGGGTTTTGGAGACCTTCTCAGTTACTTGCTTGGCATCTCTCCCTTCTGTGTGCTCTCTCAGCTATGGGCAGGATAAAGGCGGAGGGATGTCAGGGAAGTTGAGATGGTTGTGTGGGCAGCTGAGCTGACTTTGACAGCCAGACTATTCCTCCAGCTGCAGCAAGTGGTTTTCTCCCTCCTCCCCCTGAAGCCAGCATGACAATTTCTGTCCCACTAATTAGAATAAAACTGAACCCTGTGAGTATCTCATTGCATTCTCTGACCTGAATTTTAGACAAGGTCAAGCTGTTTCA
Source organism: Rhipidura dahli (assembly GCA_013399225.1). NCBI lineage: Eukaryota > Metazoa > Chordata > Aves > Passeriformes > Rhipiduridae > Rhipidura > Rhipidura dahli. The sequence goes on along the minus strand of VXAC01007218.1, from coordinate 1,161,241 downwards.
GTGAAAAAAATCTATTACTCTAACAATCCCAAGTGGCAAGTGGGAGGGCTGGAGGGGGACTGGCTGTTTTGCCTCCTGATGTGTTTATGATTTGAGGAGCTTGCCACATTCTTTAACTGAAACCTTATGTTCTAGCAGAGCAGACCTTTGAAAGTCAGTAAATTGGGTTGTGATGCTGTAATGCCTCCTGTCTCTGTGTGTATTGGGTTTGCACAGCAAGGCTTTGGGAGCAGGAGAAGCTGCTGGAAGGCCCCCCAGGAAGGAGCAGCAGAGAGAGCGTGTGATGCACTGACTGCAGCCCCATTCCCCAGCCCCCTTTGCCACTGGGGGAGAGGAGGTAGACAAAAAACTAATCTCTACTGAAGGGTCAGTGACACAAAGATTTTTAGGTGAAATGGGGGCATCCAAAGCAGGGTGCATGAGCAGCTCTGGGCGTGCAAGTTCAAATGTAGCAGAATCATGGCCAAAAGAAAAGAAAAAAAAATCCCATGGGCTTTAATTTCACTTAATGAGAAACCATTCACAGTGTTCCATTTCTGATCCATATCTTTCCATTCCTATTCTAATGGTAATTACTGTAGCAGTTTATTAACAAAGAAATCATTTGATAGCTTTCACATGATCCCATACTTCAAGTATCTAACAACCTATTGATTTGATAGCTTGGCAGCATTCCTGATTGAGGAGCTGGAGCTTGATTTTTTTAAGCACTTTGATCATCTCACATACAAAGGATAATTATTTTTCTGGTTGAAACATAGGCTGGATTGCAGAACGATGGAGTCTGCAGCATGTCCTTGTGTGGGATCCCTGCTGTACCCACAGTGAGAGAAAGCAATGTCTGTGCTATTGTAGAGGGCTGGATTTCTGATCCCTGAGTTACTGCAATCAGGTGTGCAACACACCTGCAGAGAGGTAATTGCAGTATTTGTCACTGCTGTGTGTAATTATGCTGCCCAAAGAGCTGTGGATTCCCCATCCCTGGCAGTGTCCAAGGCCAGGTTGCATGAGGCTTGGAGCAACCTGCTCCAGGGGAAGGTGTCCCTGCCCATGGCAGGCGGTGGAACAAGATGGGCTTTAAGTTCCCTTTCAACCCAAACAATTCTATGCTGATTCTTTGACATCTTTATGGAGGGTTTTGTGTTTGCACCTGTATGCCCTGCTCTCCTGGGCCCCAGGTGCTGCATGGAGCAGGTTTTGCAGTGGCAATGCATCTTGGCAGCCCTCGCTCATGCTGCAGACTCATGGCACTGCTGGTTGATTCTCCCCCCCTGCTCCCACTTTCTGAATGGTTTCTCACTTTTTCAAGGTGCCTGGTGAAGTTTCCCTGGACAGCAGTTCACACTGGGACAGAAGACCAGGATACTGCAGGAGCTCCCGGAGGGCTGTGCAATTTGTGAGGGGGGAGTCTGCTAGAGCACACAAGACCAGACCTGTGGTCCTGCCCCTCAGAGACAACCAGCAGCCAGTCTGCACTGTACAAATAAGGTTGTGGTTCTGGGAGCAGTGTGTGGCATAGGCTGCTTGTGTACGTTGCTGTCATGCTTTTTGTGGACTTCTTCAGATTGTTCCAAATTGTATTGGAAGCCAATGTGGGAACTGTGTTTCTGCTGTTCAGTGGGGAAGCTTGCCTAGAAAGAGGTCCAGCTAATTCAGCCGGTAGGTTTGGATCAAATGCCTTTAGTGACATCATGAGCCCTTCTGAAAGGAATGAGGGGAAGAAAATATATGGAAGCAATTTGCTGGAAGTTTTCTCATGCAGGTTTGGAAAAAAACAGAAACATTTGACCTCCATGAGGAGAATCTGCCACCTGTGTCCTCTCAGGGCATTTTATGCACATGACCCAGATGGGTCCCTGAACTGGTTGGTTAATAATTCATATACTTCTGGAGCAGCCTGGATTAATCATGCAATGCCCAGGTGACCCTACAACCTGTTGGGAATAAGGTGCTGGGAGAACTTGAATTACATGTTGGTCATTTTCTCATCTCATATATCACAGACTGAAAGCTTTATGACTTCAGAGCTTACTGTATTAATTTTATGCATGAGTGCTTTATTTTTGCCATATGAGATATATCACTGGCTTACTAGAGCAAAATATCATTAGACCTAGAAAAGGATTTGGTCACTTAAACTTTGTCACCAAGGATCATTGCACACAGATTATGTAGGGCTGTACTGTGCCATTTCTCATGTGTTTATTAAGTGATTATAAATATCCAGCTGCATGCCTTGGGGGGACACTTGAGATCTGTGACTGCAGTAACATTTCATTTAGAAAGGTGGCACACATGCAGTGATTTGTGCCTTGGCAGGGCCCATCAAAGGGTTTGCCTGGTGAGGAGGTCTGTTCCACCTTATGGAGCTCTCCATTGTTTTTTGGGATCGATCACAGGTCGGATCCGATGTCTCAGAGGTCCTTTCCAACCAAAATGATTCTGTGATTCTGTTATTATCGTGCATTTTCTGACACCCTGGTGGCTGGCCAGGATCTTGAGACACCCAGGCTCCAGCCCACGCCAGAGCCCTTGAGTTAATCACATCAAAGTACTTTGGCTGCTTTGTTTTTCCTTCATCTCAGTTCAGGATGTCAGGCTTGAAAACACCACAAACTTCTCAGAAGTGCTGAGCCTACAGTGTTCATTGTTTCAATAATAATGAATGGAATTTTTATATGAACCCATAAAATACAGCTGTTCACCCTGAACACTCAACCTTCTTCTGCACAAGCCATTTACTGGCATGAGGTGATAGGACAAGGGGTGATGGCTTCAAACTGACAGGGGGAAAGTTAAGATTAGAGTCAGGAATAAATCCTTTTCTGTTGAGGCCCTGGCACAGGGTGCCCAGAGAAGCTGTGGCTGCCCCTGGATCCCTGGAAGTGTCCCAGGCCAGGTTGGACCGGGTTTGGAGCACCGTGGGATAGTGAAAGGTGTCCCTGCCCACAGCAGGGGAGTGGAATGGCTGTGGAATGAGATGGGCTTTAAGGTCCCTTCCAAGCCAGGCCATTCCATTTCCCAGAGTCAGAAGCTGTGCAGGACCACAGCTGCCCAGCCCAGAGCTCTTTCACTCCTCAGCCACCAGGACCAAAGAACAGCTCACATCTCCAGACTTCCCTTTCCATTTGCTGCCAAGACTGCCAGCAACCTGATGCCTCGAGTCAGGTTTTCCAAAGTGCTGTGGCCTCCTCACTCACTGCAATAGATTTTATTTTCCACAAAAAATTAACTTGTAAAGCATCTGCAGGAGAGCTGGTAAAGGCTGGGCCTATTCTGGAAATGGATGCTTCTTTATGTCCCTTCTTTTCCTGTAAAATTTTATATTAAAATGTTTCCTGCTGGGCATGTAAAGCACAACCTGGAAATGTAGCTGTTCTCCATTTCTGGATTTCCACTTATAACTGAACAACTCAGGCCCATCTTTGATTCAGTGATCCACAGAAGAAAAAACAAACCTGCTATCTGCCTCTTAAAAGTTAATTAATGCTTCCATGATTCACTAATGAAAAAGACCAAAATGAGAAATAGGTGAGCAGTAAAGAGCTGCATAAATTCACCAACAAAGCTGACAGAAGCCTGCAATTGTGTTCTGAGCCTGAGAACATGAAGAAATGGGGTTAAAATTATTTGTGACCAGGAGAAGGAAGAATTTCCTTCTGTTACATGACTGCATGTAACTTTTATTAGTTTGATGATGTACAGAGGGACTATTTCTCTTGGAAATGGCTTTTTGGTTAACATTTCATTTTCTTCCCCAAAGTTAGCTCTCTTGCAGTAATATGAAACACAGCTCCCTGCGATTTCCTAGCCCCCAACTTTATTAACAGCACTTGTTGTCATTGCAAATGATCTATTTCAGGCCAGGCCATAAAGCTCTTGTTTTGCAGGTGAGCGAGCCCTCGCCCTTTATCGCACAGCATTTCCACAGCGGGGCAAGGATGACAAATTGGTTAATAAAAAATAGCAAGAATAAAACTCATAATAAGTTACAATGATAGTTACATCACTTTAATACCAGCTGCTTCTCTTTAGGAATCTGAGGCTGTGCACTAATTTAATATCACTAAATTGTACTGGCTTTAGGCATGATCTGTCCCGATACTGCATTTCCAGCCATTGTCACTTCAGTATTACTCAGTGCATCCAAATAACACCTGGAAAAGAACCAAGGTCACTTCTATTTGCAAAAGGCACAGGTTTCCCAGGTCTGAGAGGTGGTGCAGATTACCTGGCAGTGGATTGAGATACCTTTATCACCAAATAGATATGAGAAAATCAGATGGAGTGGCCTTTTGCCATGGGAATAATTTCCTGTGGGGAATGGAGCTTTTAAGATCATGTCTTGGGAATGGGGAGAGATTCCTAGTGTTGTTGCTGAATGTAGCATCTTCTCATGAGGCCCTTAAATGAGCATCTTCTCATAAGGCCAGTTTTTACCCCTGCATCCTCTCCCAGGAGCAGGTTTGGGTCCAAATTTCTGTTTGTTTGAAGGGAATGTGGCTCAGTTGTTCTCATGTTTCTTTCTTTTCACATTTTCTAGCCTGCTTGGTTTCTCTTTTTAGAGGTAACAGAAAGGCTGTGATGCCTCAAGGCTTCCCTCCTGCCCTGTTGCCCACTGGTGGCCCCTGCACAAGGAGGCAGCAGAATCTTTGCTATGTGTTATGTTCTTCAGGTGTTTTTATTCTCAAAAGAGTGTTTTTAGTTTCAAAACCTAAAGCCAAATGCCCTGGTTGGGTAGCACTACTTGAAGAGTGTGTCTGACAAAATGACAGAACCAGTCTGTGGTGTGGGTGGATTTCTCAAAGCCTCTCTGTGCCCCGCTCAAGGTTAGAGGTGCAAAGAGCCCAGCCTGGGCAGTGACACTTCCCCTGCTGGGGTAACTCCTTCAGAGGATGCTTCAGTGGTCAGGAAATCAGGTGTGCATCCACCTAAACTTCTATTTCTATGCTGACCTAACCTGCAAGATCTTGTCTCCCATTTGGGAATTTCTTATTTCTGCTCTTAACATGATTTCACAGAAAAAAAATTCCTGTGTTTCTGCTCCAAGGCATCCCACTCACGGGTAGTAGACAAACACTGGGGGAGTTTTGGCCTAGGAAATGATGGCTTTGGTTTGTGATCCACTTTCTTAAATCCAGAAGGATGCAGAGAGGTAGGACTGCAAATGGAGCTTTGGTCCCCACACTCCAGCTGGCTGGACACCAGCCTTGGATCTTCTCAGAAGCATCCAAGAGGAGCAGGCAGGGCAGCCCCATGGTCTCATGGCATTTGTGCCATGATTTTAAGAATTGTCTTCCCCTAAGTGCCTCCTGCTCCCTTGCCTGAGGCACCTGTGCCTCCTTCCATTTATTGATTTTCACGCTGCTGACAAAAGCAGCGGGATTTAGGATGTTTTTTAGGAGGGCTTAAATATCCCATGGAGCTTCACAGCATGATAACAAGCACACTTTATCATCCAGGCACGTCTCCATTTGCTTTCGTTTGATGCTGGCGGGGCAGGGAGGGGCAGTGCTGCCGTTTGTTTGGAAATGCAATTAGCCCAAGTGCGCAGGCCCGCGGCCAGCCTGGAGGTTAACCTTCAATCCAGGGAAAGTTAGGGGAAATTTAAAGCCATCTGCAGCTCCAATAGGTCCCCACACAGCCCTTTGGCTCACAGTTTCTATTCGTGCCAATAAAGTGTGAGAAGATCCGCAATACAATGGGAAATTGCTTCTTTGGGTATCACAGTATCTTGACTTAGAAGTGCTTTAACCTTGGCCTCATGCTTCCTGTGGGGCCTGTTGGCTGTGCTGCAGAAGTGCCGACACCAGCCAGGAACGTATAGGATTTTCCATCTGAGTAAAATTAAACCCCGAAACCTTTACCATCCTCTCGATGCCAGACATGCTCTACCTGCATTAACTTGAGCTTAATGGACTGCAAAATGAGCCTTTCAGCATGTATGGGAGTGGATTATTTGCAGGAGAGCAACTTGCTCACATTTTTATCTCTTCCCTTTCCCAAAGCTTTTGTCCTTTGGAAAAAAAAAAAAAAAAAGAGAAAAGGCAAATACAGCCAAATTATAGGAAGAGAGTCAGGCCCTAGGAAGTCCAGAAAACTGCTTGGGCAAGGCAGAGGGTGCATCCACCAAGTCAGGTAAGTAATGAAAAGAGCAATGACTACTGCTCCTGGTCTCTTAAACCAAACTGATGTTCATCAGCCAAGTTCTTGGCGGCAGTGTTGGGGATGGTACAAACACTCTAGGCCACACTTTTCAGCACACCAGATGAACTCCTCACCCTGGCTTTATTGCAGCCTTTCCCAAAGTCCTCCAGGGTAGGACCTGAGGCTGCAAAAGACAGAGCCTGCTGGTGGTGGGATCTTCCTGTCTGCAGTCTCCCACTGTTGCACAAGGGGTGATGGTTTTACACGAGGAGGGTCAGTTTATACTGGATATAAGGAAGATGGTTTTTGCAGTGAGGGTGGTGAGGCCCTGGCACAGGTTGCCCAGAGAGGTGGTGGCTGCCCCATCCCTGGAAACATTCAAGGCCAGGTTGGATGCAGCTCTGAGCTCTTTCCCTCCTCATTGCAGGGGGGTTGGATTAGATGGATTTTAAAGGTCCCTTCCAACCCAAACTATTCTGTGAGTCCATGCCCATCACACACCATTTGGAAGGACAATGTAAAGCCTGGTGAGCCCCCTTTTTCACCTGCTTCCTTGGAGTTTTACCTTCCAGATTTACAAGTTTTTTTTTTTCCCCAAACTCCCTAGGCTTGGATTTGGCTGTCTGTCCAAACACAGAGCCAAGCCACTGCTGGAATACCTGAAGAGACAGTCCCTGTGGGCAACAGGATAATCCCTATGCACAGCCAGGAGGGAGAGTGGGCTAGTGCTTTCTCTTCAAACTTTCATGGGTTATCACTGTCAGGAGAACAGCAGCATGGAACATTGTGTGTTTAATGACCAAAAGTACCTTCACTGTGTCCTTCCCTGTGCCAGATGCCTTACACTCTAAATGAGGGTCTTTAATAGTAACATTAATTATTACTGAAATCCTGCTTTGTCCCACTGAAACAAGTCTAATAGCTCACACTTGCTCTTCCTCTCTCCCCGTCCTTTCCCCAAATCACTGTCTCCTGTATCTGATGCCAACATCAGAAAGGCTTCTTTCACCTGACTCGTTGGGCCCCCAGCATGGGCTGGTGTACAGAAAAGGTCAGGCACAGGTCCCAGCGCCAGGGCTGCTCCATGAGCTGAGGAGTGGGAAGGCTGTGTTGGGAAGGATGCCCTGAAGCTGTCAGAGGGGGTCACTTGGTGCTGCTGTACCTGTGCTCTTGCCTGCTTTTGTGGGAAGCCCAGTGCCAAGAAAATAGCAGCTCGCAGTTTCCAGGGATGCAGATAACTAATTTAAATAATTAATTAATTAAATGCAGACATCTCTTCCCGGTGAGGGAGGTGAGGCCCTGGCACAGGGTTGCCCAGAGAAGCTGTGGCTGCCCCTGGATCCCTGGAAGTGTCCAAGGTCAGGTTGGACACTGGGGCTTGGAGCAGCCTGGTCTGGTGGAAGGTGTCCCTGCCCATGGCAGGGGGTGGGATGGGATGATTTCTAAGATCCCTTCCAACCCACACCACTCCCTGATTCTATGAAATAGTGGCCCCAGGGGAGCCAGCACAGCCAGAGGACAGGAACTTCTGAGAAAGGAGAGGCTTCATCTGTCTTTTGAGCAGCCCTTGGTAAGACCCAGCTGCCTGCCCAAAAATGAGGCCCTCTCTGCAGATGGGTGCAACCATCACCTGTCCTGTCCCCAGGGACGAGACCAGTCAGTGCTGGCAGGGACACCATCTCGTTCTGTGCCATCCCAAAGCAGCCTGGCTTAGCTTTCTCGTTGGGTTTTGTCTTTCCTTCAGATTTCCTAGAGTGTAATTATCCCTTTGTCTGCGTGGGGCTGAGTGGGGGCATGAACTGGCATCTTCTGAGATCAGAGTTATTTAGGTAATGGAGTTAGTAATGGTAAAAAGATATTTTCTCTTTAAAAAAAAGGATCTGTATCTGCAAATACAAATAAATCTGTATGGTATATTAGATGGCCCTTTAAATGTTCCAACCCAAACCTTTCTAAGGTCCTAAATATATAAATACAGGCACTTCCTTTCCATGCCTTTCATCCCCTGTGTTTTAAAAGCTAAGCTTCCACACTGCATGGAAGGTGGATTCTTGCTAAATTTTTCATTTTCTCTATTGACTTGCTGTTGCAAACCCATGTCCTTTTGCTATGTAAAGGGCATTCATTTGCCATATATCCACATGGGCCCTCTTTCCCCTTTAACAACCACCAAAGAGAAACACTTTATTGCTCTTGCTGTGCTGGAATCTGGATTTGCTCTTTGCTTTTACCTCTAGCAGAGCTGTGGCTGGATGAGGGTTGCTGCAGTGGATTTAGCATCCAGGGAATGGTCACCAGGGCACTCAGCTTATTATTGCCACTGAAGTTACTATCTGCTGCTGGCTCAGGAGCACTCGTAGGATGGGGAGTACCCTCCAGTCTTAGCCTGGTTTGGAGTCTGCTTTGCAGCTTCCTGGGGGAGAAGGACATTGCCCTGCTGTGCTGCGGAGCTGACTCTATCCCTCTGGGGTGTACAGGAAATACTTCTGTAATTATAAAACAATCTTGACTAATGGCATATTAATGTAGTTAATTAATTAATGTAGGGAAGGGTGATGCTCCTGGGATGGGCTTCCCCACTGCTAGGAGGAGGAGGGAGCTGTTCACAGCTGCTGCATCTGGGGGGCAAAAGATGTCATCACATCAGGGAGGCTTGAGTGTAAGAACCCCAAGAGGATGGGCTTTTTCTGACTCTGGGTCTGTTTCTTCTGCAAAATTCACTGTTGCTTCTGCTGAAGGTGTTGCCTCTGAGCTGTCCCCTCTCTGACCTGCTCTTTTGCTCCAGTTTGAGTCCTTTTGGCTCCCTCTTCTAGCCACATCTCCTAGGCTGTCCTGTTTCTATCTCCCCTCATTTTTCTAACCCATCAACTCTACCTTCCCCTACATTCTGCCCTACCAAGGCAGTTCCCTGCTCTTCTCTACCCCTCAGCATCTTCCCTTGCCTTTATCCACCTTCTCTTCTCCATCTCCCACAAATACCTGTTGTATTTTCAGGAGTGCCATCCTGGGGGCGTGGGGAGGATGGTGCCCATGGAGAAGGTTGTGCTCCCCCATCTGATAACATATGTATCAGGCACCTTTCCCTTTAGCTGGCAGCCTCTGGAAGCCCAAGATGAACCTTTCAACAAGATTAAAGAGATGGCATTAATTGCTATCGATCACGGGTCAACAAATTAAATTGCATCTGCAACTGCATCTCTGAAAGGTCTAAATGAGAAGAGTAGTTAATGGGTCTGGCTGGTCCAGAGCTCTGATTAATTAAAGGCAGAAATGAACTACAACATTAAAAAAAAAAAAAAAAAGAGAGATTGGAAGAAATTGGGATGAGGATGAAATAGGACAAAATTCTGTAGGGTATTTGGAGAGTGCCTGATGGGATTTCAGTTCTGGATCCACACTGGCCTGAGAGAGGCTGATGGGAAGCAGTGCTGGTGGCCATGGTTTTTGGGGCTACTGGCACTCCCAGTGCTGTGGAAACACTGCCCACTTCTGACTGGCAACTCTTCCATGTCAATAGTGGAAGTTTTCCTAGAAAATGATCTGTGCCCTTCGCTTCTCCCCGTGGTCCCAGACCGTGTCCCACTGACGCCCTGGTGTGTGGGGAGAGCTCTGGATCCCTCAGTGGGACTGTGTCTGACACTGCTGGATTTGGGGGAATAAGACCCCTTCTACAGTCTGAGCCATGGAGACCTTGCAGACACATCCAGGATGGGATCTGCAGGGCTTTCCCTCATGTGACCCAGAGCTTGCTCCAGCTCCCTGTGCGGGGTCAAGGGGTTCCCCTCCATCTGCCTCTTTTTCCCATTTGTTTTTAGACAAAGTGCCCTGAAAGAGTGAAGGGCAAAAACCCGAGCATTCTCATGTTCCTTAGCAATCCCATGCCAATCCCACGCTCTTCCCATGCCAATCCAGCACCACAGCATCCCAGTGGCAGCTGGGACAAAAGTACTCCTGGGTGGGAATAAGGGTGCTGCTGTGATTCCTTGGGAAATAATGAAGTAGCACAGCATGGAATGGAGATGGTGCTTAATTAATAACGAAGAAAATAATAATATGTGGCACGTATAGTGCTGTACTTGTTCCAAGCACTGTACAAACATTAACTACAGTAATTAAGCTGTAATTAATTAGAGTAACTACTAATCAGTGTAAATAATGATGCATCTGGAGGTACCAAATGGGGTTTGTGAACTGAAAGCAAATTTCCATGTTCAGGAAATGGCATCAAATATAAAATGGCACCACTAAAAGGCAAAAGCAGATGGAAGTTAGAGTGAGAGTCCATGGCAGCTCCCCAAACGGGAATCCTGGTTTGGCACAGCAAAGCTGGTGTACTGAGTTACTGCTGGGACACTCCATGAGCAACCCATCCCATCCATGGGATTCTCATGGCTACTTCCAGGCTCCAGGCCTGCTCTTCCCACCCCAGCTGCATTCACCAACGCTGTAAAGAGACAGGGACTGGAGCAAGGGATGAGATAGGGAACTGGGAGCATGTGGGCTTGATGAGCAGCAGAGTAAAATACACCACAAATATATAATTTTGGGGTTTTTTTGCTGGTTCACATACTTTATATTTAACAAAATAATTTTTTAATAATATAGTCTTTTACACATCAAATATTGTTTCTAGAACCCCTCCCTCCCATTTTTACAGATCTTTTTTTTTTTCTCACTAGTTTCAGGCACACTATTGTTTGAAGTTTTGAAACTGGATAGTCATTGACAGGCAACAGCTTACGAAGAAATGTGGCGATGACGTCTCTAATGGTACCAGCTCAGCCTGCAGGGAGCAAATGCTCAGCCACAGGACAGCAGTTGCTGTGCTAAGTGCTCCTCCCACCCCTGCCCTTCAGAAAAACGGGGAAGAAATAAAAGTATAAAGGCAACAGTGTGTATAAACTGAGCCCAATGTGCTGATCTGCTTCGGTGAGGATGCTGTGGGGAGGATTTGCTGCTGTCAAGAGCAGGTGCTGGACTGGAGTCTGAACAAAATAAGCACCACCACCCTCATGGCCTTGACCAAAAAGCAGGGAACCAAGCGTGGACAGTGATGGGAAAGGCCTCTGCCCTCGCCTGGGCAGGCAGGGCAGGGAGATGACATTGGTGGCTTTTCTTTCACAGTATCACTTGGAAGCTGCAGCCTGAGAAAGCAGGAGGTACCAGTGCTGGAAAGCCTGATGGGGACCCTTGGCTGCTGGGGGTCCATGGGGACCTCTGCTCTGACAGGCAGGCACAGAGAGCAGCTGCTTTCCAGAGAGCCTTGCCAGGAGCCCAGCCCAGCAATGCTGTACCAGGGCTTGCTTTATCCCTGGCAGTGTGGATGCTCCCAGGGAGAGCCATAGCAGCTCCCTCCCACTGTAGCAAAGGGTCTTATCTACCAGCTGAGCCAGTTTAGTGCTGCCACAGCTGTGGGACATTGCTGGAAACCTCCAGAGTGAGGTGATCCCATATTTTAACTGTGCCCTGCTGTTGCTGAAGGCAATGGAATATTGCCCTTGGCTCCAGCAAGAGCAGGCTTGGGATGGGACAAGGCAGGTGAGCACATGCTCAGCCTGAGAAACAGGAACAGGTGGGGCCCTCTTCCCTCTGCTCCACCACTGCTGCCCCAGCCAGGAATCAGAGACAGATGTCACTTTCATGGAGCACCTTCTGGTTGGGTGCCCCAGCCTGCCCATGCTCTGCTCCCATCAAGGTCACGGTGACTGTGTAGGTGTTTTCAACTTTATTGTCCCCACTCAGTGGAGAAAGTGTAACACAGATACAGCTTTGTGTCTTGGCTGTCCGGTCTATACCTGTGCATCTACCTCAGTCCTGCTGCAGGTTACATTCCAGTTGGGTTTTTTTTTAACCCCCCATCCCTTTCCATTTCTACCTCCCTCCTGTCCTTAGTGCCATCTGCACTTACAGACACAATAAAAATGCTCCATCTATTGCTCCACTCATAGCTGTATTGTCCCGATGATCCCAGCCTAGGAAGAGGCTTTAAAAAAAAAATTATAATAGCAAAAAACCCTCAAATAAATAAATGTGAAAAACCCCACGACCCACACTTTAGAAAGTGAGAGCAGTGAATCGATCGGTGCCTCAGAGGCATCACCAGGCCAAGAACGTGCGCGGGCCATTTTCCTGCTCTCCTCCCCCAGTCCGAGCAGCGCGTCTCCACCGAGCACTGGTGACTACAACAGCAGAGCAGGCACCTGGACACCGGGAACAGAGTGAGTAAAGCGGGAGAGGAGGCAGGGGGCACGGGGAGACCCTTCCCCACTGGTACCGATCTCTGCTTGTGTGGCACCCTTGGAGGGCTTGCTGGTGACCCTGCTGCAGCTGGCGGGAGGTTGGACGCATGGGCAGCATTCCTTTGTCACCATCATCATCGCCATCACCATGAGCGGGTTGTTGGCCAGGGGGTGCTGCTACAGAGCCTGCTTGCCCTGGCACTCGCGCTTGGAGCACTGCGCCGGCTTCCACCAGTCCCCGTTGTGGCAGTGGCAGATGTTGCAGTCGTCCACCTTCACCTCGATGCCTGCGGGAATTATCGTGGTGCCCGCAAAGCAGTTGGGACCTGTGGAAACACGGGGGTGACAGGATAAATACTCTGTGTTTGGACTGGGGGCAGCAGCTCTGCTCTAAGCCTGGGACAGGCAGGCACCCAGTGCCAGCCCCTTGCTGTGCTCTGACCATGCTGCTGCCACTGCTGCTGAAATCTGCAGCAGTGCTCCCACCTTGCTCAGTGCTGAGCCTTGGACCCACAGCAATCCTTTCTCTCATTTTTTGGTTGCCCTCAGGCCCTAAAGAGGAAAAAAATGCCTTGACACTTTCCTCTCTGTTTCTGCACCCAGCCCCTAGAACAATGGTATTTCCACTCAGCTTTTTCTACTCAGTTAACCACTAATTTAATACCTCTTTCTCCTTACATTTTGGCTGCAAGATGGACAAGACCATGAGGACAAGCATGAGGACACAGCCCAGCCTTCACTGCTCCAGCTGGGTCAGCCTGCAGGGAGCTGCAGGGAACGGAGCCAATTCATCCCCTAGGGCCATTGGCAGCCATGCTCCAATACCACCTAACACCGAGGACCTCCAACAGCTTGGAGCTATCAACCATAAATGATTTATTGCATCACCTCTCAAATAAGCTTTCTGATAAAAGCTGGGGTTTATTTCCTCAAAGATAATTCCTTTAATCTGCTTATTATTGGTTTTGGTCCTTTTTTTTTTTTTTGGCTTCTTTATTACACAATATCAAAGCTGATCAGCAAGTCAGCAAGGATCTTATTTCCCAGTCACAGAATGGCTGGGTTGGAAGGGACCTTAAAGCCCCACAAATATCCACTGCCCATCTGTCTTTCTGCAAGCTCTCCCCTGTTCCCCTCCTACTCCTTCACCGCTTAGTGCCAGGAATTAATGTCAGAGCCAGCAACACACACAAAAAATTCAAGGCACTCGCATTGGTGGCATTGGGGAAGCATAAAGACATTTGTAAAGTGTTTTGTGGCTCGAGTGCTGCTCCAAAATGTCACCCCTCGGCTGGCCGCCGGTTTTAATCTGTGCCTTCAGTGCATGAGGTGCATTCCAAAGGCGAGAGTGTGTACAGACGTGGAATTATGGACAAGTTGTTCCTTAAGTGTCAGGCTTAAGGCCGTTTGAAAGGGAAACAGAGTTCCTACGAGGCTGGAAAAGGCTGAGCTGTAGCCAGCCCAGTGCCAGGGTCCTATGTTTTATAGTCTCAGAAAACTATTTATGAGTGTCCTGGCTTCATAAGATGCTCCTCAGGACCCTTTGTTGAAAAGGCCCCAAGTTTGGCAGGGCTGGGCTTAACCAGACAATTCAGGATGCCTGAGTGTTACTTGTGTTTCAACACCCTCCCACCTTCATTAAAGGCCCCTTCAAACGTGGCTCTACAGCAGCATTCCACATCTATCCTCATGAGGCCACAACAGAAGGGCCTGAGAAAGGTGCCTTGGACAGCTCCTGTATAGAATTTGGGGTGACAGGGTGTACCCCAGGGCTGCTGCTTCCTTCCATGGGCAGCACCTGGGAAGGCAGGCCACAGTGCTGGGAAGGCCTGTGCCGCTCCATGCTGCCTCCTCCTCGGCCTAGCCAGCACGTGAATTCCATCAGGATTCCAGGAAGAAGCAGGCTTTTACTCCAGGCAAGGAGATTCAACTGCACTTGCTGAGCCAGAGCACAGGTGACACAGGGCTGCTGGAAGTGCAGGAGCCTTGGGAGTGGGGATGTTTTAAGGCTGCTTTGAGCTGGGCTTTGAGCTGGACAAGATCCAAAGAGTACCTCCAACCTCAGCCATTCCAAACTGCAGAGGACTTTAAAGCCAGGAGCTACCAGCCAAGAGTATGAACAGAACAGCCAAACCCTACCTAAGCACACGTGGTATCCATGTTTTTCCTTGCAGGCACGAGCACAAAGAAGTCATGACCTGTTTTGGTCACGAGCTGAAGATTTCCCAAGTTGACGTCTGTCTGGAAGACACCATTCTGGTTGGAAAGGCTGTGATCCCAACTGTGGTATGTCTCTGGCAACCCACTGAAGCTGTCACACTTTCTCAGAGCCTTTGAGTCCCTGTGCTGCCTGTGCCACTGCCTGTGCTCTTCACCACTGGTTCCTGGAGCCCAGAGGGTGGGGGTGTGTTATGAGCTAGCGTGGGCATTGCTGTCAGGTCATCTGCTGCTGTTAAATGCCCAGGGTTCAATTGCCATGGAAATTCCTTTAACTGCAGCTAGCTGTATTTGAAGTTGAAATAAATGCCTGGGATGGCACATTAATGGGATGCTCCGACTGCCTGCTGATGTCAGGGATGCCCAGGGTGGGCAGCCTCCACATAACAGCCTGCTCTGCGCTGCCACAGCAAACAAAACCCTTTTCACTGTAATATAAACAAAAGCTTCCTCTGGAGATTAGGATGGCAAAGAAAGGGGATGATCATCTTCCCTCTTGTTGCCCTGCCTGTTAAGCACCTCATTTGAGAGGCCAGTGCTGCCTCAACACCCACACACGTCTCCAGACACAGCTTCCTCTGGATTTACAGCACTGCCAGCCCATTCCGGGGGCTGAGAACAGGTGGGAGGCTGGCACTGATGGAGTCAGCAGGTTTGCTCACCCACAGGTGAGTCAACTTTGCCTCCCAGACAGGGTTTGGGGACCCAACACCTCCCTCATGGCACCCCAGTGGTGCAGGGATCATGATCAGCCATGGGTGATGGCACTGGGAGTGGCTGATAGGGTGCTGCCAACTGGGCAGAAAAAAGCTTAGTTTTCCTTCATCCTGCTTATCTGTCCATTACTTAGCTGCCCTTCCTCCTCCCAGCAACCCCAGGTCTCTTCTCCCTCCTAAGCTTCCCCAGGGGGTCATATGGAAATAAATAATCAGTAAATACCCCTCATTAATGTCCCTGTCCCGGGACAGGGAGGAGCAGAAAGCAGACACTGTGATGAAAAGAGGAGACAGATGAGGGGAATGTGCTAAAAACATCACCTGTGCCTCTGAGGTCCCTGTTGGAGAGAGTATCCCTTCTTCTGGGGACAGCAGCACAGCAATGTCCTTGCCCTGGCCAAGGACACGGGGCAACTCTGCAAATCTGTAATTAAACATTAATGATCTGCCCCTCTGTAATTAAACACTAATGATCTGCCCTCCTGACTCCTGTAGAGCCTGGAAGGACCTGGCAAGTGCCTCTGTGTCTAACAGAAAATGCTTGGGATATTGCCACTGCCCCAAAGGGGCTGGGCAAGGAAAAGGGGGAAAATGACAGCTATTTGGGATAAATCACAGGGACTGCCAAACCAGCCCTCACTGGAGCAGCATCGAGCATTCCTGCACTGGCCAGGGTCACCTGGGCACACCCAAGGAAGGAGCTGTAGTCAGAGGCTGAACTGAGGGAAAAATTACAGCAATTGGGTTTGTTTTCTTTCTTCTTGGCTTTTAGCAAAATGGAGGAAAACACGGCTTGGGGCTCTACTGACATCTGCCCTCCTATGGGATGTTCTGCCTCTCTGCTGTCAGACGTTAGTACTTCTAATTTGGGCCAACACTGCCACTGCTCTGGACCTTTTCTTTCCCAGCACTCTCTCAAAATAGCCCCCTCTGCATTGCCTGTGTGAAATGTTTCTTCTGCTCAGCACAGTGAGCTGGATGGAGCTTTACTGCATCCTCTCTCTCCCATTGCTATCCCCATCCCTATAGAAACATGGATTTCAAATGGAAGGCAAAATTTCCACACTGCATTTGTGATAATTCAACTTAAACTCCCATTGCCTGAAATCCAGTTTTCCAGCACAACCACTATCAACCGGCCTCTCCCCCCACCCATTTTTTCCCCCATTTAAACTTCTCCCACCTTCACACTGGAGAAGTGGATCCTGTTAGTCCAAACTGGGATGCAGTGAGCATCACACCCGTGGCACAGGCACGAGAGAGGCACTCAGAGAGAGACCCTCACTGCTGGAATTTAGGTGAAAATATGCTCCAGCCAAGTGGCATTTTCTGTGCCATGGCACCAGTCACCAGGGAATTTTCCAGAAACTTTGGGATTTATAGAGAGGTGGAGATAACTTTCAGCACCTGGGGATCCGCTTGGCTGTGCCATGTGCCTTGGAGGGGCTGCAGCCCCTAAAGCCACAACCAGAGCCCACAACAAGAAACCAAGTCCTATTTTTTTTGCTCTGCAGCAGAGCTAAACAGACTCTTTTAAATTTTCTAATATTCTTTTTCCCTCCCAACAGTTCAGAAGCTCTGCTGAGAAGCGCTGCTGAGAACTGGCCTGAGCTTCTCCCACCGTGGCTGCTTGGAGGAACCAGATGAGACCAGGGTCTGCCAAATAAATGCCAAAACAAACCCCCAAAGAATGACACAGAACAGCAGTGTGGGGTTTTTAAATTATCATTCAAAGGAAGATGCTGCTCAGAAACATTTGATGACATGTCAAGCACATCAGGTTTCTTATGATAATAGCAGCAGGAACAAGAAGCTGCTTTGGGCAATGGCTGTCGTCCTGCTCTTGGTAAAAGCATCTTAAACCACGACTGTGATGATAACAGGACACTAATCACCTTTTTTCCTTGCTCAGGGAGACTGATGGGAGAAGTTTTCTGCTCCCACAGACAGTGTAATTGTGAGATTTGCTTTGCTTAACATAGTTAATACTCATAAAAGCCTGCAGCACTCCAGGCTGTTTGCTAGAACAGCTGTGAAGATTTTTATGGAGATATATTAGGGACATTCAGATGCTGGTTTGATGGGAGAGATGTAAAAAAATCATACTTCCTTTGTTGTTTGGGGAGAATGATGGAAAATTCTGCAACCATCTGCTGAAGATCAGGCACTTGGATGATGTCCCTGCTCCACTGCACCCCTGTTCTGGAGGGAATTTGGGGGTCAGGTTCTCTCCAGCACCATGAGCTGATGCCTCGCAGCCACTTGGTGCCAAGCAGCAGCCTCCCCCCAGCTCCTTGTGACTCCTCAGATGGGTTTTACTGAACTCAGCAGCTCTGCCTGTGGCTTTCAGCAGCTCTGAATTTAGCTTTGTGTGTGCAGAGAAGCAATAAAAGGAAATCAAATGTTAATCAAACAGCAAGCACGGATCACTTCAGGCCAACTGTGATATTCAGATGTGCCCTGAATAGCATCTTGCCCCAGACAAAGCTCATCATCTCCACCAGAACTTCTCATTGTGCAACCCTTGATTTCAGCAAGAATGGTAGTTTCCCCTCAGTTAAATATGTCTCCTGCCACTTCTTTGAGAGCCTCCCCATCCCTTTAGGAAATATTAGAGCTGACTCCAGGAGAATTTAGCTTATTCAGTCAATGGATTCCATCAAGGAGAGAGGTGCTGATGGCTACGCTTATCTGCCTAGTTAAGACAGCTGCTAAACAGCAGCTCAATTCAGCAGCCATCCCTCAGGCTCCCAAGTGGTGTGCCCCACAATTAAAGCTGGAAGGGCTAAGTGGAAAACTGTGGCATTTCCTGACAGTATTTAGGAATGGAGACATCCTTAAGCATCCTCCTGGGCACCCACTCAGCTGAATGAGGCTCCATGACTTTGCTTTTGGAGCTTGACCATGAACACAACTTGGCGTGGGGCTTTTCTGCTGGCAGCGTGTGTTGGCCTGGGGGAGGTGTTTCTACTGAGCATGGCCAAGTGTCTTCCCAG
This sequence comes from Rhipidura dahli, assembly GCA_013399225.1. NCBI lineage: Eukaryota > Metazoa > Chordata > Aves > Passeriformes > Rhipiduridae > Rhipidura > Rhipidura dahli. The sequence continues at coordinate 1,142,926 of VXAC01007218.1, read as the reverse complement.
TGGGGAGGCAGATCTTCCTCTGCATGTCTCCACAAAACAGACCTCTCCCAGGCTTCACATGACCACCCCACACCACAAGCCACACAGTCTCCAGTACTGGTGTCTGGTGCTGAAACAACCCCTTGCAGAGCAGCAACCAAATGAGGATGACACTTGGAATCCACATAAGGACGCTCGTGGATCCCCAACAGAAAAAGAGGAAAAACACAGCAGAATCCCCAGGCTCTCTCACAGAGGCAAGAAATTGCCTGTTGCCTGCATCTTGGGACTTCTTCCATGTCCAGGCTGAACTCTGTGCTCAGAAGGGAAGGAAACCCAGCATCTTGTTTGTAATGATGGCCTCTGTTTCTGGAGGTTAACACCACTTCTCTCTGCTGATCCTGCAGGATCTTTTCAAATGTTCATTTAGCTCTGCCAATGCTGTTTATGTGATCACTTCAGATTGCAAGAAAAGAGCTCAATTTGTGGATTTAATTAATGAGCTGGGGAGGGAAGAAGTCTTGTTTTCACTGCCTGGTATGCAGAGTGCCAGCCCCTCTCTCTGGGTAAGGAGGAGGCAGCAGGCGAAACCAGAGGTAAGACATAAAGAAATCAGCTGGTGATGCTGAACTTTGCCTTGCTGAAAATTGAATCTGGCTCTACAGCTGAAAACCCCACCCAAAGAAAACAACCCTTGAGCTTTATTGTGCTAGAAAGAGGCCAGAGCTGGAGATCCTGGCTTGGAGCATGGCTGAAGCCCGAAGGTGCACTGGAAACGGGGCTGCCATGCCCCCTGATGTGGAGCTGTGAGTTCACACCCCGTGAACTCGCCCAGCTCTGTTCCCTGTCTGCCACTTCTCAGTGGTGGCAGGAGGGACAGCACTGTGCTGTGGCTCTGCTGCTCCCTGCTCCTGCAGGTGATATCCATGTGCTCCAGTCCCCGGAGGACAAAGCTCCTCCCAGTACAAACACCACTGGTGAAGAACCCCCTGGACTCCAAAGTCCACCCAAACACCCAGGCTGCACAGAGACTGCTGTGGGGCTGCAGATGGGACTGCTTCAGGTCAGTGTCCCCATCCCAATCACCACCAAGTCTGTAAGCCCCTGCTCAGCCTGCTCACCCTCTCATGCAGCAGAGAGCTCTCCTGTGATGCAGAGGCTGCATCAAGGCATCATCTGCCCCCTCAATAAAATCCGGATGCTTCTCCATTTTCAGGAGGGGCTAGGAACCGAATCTATCAACCCACACCAGCTCAAGTGCCACAAATTAAACCTCCCTCCAGCAGGCCAGTGATGGCTCCAGCAGCCTTCCAACCCCCTGCCATTCCAAAGCTCAGGAATTGCTCTCTTCCCCTTTTTGGATTGCTGTTGATGTTTTAAAATACCAAAAGGAAATCTTGCCCTCTGTCAGTTTAACACCATCTCCTCTTGTCCTTTCAGTCTGTGGCTCCTAGCTGTGCTAACAAATGTCTCCTCCTTGAGGTGACCCCAAGATGGAAGGTTCACTCTTCCTTTGCCACTTTGTCTAGCCACCCACGGAGAGACGGCACCTCCAATAAATGCCCTCAGTTTATTCTGTAAAATGTTGTAAAATCAGAGACTCTTCTAATCTGTGGACAAACCCTGCTGGTTCTGGCTAACAACTCCTGGAGTCATCTGGTGGTACCTTCTAGACATCCATGAGCTTTCAATTGTGTGCACCACTGCCCTGAAGAATTACTCTCCTCTGAAGCTGATCTGCAGCTCTTTTCCATCCTTCCTGCATTTTTCACTCCTCACAAGACAATGTTAACAGCCCTTCTCAAGTACTGCCTATTTACAGGAGAGATTTTTTCCCAGCCATAATTCACATTACTGGGTGTCTGAAGTTGCCTAAATGTTATTTAATCTCTGCATTAGAAAACAGATATATATCTGCAGTATCCCTGTCCAAATTAAATCCGAGTTGCTCACTCCAAGCCAGCCCTGCAAGGTATGCATTAAAAAGGCGAGGGGGAGGTGAAAGGCTCAATTCAGGGCAATGGGAGCTGCTCCACTGATTTCTGCCAGCAATGCAGCCACACAATAAAGGAATTGCAACACACCAGCAGCTCCCAACCAGCCCAGCAGGACAGGGATCTCCTGGTGGCCCCATGTCCCCTCCTGGCTCTCCTCACACCAAGATGGTCACATCACCAGCCCTTTGCTCAGACAATCCCAACTATCTGCTGCCTTGGAGTCTAATGAATGCAGGGGCTCCACTAGAGTTCCCTAAATTACAAGCTGGCACCCAGTGACAGAGACTGATTTAGGCCTCACTGTTTTGCACCACAGTTAGAAAAATACTGATGGCTCGTTATCCGTCTTAATCATCAGCAGCAAACAAATGAGGGACAGGGAGACATCCAGAAGGGAATACATCACATTACTCCTCCTTATTGATAGCACAGTTACTTAATTTGATGTGGAGACATAACTTCAGGCATCACTAAATACTGGAGCAGGGACATTTTGGTGCAGGGAAGATCTATGGGTGCAATTTAAAAGCCGTCTGTTTGGGAGCAGTGACGTCCATGGGCGCCGATACCGATCGAGCTCTGGGGACAGGCCGGACGCCATCCCTCACCACGACAAATTACGACAGTGGCCCTTCCACAGCTAAAATGTACCAGCTGAAAATTACAGCCCCACTCCACTCTTCAGCCTCTGTGCAGGACAGCAGGGGACCAAGCCCAAGGTTGAGCGCAGAGTCCCAGAATGTTTTGGATTGAAAGGGACCTTAGAGCTCATCCAGCTCCACCCTCAGCCATGGACAGGGACACCTTCTGCTGGACCAAACTGTGCCAAGCCCCATCCAACCTGGCCTTGGACACTTCAAGAGATGGAGCAGCTGCACCTTCCAATGTCTGATGGATTCTGGATAGTCATGTCCAACCTGCCCCTCCCTGGACACTGCCCATGCCAGGGCAGCAGAGCTCTGGATCGGACCTTTGGCACAGCTCACTCGGGGAAGGCAGCATGGAGATGGTGGAGCAAAGCTCATGATCTGGGCACACCACAGAAACATGTTTGGTTCCCACTGCTTTAGATGACAGTGTTTGCTTCCCCTTGCAGACATTTCCCCCAATCCAGGGGGAAATGCACCCAGCCCCGCTGTTTCTGATCCCAAGTGCACCAAAATCAAAGCTGGGAGCATACCCAAGTGCACTTTGGGCTCCCTGCAGAACCTTCAGCCCCAGTTTGCCCATTTTACCAGGTTTCTAACCCATTTGTGGGATGTGGACTGTTGGCCAGCAGTTAGTCATTGCTGCAGGGCAAATTAATAGATATCAAATTCATAAGCCTTTATTCACTCTGCTGACTCAAACACCCAAATGGGGGCAGCCTTGAAGTGAAACCAAGGAGGTTTCACCTGGCTGGAGGAGCCAGCACATGGATCAGCTCCCAGACAGCAGAAGAGCAACTCCCAGGGCTTCAGACTCAGCTGTAAATTCAGGGCTTTCCCCCCTCCTTTTAGTGTGAAATGTAGGGTGGCTTTTTCAAAGTCACCTATGGGATTTACATACCAAATTCCTTTTCATTTTAAAAGGATCTATGTGTGCAAATACCTTGATCAGCACTGGAAAGCTTAGCAAGTTTAGCGAAGGCAAAGGGCCCAGCATTGCACAGGCAGGAACTGAGCATCCAAAGCAGGTTTTCTGAATCAGATTTTACTGTGCATACTCTGGGCTGGAGAAGGAAAACAGTAACACCTCAAAGCCAGCAGTAACCATCTATTAAGGGAGAAATGTGTGTTTTAACATTTACCTGAGCAAACAAACAGGATTAGCTCTTAAAAGTCTTTCTGCAGACAGCATAAAGCTTTGGGAGAACACCATAGTTTTTTTTTTTTTTAATACATGTAGGTTGTAATTGTGGGCAATGAAAGCTACTCAAAGGTAATTTTAACCTTTCAGGTAAGTAATAGGCTTTGAAAAAGTTGTCCAAATAGATATTTCCCAGAATGAATTCCAACAGCGCTGAAGGCACATTCATTTTTTTAATGGTTCAAACATGGCAAATAAGGTGAGGTGTTTTTTTTTTGAGCTGGTATCAAATAGATTAATTTAAATCAGTTAATAAAACTACCATTAAACTACTGCATCAGCTAACAATGTTACCAGTAAAACCAACAGCCAAAGGGAGGAAAAGTTGGACCTTCCAGAGACTAAACCCTAAAGTGAAGAAAAAGAATTAAGCTCATGTACAATGTGCTGCTGTGTTTGTGCTGCCTGCACCTCGCTGGCTCAGGCCCCAAGCGCAGCCAGGGAACAGCGCGTGCCATGGGACGGGCTCTGTCCCAGTGACTGTGCCCTTCCAGCTGGTATTTCCCAAGAAAGGAACTGGGATGCAGAGCAGCAAACTCATCCAGGGACCTGGCTGGGTGTTCACCCTGCAGCGGCCTGGGCACCTCACAGGGACACTGGGACACTGTCAGGGAGCAGCAGCTCCCACAGGCAGCTACAGCTCCTGGTCCACGCAGGCGTGGGAGAACACCCTGATCTAGGGAAGTAGGGGTCCAAACAGCCCCTGGATGCCAAAGCACCAGGCCTGTGATCCCTGTCCAGGTATTCCCATTCAAAGGCAAAGGTTAACAACAAAAGAATAACAAGCAGGACTTTTTCTCTGGGTCTTGTGAGCTTTTAGCCAACTTATTCGCCTCTTGGTTGAGCTTCATGTGAAAATACAATGATTTTTATGGCCCACTTTAACATTTTTATGTCTTTTTCTTCTTCAGAAAAAAACCCCCACATTTGGTGTAAGAATTAAAACAGTATTTCATGCTTAACTGCAATCACAGATGATGTATGGAAGAGAGCTGGCTGCATGTCAACTCAATATAAAGCCAGAACTGAATCTAACTTGGTCACTACTGCTGTGGGATGTTTTATGGGGTGAGGGTTTTTTTTCAGATCAGTCATAAATGAAATGGAAACTGTGACTGGGCTCATTTTGTATCAAACAGGAACAAAAAAACGTAGGGAAGAACCAGGATTGCCACACATTTGTCTGAGTTGCTCCTTCAGAGGTGGAGCATGCTGCAAACCCAGCCCAGCGCCGGACGATGCTGCAGCGGCGATTGGTGCCTGTTGGCACAAAGCCCCTGCCAAGGGAACAGGGTTTCCTGAGCCGTGGGGAACCACATGCTCAGGATCAAGCTCCAGCTCCTGTCTGGGAAAAAACTTCACTGCACTCCCCCCTGTGGGTTGGGTTCAATTGATGGAAAAATGCCCTGATGCCTTTCTGCCATCATGGCATGAAGGTGATGCTTTGTGGCAGCAGCACAGTCCCACTTGTGTTTCCCACCTGATCACAGCTTGGAATGTGGGATTGTGTTAGAAATGGGATTTCAAAGCAAAGATAAAACTTTCCCTGTAAAGAAGGAGCTGCTGTGGAAACCATTTCTTTCTGCTCTGCTCTTGGCTTGTGTTTGAGTTGTGGGTTTTCTGCTGCTGACTTTGAGCAGAACCCATCTCCTGCTGCCTTTACCACCACTCCCACTCCCTGGCCTCCACAGTCTCCACCACTATTCCCATCCTCCTGGCATCTGTGATGATGGACACAGAAATGATGGCCATGGGCAGGTCAGACCCAAGTGAAAGGGGAATTTAATGTTAAAAATCTAAGGCAGTCAGCAAAGGTTCCCCTTCCATTCAAAGGATGGATCTTCTGGAGGGTGTTTAACAGTATCAGCCTTTGGATTTGCCAGTTTTCATGCCTATAAATTTAGGTCAGGCTGCAGTGGCAAAGCTCCTATTTCTATGCAAATCCATACAAAATGATTGATTACCTGTAGAAAGGGAATAACTGCAATGGCAGAAACAGAACTTCTTAGTTTATGTGGGGAATTTAATTACCTGCCTGTGGCACAGAAAAGGAAAATCAAGAAAACATCTTCCCTGACCCCACCCCAATCATTAAGCCTGGTGTTAGAGAGACAGGACGGGGCACTGCTGTGCCAAAATCTGCATCTCCTGAGGAAACAGGAGGAGGAAGAGGAGGAGGAGGAGAAGGAGGGTATGGAAGGGGAAGGGCAGGGTGGGTGGATGGATCCTGAGGACACACATGGGGAGAGCAAAGCACTGCAAGGACGGTCTGATGGACAGAAGAGACAAGCAGAGGTTGGCGCTTCTGGAATAAACAGGCTCCTGAAGACTTCTGCTGGGACCTGCCCTGATTTCTCCAGCAGCTGCATAAGCAGTTATAATCCATGTTTTGTCCCTGGTTTGCTCTTCCCATTCCACTACCTGAATTTAACAGTATCCATGGCATTTCCAGGATGCTTTCAGATGGTGCTGTGCAAGGAGTCCAGCTGTTGACAGAAATAGATAAGTGGTGCAGGTTTTGCATGGGAACAGTTGCATTTAATGAAATGATCCAATGGAAAAAGGATGATCCTTTCCTGTGCTAGTGATCCTGGGTGTCAGCACAATAGGCATAACCACAGTGCACATGGGCTTTATACTCTGGCAGATGTGATATTGTGCTGATGTGCTGGGACAGGACAGTTATTCTGTGAGGTAACAGCTGGGAATGATGAAAGACTGGAGAAAAATTATGGTGGATATATGTGGTTCTGCATGCCTCCTGCCCAAACTTCCCAAATGCTTCATTATCCCTCACTCTGCAGTCTGGTTTTATTACTTAGTTCCTGGATGAAACTCTTGCTCACCCTCTGGTCTCAGTGGCACCACAGGATCTGAAGGGCTCACAGCCTGTTACCCTCACACATTCCCCTGGGACAGGGAAGTGCACTGGGAAAACTGAGGCATGGAGGCAGTGGGGATTCGTGAGGGGATGCAGGTTATTCAAAATAAACCCAGCAGAAAACTGTATTTAACTCGCACCAACAGGAATGTTTGAGGCTGCAAACTGCCTTCTCAAGTGTGATAGGAATTGGTTCACACCTTATTGGCAGAGGGAAGGAACTGTGGGATAGAGTGGCAAAGTGATGGATAACAACTTCCAAAGGTGCCCCATTTCTGAGTGTTCCCACACTCTTCAGCCAGTATTCACTGCCTTGTTTTTCCTGCATTCATTTTGTGCTTTAGAAATATTTTTTAAAGCCAGAAGGGGGATTTAGACATCAGAACAAGCTACTGACCTGATATGAGTTAATGATTTTATAAACCCCCTAAAAAATGCTTTACTTTAAAAGATTGATGTTTCCTATTGTATTTTTTCAATGCCAATTAATTACTTAATTCATTAGCAATGTAACACAAGAATAGTCTTTGAAAATCTGCTGCTTTGTGTAGATGCCTTTAATTATGGATAATTAAATACTGTGGAAGGACCTGATTATACCTCTGAGCATTTTCTAATCTGGAAAATGAAACACACTCCTGTAGTCCTGAACACATAAAACAAAAGCTGAGCTCAACAGCCACAGGAAGTAAAAAGAGATGGGAAAACAAACACCCCAAAATCCAGAACCACCCCAAACCCTGCAACTAAAAGAGAATGGGAATTCCTGGGAGGCTCAAAGGCTTTGTGCACCCCCTGATATGGGGTTGGACCCAGACCCTGCCTTGTTGGGGATAGGAGGAGAAGCCCAAGTGTGCTCAACGTGGAGCTGCTGCAGCCAGCAAGCAAACATGGGCTCAGAGAACAGAACTCCCTGTTAACACTTGCTGAAGCTGGGAACAGATTTCCAGATGGTCACTTGTACGTATGGCAGCAATAGCCAAAACTGCCAAAAAGAGCAAAGCACTCTCCAAACGTAATCACAGCTGACCTTGGAAGAGGAAAACCTCCCAATGGCAGAAGTTATGCTGTTGGTTTCTTTCTGTCTCAGAGTTTTAGCCCCAGAAGAAAGGCCGGGAAATGTTTGTTTTGAAGACAGCATTGCCCCAGTGTCTCTGAGACAGATCCCCTCCCTACTCTGACTTTGCATTCTTCCTCTCTGGGCCATGAAGAGATTGCCAGACTCAGGGAATAAACTCTCTCGTCTTTACTTCTCAGCTGGCAAATTCTGGGAGAAGAATTAGGACAGGCCTTGTGAAATGTTAGGGGCAGGATGACACGAGGGGGACAAATGTATGTCTGGCACAGACTGAAGACACTAAAAGAAGGAAAATGTCACCCCTAACACGTGGGCTGCCTGCCTGACTTGAGTCAAAGCATGGTGCGTTGCTGCTGCATCCCTGCCCATGGCAGGGGGCTGGAACTGGGTGATCTTTGAGGTGCCTTCCAGCCCAAACTGTTCTGTGATGATTTGTGGGTGCTGATGCCCAGGTGTGGGATGGTGCCCTGGTGCCCTGCCCCAGAGGTCCCCTCCTGGGCTGCACTGCCAAAATCCTCGACACAGCAGCTGATTTCAGCTGAGAAATGCAGAAACTCTGCTGCCATGCAGTGAAATGCACAAGCAGACACTGCAGCACATGGGACACGTTGCTGGGATGTGGTGCCCATGACATTTGTCAGGATTCAGCACTTGGTGCTGCCAGGTGCCAGGCCTGCCAGCAGTGTCAGACCCACTGCTGCTTCCACTTCACCAGCTGGGGAAGTTTGTGACATGATGAGCTTATGTGGGGGATTTTCTTTCTTTTTTTTTTTTTTTCCCCCAAAAAATTAGTGGAAAACAAAAAGTCAATGATGTCTTGCTGACCCCCATAGCTGTAACCTATTGATGCACACAGTGATGAAAACGACTGGGCTGGCCCCACCTTGGAGCCAGCCTTTATGGAGCCCACACCATCCCTGGGTTACTGCAGCCTTCCCTGTGCCAACACTTCTGCACCAGAGCATGTTGTGTCTAGAGGGCCCAGACCTCAGTCAGGAGAACAAAACACACACGTTTCCTTGATGCACTTTGAGCCTCGCCTCCACATCTGGAAAATCCTACTGCAGCAAGGAAAAGCTTTCACACAGGGCTTTGGAACACTGGTCCGTCCACGGGTGGAAGAGCCCAGCCTGTTTGGCATAGACTGCCCCAGGCAGTCTGATGGTGCCTTCAGCATCCCACGTGAACCTGCCAAGCACTGACCCTGCCACTGCTCTTAATTAGCTGGTGCTCTCCTCTCATCCCTGGCTACTTTAACCCTCGGATAGAAGAGGGTACATGACCCCAAGAGGGAGAGCACAGGCAGCACTTCCCTGAGATGGAAAAACAAGCAGAGGAGAAAGGGCAGCGAGTGCACACTGCAAAAACACCATGCATGCAACACAGGAGCAAGGAAGGCCCTGGGTGTTTTTTGCTGAGGGCTTGAAATGCCTTCCGTGGAGGCCACTCGCTCCCCTTTCAGCAGCTCTCCTCCAGCCTTTGGATCCATAGATACAAGTCAGGCTAAATCTGCAAAGAAAAGTAGCCACCTTTATTTCCACGGTTGACCCAACTGGGAAACCCAAATAAACATTTGGGCAGGAGTGTCTCTCAAGTCTGGGTGAAACTGTCCAAGAAGGGGCTTGGACAGGCACAAGAACTGGCCCTGACTCTCCTGCATGTGAAACCTTCACTGTTGAGCTGTTAGGATGAATGAGAGAGGGGTCAGATCCTCAGCTGCACACCAAGCATGGAGCAGCACGGCCAGTTAACACCAGCCTCAGTAACAGGATCACAATGTATTCACTCTCTGGGGAGGGCATGATGCAGCCAAGACAAAAAGTGGTTTCTGTACAAAACACAGCAACTGTATCTAATTGTTACTATCGTGGGCAGGTTTTCTTTTTTTTTTTTTTTTTTTCAGCGCTTCCCATTTAATTTCCGATTTAACAATTACAGTTTGACGTTGGCTGGAATACATTTTATTTTTTGTTGGGCACAGCTTGAGAAGTAACCAGAAATTCCCTCCTGCCGCTTTCCTTGCAGCACAGCGAGGGTCCCGGAGCCTTAGGGGCGCCAAGTGGAGAGAAGCGAGCTAAATGCGCTCCTCAGCAGCCGGCAGTCGCTGCCCCGCTCCGGGACCCCGCGGGAAGGGCTGCGGGAGCCGCGCCTCGGGACGGGCCGGCGCTCCCAGCGCGGCCGCTGCTCCCGGCGGGATCGGGGGATGACCCCGCCCGGGCACAGCGATAATCCCCATGCGGGAGGAGCCCCTCGGACGTCATCGGGGTGGGATGAGTCAGAGACCAGCGAGCGACGCTGTGCTGGGAGGAAACCCAGCGGTGGCTCAGCCTCAGGAAATCGGAGCCTTTGGCAAGCAGGGCCGGCTCGGCACGGACGCGCTGCGCCCGAGCGGCTGACGGGGATCGGTCACTGCCGGAGTGTTGTAGCCCTTCCTGTCCGAGGTGACAGGCAGCCACAGCTTCTCCGGGCGGTCTGTCCAGGGAAAGAATTCCTTCCGAAAGTCTAAACCTACTCAATGTCAGTGGGAAGCCACTTGTCCTGTCACTCCAGCCCCCTGTAAATAGTCCCTTTCCATTTTTTATTTTTCTTGTCAGCTTCCGACAATCCTGGACCTGGTTACCTACCCAGGTGAGAGGGAGAGCCAAGCAGGAAGGACATTTCCCATCACAGTCGGAGCTATTTCTCCTATTCCTCTCCCACTCACATGGGGAGGTAAAGTCAAAGGCTTGAAGACTTTCTGTTTTAAGTAAAAATCACAGCAGGCTGTCAGAAATAATTAATGGGGCAAAAAGCCCCTTTGTTTCTGTCTCCTCCATTCAAATAGTCCAAAGTATAAAAGAAAGATCTACATCTAAAACCATGTCACCCCTTCTACCCTCACAGATTTGAGGGAGTTTCTTCTGAAAGCATTAAATAGGGCATCTCATAACTTCCAGCTTTTTCCCAACCCTTTTTAACGCACAAAAACCGAGTTTGCTTTAATTGGCCTTTTTCCCAGGGAGGTTTCAGTGAGTCAGCATTTTCTGACCAACATATTCCCATCTTCTTCAAATACTTTCAGGCAGCTGCAGTGAAAAAAGTCTGAGCTTTGTCAGGCTGGAGAGAACTTTGTGTGCTCATCTTCACACAGATCCACTGCTCTCAACAGATCCCCAGGCAGGACATCAGCACTTCTCTTTTTGGTACCTCAGCTCCTGCTCCATTTATTCCAACAAACTGCTTCCCTACCAGCACTACCTGGCACAAAACACTTCTAATTGGGACAAATTGTGTCTTTTTTGATGTAAAATGAGTTATGCTATGAGTTTGCATCCATCGTGGTGCCAGTCCATAACTACTCCTTTTTCTCTGAACTCCTCAGTGAATTCCTTGAGGGGATTATGGCTTCAGAAGTGGGTACAAGTGGAAAAGGGACATCCCAGAGTTCACCTCCCATTGCACAGTGCTGATAGGGTCCCATGGGTGACTCCTCTGCCCAGTCTCTTCCCTTGAGCTGCATCAGCACTGCCACAGCTGCAAAGAACTGACTCAGGCCAGCCCCACCAGCCACAGCAAAGGAAAGCAACATCCTCTCCTCATTCCCACCAGGCTTTTATTTGCTCATAACCAAGCCTAAGCTCTTCAGTCTTGGGCAGTGATTCAGACCAACACTGCAGAAGGGTTTTCAAAACACGAACAAGGAGAGCAAGAAAGGAACCCCCCCTGCAGCAGCCAAGCTCTTTGCAGCCTGTGCTGCAGGGATGGAGCCAAGGGCAGCCTCGTGCTGAAGGAGCAGTGCCCTGGTTCTGGGCCTGGTGACCTGCTCTGAGAGCTGAAAGCGCGCCTGAGCAAAGGCAGAGCACGAAGAGAGGCAGCTGAGAGTGAGGGAGTGGGCCAAGGGGGTGGAAGGAAATGGATGCTGGTGTTTGTGGACAGAAGAGCACCTTGCACAACAGGGAGTTATGGGATGGCTGGCACTGTCCCAGCCTCTCCCTGTCCTACAGAAACCTCCCACAGGCAGCACAGCTCCACCACTGTCGCACAGCAGCACCATTGCCACCCACAAACGATGTCCTTGCACCCTCACCTGCTTGTACTGCAACAAATTATGGGTGCCTCTGGCAAATGGCTCCATCAAAACTGCACTTATTTTTGTTCTGCCCAGGTGATGCACTTCACCAACAAATCAGGGAGAGATGAAGAAAACACACCTTCAACCCACTTCCTAGTCTCTCCAGCTGAAGTGATGGGTGAGTTGGCAGGTGATGGGCTGGGGTTGTGTATGGCCACGCAGTAACACCCAGGCTGACATTACTGCCCTGCTGTCCTTCAAGAGCTGTGCCAATGTGGGAGGGACAGAAGGCTGCAATGCAGCACCCTGCCAAAGGAGAGGGGATGGAGACGTAGGAAAGGTGGAGGGAAGGAAAGGAAGCAGGAGGAGAAAACTTCCAAGTGCCTTTCTTAATTCTGAGTGTTCTCAGACTTGCTTAGCTCTAATCTTTAATTCATATTTTCGTTAGAGTCTCCTTGCTCTAAAAAGTCTGCATTTCATGTAAAAGGACCATCTCAAACATAAATTATTTGACATAAGTCAACCCCTTGTTAAAGTCCTCTACTCTACATATGTGTAGGCTCCAATAAAGAAGCATTAAACATTCATTAAACTAGAAATACATGAAGACGTTGTCTGCCCCTCTTCTCATACAGATATGCTTCATAATCCCAACCTTCTAGAGCAGCCAAAGCAAACCCTCTCTATTCCTTTCAGAAACCCTGACCATGAAAACACCCCAGCCTCCTGCAGTGTGCCTCTGAGCCACCTGGAGGTATCAGCAGGTCAGATCCTCAGCTGGAGTAGATCAGAGTAAAACAATGCTGTGTGTTACACCAAGTGACACCGACACAGGATTTGGCTTTAGGCTTCTCTTGATGCAAAGTGGTTTACAGCAATGTCACTGGATCATAATGTCACTGGATCATAATGTCACTTCTGGTATTTTAAACTCACACCAACAATCAGGTGGGGAACAGCAACACCAAGCCTGCTTTAATTTCAGTACTACCCGGGCTCCTTGCATTCTGCAAAGGAACGTGTCTTCCCAACAGGAATCTAGGAACTCCTCCCCTCCAAAAAACCCCAAACCGGCCCCTTCTCTACGAGATACTACCATGATGACAGTGCATCTGGAACTACCACTCTCACAGGCCAGTGCACACAAACTTCAGCAACATTTCCCCAAGGGGAAACAATCACTATGAGCAAAAGCTTGATAAATATTTTTGAGTTTCAAGAGTAATGAAGGTAACATATTTTCCACATCTCTGAAAGCTGTGTCTGCTCAAAGAGAGCTTTGGAGCTGGTCCCATCCCACAAATGGCTTCTCATGATCCTCCCTGACCCTTTTCTTCAGGGTGCCTGTTACATTCATTTGAACTCTGCTTCATTTGAAGCACAGAAGCATGATTAAGATCTCGGGTACAAATTCAGGGTAGCAGCTTTCAGCTCTTGCCTGGCCTTCAGCAGTCAGGCAGAGCCTTTTCCTGCCGTGTTTAATTTGTGAATTATCCCTTTCTTGCTTGCTGGGCAGAGGCAGAGCACACAGAGGCTTGGGAAGCAGCAGGTGATCTGTGCAGGTGAACACGCCGGGTTCAGGGGCTGCCGTCCCACTGGCTCCAGGCTGGAGCTCCCTGGAAATGGACCTCTTCCAGCAGCATCCCTGTCACTGCACAGCCCAGCACCCTGCTTTTGTGTGAGCACTGAGCTGTGGGATGGAGCTAATCACATTAAGTGCTGCTCAGTTCAGGGCTTTTTTTGTTCTCTCCCTTGTCGCTCTCAGTCTCACTTTGCCTGAAATGTTAGGAGGTGGCAGATTCAACTCAGCTCTCCCCAATGCTGTGCAGCACCAGGATGGCTGATTTTCCAAGTTTTAACTTTTCCAAAGCTTTTCACTGTTACAGAGGCCTCTTCCAACAGCCATGACCATGGGGAGCAGATCAGTCTTGAGCCAGCGGGCATTTTAGCATCTGGATAATCCAAATGCTGGAGATTTCCAAAGCAATGGAGGATCTAGCTCTTGACAGGTGCTTGTGTGGCTAATAATGCTCAGAGGCAAGTTCAGCATCTCTGTGCCTTTAACCCCTCGGCCTGAAGCAATCAGACAGACGAGCTCCACTGAAAATCAGTTTCAGGGAAATGGCTTCTCAAGGAACAGTAAAGCAAGTACTGGAGTATTTTGTCAGCTTGGGGTCTGCCTGGCCCCAATACACCTTGTTTTCAGTCTTGATCTTCTACCAGCTTTCAAATCAATCCTTTCTGTCCTCTGCTGGTAATCAAATCACTGCTTAAATGGAGCTAATAGGGCACCACAGTTCACGCTCCTGCTGGTCATCACAAAGAGCATTATCCAGTCCTTCCTGTGGCCCCTCGGGCTGACGCCTGAAGCGAGCGATGGCCGTGGGGGTGACCAGGTGCCCCAAAAGTTGGCTGCCATCAGTAATTCACAACCATGGAGGGTGAGGTGGCTACGCTATGCTACTGCCTTCAGCTGCCAGGAACTGGGGAGAGGATGGTGGTGTCCAGCAAAATCCGGCGTGAGCAACACTTCTCCTTGGCTAGGCACATTCCCTTGCATCTGCACAACCAACCAGCACATTGCATAGACTGTGACTGAAGGGGGTTTAAGTGCAATCTTAAAATCTGGCCATTTCAGGAATTCCTGAAATAAATTAGAAGAGGAATTTTATTTAGTTGTTGGTTTGGGGGTTTTTTGCGCTCTAAAGGGATCTCCCCATGGCTCCAAATCACTGTTTTCCACAAAGTAAATGAATATGAAGTCTTCTCTCATCCTCTTGCCACATTTTCTGTGTCACCTTTATCCTCCAACAGTTGTATATAATCAAATAGCAGACAAAGCATCCTGTCCCCAAATCCTTCCCTCTTTTTTCCTCAAACTTTTAGTAATTTTTTCCCATGCTTCCTTGACTTTTTGTCACTGATCAAGTCGGAAGCAGAAGCTTTCCAAAACAATGACCTGGAGCTTCAGCGATCCACATCTTGCAGATAAACAACAAACTACATTTATGCAATAAAGCACCGGCACTGGATTATTCCATATTAAAATCTTGGCACTTTTCAAGACAGCGATAATTTGGAACAACAGAGACCACGTGGGAAAGGGTTTTTGTCAATATTGGTTACCAACAGGCACTGTTAATCTACTGCCTTCACCTAAAAAAAATTTACACTGAGATGGAGCCTTTTGTCCAGCAAAACCCCAAAGGGTTTTGTGAAATGAACAGCTCCCACTGCCCTCCCAGGGCAATAGCTGGGCAGTGGCTTGGCTGCATCCCTGGTGGAGAAGGAACAGCCCCCTGCTCCCCGACTGCATCGCCAGTGCCTCTCTCTGTGGCATCCACACATTCCTGCCCTGCTTCATTTGGGAATGGAAATGAAGTTCATGGCCCAACTCTGAACTGGCTGGGCAGGACAGGAACAGCCTGGCCCATGTGCAGACACCAACTGCCCCACTGCCCACGGCACAGCTTTTCCAAAGGGACACCCCCTGGGGACTCCCAAAAGTCTCCCACTTGGAAAAAAAGCATTTCTTCACAGCACTTACTATGAAAAGGAGGCCTCGAAGGTCTGCCCCCAGGTGTTGTTCTACACAGAGACATGCGAGACTCACCCAGGGACACGTATAACACGGATTTGTTTGCCAAAGGAAAGGTTTCAACAGGCTGGGAAAATCCTTGGGGGTTTCCTGAGCAAGGCGCGCTGTGTTACAGCAGAATCAGGCTGGGGTGCAGAATGCTTATTTCAAATTAACTCCAACAGAGAAATAATGAGCAATGAGTTTATATTTCAGTAAATTAAGAGAGAAGCTTAAGTAAAATGTGGGTTTATATGCACAGAAATAAATGTTTATTTACTCACTTTAGTGCTCATGCCCTCAAATATGAAGACATTTGTAGGGATTTATTAATATTTATAGCACATTATAACAAATACCCACAAGATCTTTGCCTGAAGACATTCTATTTTACCAATGTAAAATCTGTTGAAGGTCAAAGGGATCTTTTACTTGTGTGTGGATGGCATGATCAGCCTCTTTACTTGGAAATCTGTATCAACTGTGATAATTTAAAACTTTAATTAAAGACTCGGTGACAGATTATCTACAAAATGTCTTCCTGCTGCCCAGTATTCCATCACAAATGTCTCCAGAAGCCCAGGCTGAGTAAGCACACTCGCCAGGAAATATTTCACTGTGGACATGTTAGCTTTTATCTGGCTCGCTGGGTAACAAATTCTTTTGTCGAGGATTGGTGACAACAAAAATTAAAGTAGAGGCAAAACCAGACCCCATCCCAAAAATTTATAATGTTTGTTTAGTTCATACCTCAAGAAAATGAAACAGGGAATTTCTCCCTTTGTGCACTGCAGTAGGTGAGAGTTGCTTGGAGCTGGCAAAGCAGAGGAACCCATTTAATCTGGATCACAGATTAAACCAGACTAAGCCATGTGAGGGATGATACACCAGGGATGCCCCCCATCCCAGCATCCCTCACCGCTCCCAGACCACATCCAAAGGGTTGAAGGAAATGGGAAGAGCAACCTCCAAGTGAAGCATGGAAAGGGAGCTAAAACACACGCACATCCCACCAATACCAGGGCTCACCCCCCAGCAGAGCATGGGTTTATGGGGAGGGACAAGCAGAGGTCTGGTAATGAGGAGTGCAGGGTCAGGAGAGAAGGGCTCAGTAGCACCACACAGGCTCCTGACAGCCGTGGCCACAGGAGCACGCCGACCTCGCTGGGAGCATTTGCTCGGAAGGGGTGGATGTTCTCTCTGAGCTGCAGCAGAACCTGGGGCAGGTGGGACACGATGGTGGCACCACGAGCTGCACTCCAACAGTGACAGGCAACAGTCCCACAGAGGAGAGAGTTAACAACAGTGACACACTTTTGTCTGGAGAAGTCACAGTGAGTGGAAATAACAACTCGGGGCCATAATTCTGTGGTCTGTCACTACCAGGAAACGTGAAATGCAGTGACCTTTCATCTCTGTGACAGAAATGCTGCACAGCACCTGGAGCCATTGCCCTTAAAATCCACTCTGACAAATTGGATGATAGGACACGTTGGAGAAAACGTCCTCTCCCTCCCTCACCCCCAAATCTGAGCCTCCCAGTGAAGTCTGCATGCTCCGTGTGGAATGTGGTGTCCCTTGGCAGGAACAGCCAGCCTTGTATGAGCTGCTGTGTTTAGTGAAGCACAAGATAACAATTTCATTTCTATAGCCAAGAAGGAACAAATCTCCAAAGCCATTTGTTCAGACTGCTCTTAAATGCTGGGAGGGAAATCCGTATTGGCTTTCTATGAATCTTCAGGTCAGGAATGTTAAAATCAATGGATTTTTGCATTATCACAGAATCATAGAATTCCAGACTGGTTTGGGTAGGAAGAGGTCATAAACCTTATCCCTTTCCCCACCTCCTGCCATGGGCAGGGACACCTTCCACTATCCCAGACTGCTTCAAGCCCTGTCCAACCTGGCCTTGGACACTGCCAGGGATGAGGTACCCACAGCTTCTCTGGGCACTTTGTGCCAGTGCTCACTGAAACCCAGCACTTCTGCCTTTGCAAGAAGTAATTAATAAAGTTATAAAAATTTACCTGATTGTATGGAAAGAAAATGATTCTCTCATTAATAGCAGCAACAGCTAAACAAGCAGGCAAGCCATGGTCCTAGCAGAATGCAGCAAATGATGTAGGGTTATGTTTTACCTAAAATGAGGATTTTCCTTATCAAAATTTTAAGGGGTAGCTTTTGAATTGAGGATTTGCACCACAGAAATTAACTTCCCTGCCAACAGCATATCCATTGAGCTCTTCTGTTTGTCAGTCTGAAATTATGACCACAGGGACTAAAATCTTTTCATCACACCAGAACATGGCATTGTGTCTTCACCACTTTGACAGAAAACAAAAGCTACTGAATGGAAGGAAAAAACCAAATAAATTTAAAAAGGGGTGTTTCAGTCATTTAAGTGAGTCTGTCAGCTTGTGCTATCTTCATGCATTTGTCAAATTGTGCTTTAATTGACTGGCTGAAGTGGAGAGCTGAAAGACAAAAATTTGGTCTCAAGATGAACACAGAGCTGAAAACACTGTGCTGCTCATTCATTAGGATGTGTCAGAGGAATTCAGATGGGAATAGACACAGGAATGGCTGCTACTTCTACTTGAATCTCCCAAACTGTAAGAGAGAGGTGAATGGTGTGTGCCACACAGCAGTAACAAGAGCAGTGACAAACTCTGATCATCAGATTCCCCATGACAGAGGAGACTGCCTTGGTGCCTCCTAATTTCTATCACTGTGGGAATTATTTCATTACATTTGTTAAGGAAAAACTGCAAGCTTGGGCCAACTCTAAGCCAGTCAGCCCCAGCTGCAGCAGGAGGAGCAGAAAGCCCTTCCAGCTGAGGGGTCTCCATCCCTACAGCCAGGCTGGGAAAACCAGGAGGGGTTCAGCTCCCCCCACAGCACCCCCATGCAGATGTGCTCCTCAGTCCCAAGGAACAGCCACAACCCTCCACTGCCTGAGCTGGGCTGCAAGCTCCAGAGACCAGGATCCCCAAAGCATCCCCTGCTCTGAAGGGGATGGTGAGAAATACACCCCTGCCTAAAATGGGTTTCCACTGCAGAGCTTTATGTGTATCCCCAACAGATGAGTGAAGAGAGGGCTGGAGGGATTTGGTAAAACCATGGATGAAGCCTCCTGGCTTCTGTGAGGGTTCCAGTCACTTCACTGTGTCTCACAGTCCATTCTGCACGCAGCTGCCTTCCTTCTGTCCTCCTGCTCCTGTCCCCACCAGCAGGAGCTGCTCTTTCCCTTCCCCCCCGGTGCTTTGGGCAGGCACTCAGTTTTGGGAACACAGATGCTTCTCAGCCCTGGTCACCACGGATGTCAGGGGCTGCAACACAGAAAGTCACCAACCCCCAAAGGGGCAGTGTGGTTCCTGGGGGAAATGCTCAGGGTGGTGAAGGGTTGGGAGGGAAATCCAGCAGTTCCTGGACCTGTGTGAAGGCCCCTCTGAGCCTGCACTCCTGGGAAGCCTGAGGGATGCTCATGGGTTGGATTCATGTGATGCAAACGGGATGGGATGTGCTGCCACTTGTAAATGAGGGGATATGGGATGGTGCCCTACACGTAATGGGAACACAGAGGCCACACACGCTCCAGAGGTGTTTGCTGGGGTGTGAATGAATCTGAGCTTGGTGACAGGCCTGGTGACAGCCAGTGGTACCCCTGAGACAACAACCCAGGACACCAATCTTGGTGAGAGTGATGGGAAACCTCGCACCCAAGCACAGCAAGCTGTACACAAAGGTGGTGCACAGAGCTGGTAACAAACCTCTCCTCTGAACTTCGTCAATAAAACCAAATCAGTGAGATCTCCTACGTACATTTTCTGCTTTCCAACAGAAACACAAAACTCAATGAAAATCTGACAAAATATTTTTGAACCAAAATACAGATACAAACCTCAGGATTTTGAGTAACATTTATGACGTAATTTTCCAAACCTTTTTTAATTTTTCAAGTTCCTTCAGTAAAAATATTTTATGTTTCCATCTCCTTGCCTTTACTCTGTCTGAAAGAGCAGAAAATGTGTTGAAAATGTTATTTCTTTACCAACATTTTCATTTAGGTACAAAAGCAACCATTACTCTTATCCAGCAGCGGTGATGTATGTGAGAGCAAATATATATGGATAGTGAATTCTAAACATGAGGAGATGAATCCAAGTAGCCATTTCTTACATGTTTAGAAAGCTGTGTGTAGCTGCCTTACCTTTTAATCTGTCTTCACATCAGAGACGTATGTGAGTACAGGCTGTGGTACAAGACCAGGGAGACCTTTTTGGAAAGAGGTTTCTTTTCCAAAGAGGTACTTTTGGTCATTCCAAAACATTTCTTGAAAGTATTGATGAATCAGATTCTAATTCATGAAATCACCTCAGCAGGACAATGAGGGCCAGCACTACACACCAACTCCAGCACACAGCTAATGGTGTTCTGGGCTTGGTGGACATCTTACTGGCCACAGAAAAAGTTCTGCTATTGATTTTGGAGAGTTTTCCCTTGGCCTTAGATAATAACCATTGGTTTCTTAATGTAGGGACAAAGACCCTCTCTTTTCTCATGTATTTGATTCTCTGTTAGACTAATTTTGAGAAAGAAGCAAAGACATGAAACAATAATCACTGATATCAGGACTCAATCCTATAAAACCCTTTTCAAGTCAGGCATCCCATCTGCTTCAAGGAGAAGACACAGGCCAGGAAGGGCAGCTTTAATTTTCACCCCATAACTGAAGCACAAGCCCATGCCAATGGAACCAAACTTTGGTGACAGCATTTCAATATATTGTTTTCTTTACATCTCTGTTAAAGCCAACACAGCTCTTTCTTACCATTTTTGCAGACAGGACAACACTGCTCTGGTTCATAGACTGGGTTGACACACTCGGGGACTGCGCAGTCTGCTACAACACAGTGAACTTCATTGCTGGGCTCGCAGCGACACCATTCGCATGGCGAGGGCTAGGAACAAATCTCAAATTAGCCCATTGCCTCCCGCAGCTCACAAGTTTGCAACATTCCCATCCTGCCACAAGACAAACACATCAGCGTTCAATACCCCCTGGCTGAGTCACTCACCATGGGTGACACACGTTAACCTCTGGCTGAAATAAGCAACCACAACAGCAGGAAAAGCAGCGAGCCTCAGCCTTGCTTTCCCACAGAGAGCGAGGGGTCTTTTAGGGCTTTAGGTCCCTTTGCCAAAACAGCTGAGCTGAAGTCACCAGGCTGTACCTTTCTCTATCCATCTGTTTTATGTTGCACATCTGGCCAGAAGAAGAGCAGGATTTGTGGAAGGTCACGAGTGATGGTTCATTCCAGTAAGGGAGGACAGGGTGATTTTCCAGGCCATACCCATCTCTCTGCAGACCACCACTGCCAGCCACCCCCAAGCTGTTGGAAAGGTGCTGCTGGGATGGCCCTTCCATCCCCTGGCCTCCTGGGGTGATTTCATTCCCACTCTTCAAGGCAGAGGAGAACTGTGTTGGTCTTGGAGGGGCAAACCCATTTTATTCTGTGTTTGTGCAGCACCTGCATCAGGGGTCTGTGAGCACTCCCAGAACACAACCATGAGATCTCAACCTGGCCCCTCTCCTGCTTGCTTCAACAAGGTTTGTGAGCAACAGGCTCACATAAAGTATGTAAATAATTAACAGACTGAGTAATTCTGCTGAGTAAGGGAATTCTGCATTAAAGCACCCAGCTAAATGGTTTTGTTTCAGCACCATCAATTCAGCCAGGAATCTCTATCCACCTCCAAATTGCACAGAACTGTTACTGTCTCAACCTTTAAAAAGCTGTGAAAATCTGTTGAAAACATAGAAAGGTCCGTGTTTTAAGGTTCCCAGTGACTTATGAGTGTGCAAGTGTCATGAAAGCATGGCAACAGAGCTAAGAAAGGAGAATAAGAGGAGAATTGAAAGGAAAATAACTTCCTGTCAGTACCAGCAGGTTCAATACGTAACTCCCGATTTCTCAGCATCCATCACTAACATTTCAATGAGTAAATGTGGGTATTGGAAAAAAATTCTGCTTTATGTGAACCTGCAGCTGTGGGAATTCCTCAATATTAAAAATAAAGTGGGAGGCAAGGAAAGAAGGATTCATCCTGATGTGTTTCAGACCCCAGAGATAGGTCACTCATTTCTACAAGACTGATATAACCTGCGAGCCCTGGCTCTGGTGTGTAAAAAGCTTTTCAGTTCACCTCTAAGAAGCTCTGTATGTCTTGAGTCTAATAATTTATTCCCAGGAAATTCATTTCTACCTTAAAATGCACTAATTAAAGCTTCCCTTGCTTTGTCTCAGCATCTGCAGTCTATAATTCCCATCACCTCTCATTTGCTCACAGCTTTGGCAATTTAGATAAAATCAGCACTCCTTGAGCAAGGGAAGAAGTGTGTGGAGGTGGAATTCCTCTCTCTAATTATCGTTCCTCTTTCAATCCTGCTTTGATTTCGGTCTCAAGCACCAAGAATCTAAATTCATTTGACTGACATTTCTTATTCAGGGCTATTTAATAAGAAGAAACAATACAGAAGAAAATAGACAGAGCTATTTGCTGAGGGATCAATAAGAAAATTGCTGCTTTGTTTTTATTCATTTTAATCACTAATTATATGGAGCAGCAGAACTAGATCTTGTGATTTGTGGAAGCTTTCACTGACGTCTCCTCCAGGGCTTACACCCATCCTCACCACTCCAGTGGCTGCAATGCTAAGAAATATGTGATGCTTTCCCAGGGCTGCAGCCCAATCCACAGCTCAGAGAGGATCAGCACAAGCAGAAGCTGCCCCTGGATGACTCTGCGACTGAGCAAATGAGACATGACACACACATCTTCTGCCTCAGCGTTGGTGGTGTAGCCTGAAAATGACACTGTAACAAACCAGGATGTTGCCTGACGCAGGGAGCAGCTTTCCAAATGGGAAGAGCTGCACACAATTAGAGAAAGAAAGCACACCCTGGTGGAACACGGAGCGAGCAGCCACCAATGAAAAGGCTGCTTTGGCACGAGCCAGACCTTTCTCTGCCACCTCCTCCTCCGCTGTACCAACGTCAAGCCACTTGGTCTTGCCACCAGGATCTTCCTCCCTCTGACCACTTAGCTCACTCATCAGTGCCGCTTACCATGGGACACTCCAGCCCTCCTGTCCACTTGGTTTATGAGTGTCTTGGCACTTCCTTCCATGGAATGTGCTTTGGGATCCAATCTGCAAATCCCTGCCCATTCAGAAAGGACTTTGCCCCAACCACACTTGATTGAACATTTTGAAACTGTGGTCTGCAGGCTCTGCACTGAGCTATTACTTTCCCTGATGCTACCCTTCTTGTGGAACAATTATGGGACACTGGCCAAAAAGTCCTCTATCTATTGGTACCAGCAGCAGGAAGACCAAACAGCAAAGTGACAAACTGGGAACCAATGAAGAACAGGGAGCCAGCAGAAGATGTCTTGAAGTTTTGTCTCCTGTTTCCTGATTTAAAGATTTATCCCCCACAAAAGAGGGGTGGTTTACACTGTCATAGTCACTGAAGTTCAAACAACAGTTCCAGAAAAGAAACTCTCATCCCTGCTGAAGAAGGATACTGAAAGAAATACAGCAGGTTTTCTGGAGCAGGAAGGAGAGAGAACACTGTCCCATATGGACAGTGCAAATGCTTTACCCATGTCCCTCAAACCGATCTTCTGGAAACAGTGCTAAGATTAAAGGATCACAAAAGGTGACAATTTATTCACTCCCCTGTCCAAGGCAGAATAAGCTCTTAGAAAACTCTATAGGGAAGGATTTTTTAGGCAGGATTTCAAGAGCTGTTGGTGAAGAAACATTCTTCTGACCATTGCCCAAAAGAAAAGGGTCCTCATGATGCCCAGCCACAACAGGGATACACATCTACACCATTCCATGGTCTTGTACTGCTCGAGGTATGATTTCAGAAATGGCTCTATCAGGAGCAAACTGGGTGCTTCTGCAGAAGGTATCAGTCAGCAGAGCAGTCTGACTTGGCCAAACCAGTGCAAAGCACTGAAATTCTTTTTACTCCATCTCCACTTCTAATGGGGCTGAGAGCGCTGAACCTCAGAGCCAGTGGGGTAACACATTCTTGGATGTTGTTGTCAGCTCAGGGGCCAAGTCAAGCCAAGCTGGTGGGAAGCAGACGTGGTCAACATCTATCCACCATTCCAGGGCTTTTAACAGCAGCTGAAATGGGACACAGAGCACAAAGGTCCTTCTCAGTCTCAGCACTGACCCTGATCCCCCTCTCCTTCAGCCAGTCACTTCAAAAAGACCGGAGCAGTGCAGCCCATTCATAACCACCCCTGAGATCACAGCCCAGTTTCTATTTCTCTTCTGTTCTACTGATCTCAAGGAGGACTGAGAGCCCAGGCTTGGCTGGGACGGAAGGTTCAGCTCCTGCTTCTGTGTGGGATGGTCCCATCACACAGCTCAGGATGGCCGGAGGAGGGAGCCAGCACTCGTTCTGTTGCATGGCTGGAAAACCTGAGTCTCAGGTGCTGTCAAATGGGAAACATCTGCCATCAGCAGAGGTGGTTAACGAAGAAAGAAGGAAGGAAAATTAGAACAGAGAATAGAAAATACACACTGCTAATAAAGATTTTATGTGCACGAGCACATAATGATAAACTTGATAGACGATATAAACAAACACATGAAAAAGGCAGCAAAGGAAACAGAATGAAAAACAAGGTACACCCTGGGCAGGGGAAATCGGGAAGCCAAACAGAATATGGGTGCCCCACCTCCTAATCTTCACTCCCACACCCACATACACCAGCTCCACACTGCTTTCACCTTCTTTTTGGAAGCAAATGCCAGCACACGTAGGAACCATGACTGCTAACATCATCCAGATACTCCTCTTGAACAGGGTTTGGCACCAAGTGGGTCCTTCTTCAGTCAGCTACAAGGCTCCAAAAACCCACAGAAATTTCATACCTCTGAGAGGTCTGTTCTGTGAGCAGGCCCTCAAGTCCTCTAAAAGGACTGGTGGGCAGCCAGAGAGATCACATGATCTAACAATTCTTGAGGAAATAGCCTATAAACCTGATTATTCTCAAACCTAAGGGAGAGGTGGAGAAAAGAAAATGAAAATCTGGATTCAGAACTCAATGTTTAAATCTACTCTTTCACGCTTTTCTACAGCTGAAGAGATCTGAATCAAATACCTTTTTTAGACCAAGGCAGCTGGTACAATCACACCAATAACTGACACACAAAACTTCAAGATTTTTGGCAAGATCTTGCAAGAAGCTTCTGCAAGAAGCACCTCAGTCATCTCATTTAGTCATAGGAATTCTCTTGTTTCAACAACTTACAGAACCTCATCTTCGTACTTCTCCCTTAGCTCATGCCTTGCCCACAACTACAGCACCTAAGCCACCCCTCTGCTGCCCCAAGCACCTGAAAGGCTTTCCTATAACATGTACACTGCTCTGCAAATGCTCATCACAGAGTGGTGAATATTCTCCCTGAGTGAATGGAGAAAACGCAGCTGTATCTATAAAACATCATTTTGCAGCCCTCCTCCTGCCTGCCTGCCTGCAATCAGGATTTCTCTGTCTGTGTGTCTGCTCATCCATCACTCTGAGCTGCTTCTACCCAAACAGCTCTGGAGAGGGGGAGAGGGAAGGATTTACCTAAGACAGACTAAAAACCCTGAAGATGACATCCGACTGATACTTTTTCTTCACCTGTTTGTTCTGTCAATCAGTAAGAAGCAGTTTTCCTCACTTTTTGCTCTGCTGCCACACTCACAAGGCTAACTGGTTTTCATGTCACCCAGCTCAAGAGATGTCTCAGACCAAGTTTTAAGGCTGCAGTTCCCTGTGATCAGTTGGGATTCTTTCAGCTGGCTCCACTCATATTTGGGGTTTGAGGCTCATATCCCTTCAGGAGCTGGGAAAATGCTGCTCATTTTCCAAGCAGCCTTCCAAGATTGAAGTGCTATTTGGCACCTGAGTATTTCAAGAGCCAGTGGATCTTGCATCATTAAAACTGACTGTACAGAGACCTGTTACTCCTCGAGACTTTTCCACCAAAGGAAATTGTGCGGCATTTTCTTCGTACCTGGGTTTTCTGCCTCATGGAAGAAGGTTTTACATCTTTGCTGGAGCCAGGCTGCTCAAAGCCTGAGATCCAGTTACCAGGATTTGTTGTGCTGCTCTCTTCCCCCTCCTTCCTACAGCTAAGCTGGAAAAGGGTTTTTGTACAAGCATGTCCCATAATCCCATCCTAGAAGGCTTCATCTCATTGACAAGGTCCCATGATGTGGTACATAAGGACCATGTTCTCGTGCTGCCTGGCACACAGCAGCCCTTCACCAGTCACACACAGCTCTACCAGGGGGGTACAGAGCAACACAGACCTCACAACTATTCTATCAGGAATACAGGACTTTTCTTTTGGGGAATGAAGTAGAAACACAAAGTGTAAGTGTTTACAATCTTCTAATCATGTTGCAATGCACCTACTGATCACCTTGCAGGGGCTGTCCAAGTCAGTGGAAGACAATCCAAGCATTTCCACTGGATTGAGTATACCTGTTACTATTTTCAGAGTCAAATAGGTGAATTTACAAGATGGCCAGAATGACTGGAGAAATCTGCTTGGTTGACTGGCACTTGAAGAGGGGTATAAGCACAAAATTAAGCAAGTGGGCTTGTTTCCTGAGCCCTGGGGGACCCCAAGGAGACATCACATCAGAGGAAAGGCAGAGGACATGCCAGGACTCTCAGTGCCGCTGCAAACCAAAATCAGGCATGTCAGCTTCCAGCTCCTTCAAACACCAAAAAGGACATGGTGTGTAAAGATGTGCCTCTGCTAGGAGAAATTGCAAAGAGAAAAAAATGCTTTTCCTGGCAGTTTTACTGAATATGGAGTTGAAATGCTTTCTCCCCCTTCGAGAACACATTAAAAAAAGAAGTGCCAACCCCTTAAAAAGGAGGTGCCAGCCTCTGCATTTCTGCTGATGCCAAGGTGGTTTGGGATGCAATGGATCTCACCTGGCACTTCAGCACACCCTGCCACAGATTCAGATCCATGAGCTGTATCCACACATACCTCCTGCCTACAAGTCTGGATGTGTCCCCTACCCTGCAAGTCCTGGGCTCCAAGGAATAGTGAAAACCATCGCTGCTGTCAATTTCTCCCTCTTTAAGTTTTCGAGATACTCACAGAGATAATCCCCTCAGACAGGCTGGACTGATGGCATCCTGCTCTATGCAGACAAAACAGCAGGAAAAGCAGAGATGCAGAGTGACTTCTGTCAAATTGGGCACTTACATCTTAAGAGGAGCCGTAACTTTTAATGACTCTAAGGACAATGGCAATTCTGATGGAAATTATCTCTGTAGCTACAGTTTCAGGTGGGGAATTTGTTGGCAGGAAGCAAGAAAGGCAAGAAAGTTTGAAAGGACCTGATGAATAAATTTGGAGGCAAAAATGGCTTCCACATTACGACTGAGGTGGGAAGTCATAAACCAGGGGAGAAGAATAAAAAAGGAACTGGGATAGCATTCATCAGACACACTCCTGGAGGAGAAATTAGAATCTTTTTCATTGTTATTGAAATTGCTTGTGATCTCAGGCAGATTAGCAGAAGATTGCAAGAAAATTCAGAGAGCTTTCACCTGAGAAATTTTGGAGGTGCCAAACTTGTGGAGAAGGAGCTGGTGAACAAGTCCCACCTGAAGGTGAGACTGAAAGCTGCCCACGTCTCTTTCGGGCTGACGCACTTGGCTTTCACTATTAGCAGCACATAAATAACCATCTAAGCTGTGTTAAAAATTTGGTAAATGGTTCTTCTGAATGTGCCAATACAAAAACCTGCAGGTTCTCTAATTTTTGTCACTTACTTAATAAAATAAAAATCATCCAGCCAGCTAATGGAGATACAGTATCAATTATACTACAGAAACTGTAACCACTTGGATTTTCCAAAGGTGGGAAGTTGCTCAAATAAACAACCTGTTGAGTAATTGTAGACAAGAACACTCACTGAAAACACCATCAGGTTGCAAATGACTTTGCAACAGGAAAAAACTACTAAGTCATTAGATAATTTATCTGCAGTGAAAAAATTGGAGCTGTATCCTACTCATACAGAGCACTAGCAATACAAATGAACTTTGCCACCCAGAAATTGAAAAATGCTTGCATCACACTGCAGATTGGCTAAACCAAGGACCTGGCTTCCAAGACGCAGAAGAAGCAGATGCTGACATCCTGTTTTTAAGGGAGCCATCAACACACACATAAACATTACTAACACAGAAGTCCTTCCAGTACGCTGGTGACCAGGCTTGGATTCTGGAGACAGAAAGGCACGGGGATGCTCTAATTGCCCCAGGTTGTGTATTCCCCTCCTCCCCTCATTCCCAGGCCATGGTAGTCCATAACCAGAAACACCACTATCCTTGCCATTCTTTTGTAAACATTCCTGGGGAGCTCTACAGATCAGTACGGCAGATGAGGGGCACAGAAGATGTGCCTCATCCTGGGCCCACATCTGATGAGTCAGGACTGTGATGGCTTTAGGAGCTTTTTATGCATAGATTTGATCTGTGCCACACAACTTGATGAGTTTAAAAGGCTCCTGGAACCATGTCTGGATCTGAAGAGTGACTGCTCCATTAGCTGATGAGAGAGACAACCTTGAGCCGGGTCCTGGCCCCTTTTCCACCAGAGCTGAGTATCTGCAGTCTCGTGGTTGCTTTTCTCTCCCCAGAGCAGTAGCAAAGCTTTCTGTAAAACATGACTTTGCAATTCTTCCATAAGAACGCTCTCTTTGCTTTGATATATGTCTCATTTTATTCCTTACAATAGTTGCACCTCACCTACCCTGGGGCTGAGGGTACCGGAGCTCTCTACTACTTTGGTGATAATTTTTATGACTGGATTACAATAGTTTTTTAGTTCAGACATGCCCAGGGCCCAGGGAAGGGGACTCCTTCTGAAAGGTTACGAATATGACAGATGGGACTGGGGCTCCAATGTGTGAAGTGCGGCCCCGTTCAGATACAGACAAAATGTCTGTGTGTGCTTCACATTTGTTAAGCTCCTTTTAATGTCAGCAGGGAAAGTGAGCCCAGCTGGCAGCTTTCTGCTCTCAGTTCCCTCCTGGTTGGCTTTTGCAATGAAGGAGCTGTGTCTAGCACAAAGCCTTCTGGAGCAGGGAGAAAGGAACCGAGGTCCTGGTCCGAAAGGTGATCTTTTTACATGTGTTCTCCCTACACCTGAGTCTCCTTTTTCCTCCTTTGCCCACAATGAGAGATGGGAGAAGGTGGCGAGATCAGCTCAGTGTACTGATAAAACACTGAATTTCTATTATGGAGGTAGGTAAAATACAACCAGTCCTCAATGAGGAGGAGATTTGGACCTTGGTCCTGTTCCTTCTCAGTTTCCCACCTGGCTTGTCAGATAGCCACAGAACTGGCCAGGCTATGGATTTACAATGGTGATGGACTGTTTTACTCACAAGATACCCAGGTGATGGTCATTCAGCCCAGCTGAACACAACCTTGAGCCACTGTGCTTTGACTCAAGAGAAGCTCTGTGTCCCTACGCACTCGGGCAGCTGGAAATCAGCAGGGTCATGGACTGGTGGGCGATTCCTGGCTGGAGCAGCAGCCAAGGGTACGTGGGAGCTCCTCCTGACCCACACCGCAGACTGCCGTGCTCCGTCACCCTCAGCTTTGGCCTTGCCTGTGGTGTTTCACCTCTTGTGCCCTAAGGGAAGCTGCTCCCTGGTACTACAGCAGGAGCTCCTGCATCCCCCTGGCATCCCAACACGCTCCCCTCGGAGGAGCACCGCCCTCCTGAAGGCTCGCCTCAGCTCAGCAGCACGCAAACCCCACAGAGGAGTATCTCACTGGTACTAAACTTCACACCCACAGTGTAACATCCCAGTGTGTCACTTGGGATCCACGGAGATGCAGCAGTTCAGAGCAGCAGAGAACCTGCAGCTCTTTACAAGCTGGCACCAAGGAGAAGGCATTTTCCAAATTACCCTGTCTGCCCCTTGCATCCTGTGCTTGATTCCAATGCTCAAACCCTCAGGAGAGGAGCCAGCAGGGTCTGGGAGGTTTCTGTCCCTCAGGAGATGGCATCATTTGGGTATGAGCACAATCTGGGAAGGATGAGAACTGAAAACAGGTTTGAATGTGACGAGAGAGTACACTGGGGTTTGCTTACACAGGGAGCACACTGGGCTAACCCTCAGTCAGAAAGGTTTTGCTGACTGGGATGACCACAGTTAACAGAGTGAGAGATTCCCTGCTTTCAGGAGCTGTTTCAACCCCTACTGCTTCTCCAACCATACTGATTTTACTGTAATTCCCAGAGAATTACCTCTGAAATTACCACAGAATGGAGTAAGGAAGCCTCATGTATCCTTATTTTGTAACTCGACTGATCATTGTCACTACATAACTTACCTAATTATAGTTTTTAAAACAGTAACTAGAGTAATTGGCTGATTGAGCACTATTTCTAATTAATACAATTCTGCATAGAGCAAATTCCAGTGGCAACAAGCACATACCTGCACTTCCCCTCACTCCGGTAGGAAACAGTTTCCTAAAAAACCTTCTCACCAATGAGCTGTGAATGTTTCTAAAGATGACATCCTTCTTTCTAAGCTGATGACCTGAGGATCACCTGCTCACCAGCCCCACAGAAACACCCTGGGTGACAGAGATTAACAGCTTGGGAGAGCCAAGGGATGAGCAGTTCTCTCCTTGGCCACACTGAGCATTGTCTGACACAAAAATAAAGCCTCAGACTTGATTTTACTACTCTTGGAAGGATTTGGTAACACCTGCATGTCCTGCATAATCCATTTTCTTAACAGTGAGGCTCCAGCAGCAGTGGAGGGAAGGCAGGGGAAGTGCCAGAGCTTCTCCTCTGGCTGTGCACAGATATCTGCTCTCCTTCGGTAGCTCCCTGGTCAGCATTCTAGAAGCAAGCAGGGCTGATGGGCTGTTTCCTGCAGTGAGTAACTGCAAGCCCAGCCACAGCTCTGGCAGCACAAATGCTGGGCACACATTAATTCCTGTGTCATATTTACTGGAAAAATACCAATCCCTTGGGATTGCACGTACAGGCTGAGTTCTGCATTGGGCTGCCGCACTGTGACTAAAACAGGGGGCTTGTGCTCAGTTCCTGCTGATTCTGAGTTGTGGGGATGCCCAAGGTTTTGGTCTCACCCATTTCAGCACCACTGAGCTCTGCGCTTTTGGGGCGTCCCATGTATTACTGTGATCCAGGGAAGAAAATTCCACTGATTTTTTAGCCGAATTCTGAATAAAGCCCATCTTCTTTCACCTATTGTAATAACATATTTGTGCATAATGTGATATATATGTTACAGAATCAGTAGCTAAGTACATAGCATAATTTTAAAAATAGGTTTTACTATAGATCAATATGTGGCAGACTTACCTATTTTAGTATGTTTTCTTGGTACCAATTATGACAGAAATACAGTAAGTCAGTAATTTCAGATTCCTTTGCATAGACACTGTCACTGTAATTTTCCCAGGAGGGAGATAATAAATCATACTTTTCCATCTGACTGATGTTCTGTTTCCCCTGTCTGATTTCAATGGCTGTATGCTATCTTCAGAGCTGGCATTGTTCATGCCTCCTTTTATTAAAGCACAGGCACGTTATTGAAATTTCTTTTGTATTATGATTTTCTAGCCATATGTGAAATTGCGGAACACACAAGAAGAAGAAGGGACAAAAAATAAGAAAAGAAAAATCCCCACTTGTTTGAGTCATAGTATGAAAAAAAAAACCCTGCTGCACACATCTTGGAGAGAAAAATGCCAATATTAAAATGGGAGCCATGTGCTGGCCCTCTCCACCCAGGGCTGCCACACTCTTGTTTCTCACCTAGGAGCACCACCCCATCAGTAATACTCTGGAACATCCCAAGTGCTCCATTCCTATTTGATAAGCTTGCACTCCTAGGCTAGGTACCTGGTGGTCTGAGCCAGGCTGTTGTTTAGACCACTTAGTTTCTATTTCTGGCTCAGTTCTGCGGGTGGGGAATCACTTTTTGGTTCACTGGTTTTCACTCCTTTTCTCCACCACCAGGATGGACCCACTGCGATTCAGGGGCTGAGAGCTGCTGGGATAGCAGCTGCATACCTGCCTGCATGTGCCTTTTGATGAGAGGCCTTGCTTTGTTCAGTTATATTCAGATAATTGCATTAATAAAACATTTTAAAGAGCATTAACAAAGGAGAAGGAGGTGCCACTACTCTGAAGTAAAGTTTTCCATAATGAGCTGAGAATTCGTGTACAGCAGTGCTGTGCTTATACAGTCCCTCATATGTTTTGGGTTCTAAACACACTCTGAAGAACCCTGCTAGAGCTGTGTCCCCACTGTGCAGAGCACTGCTCAAGAAGACTTAAAGTCAGCAAGATACAAAAACCTTCACTGAAGGATTACAGGTGATTTGTGGACAAAACAAAGCAATGAACTTAAGATATAGTGGCAGGGAACAGGGGAAAGAAAAATAAAATAGAACTTTAGCAACAAAATCCTGGCTTTTTTCAAGTCAGCAGAGATTCTGCCCTAGAAGCAAAAATTTCACCCTCCCTGCTTTTTTGTTGGGTTATTTTTTTTTCCAGTGTGGAGGAAAAGGGCAAGGGCAAGTGCAAGGGCTGTTTTCCCATCTCTCCACACTTGTGCCGATGCAAGGGACAAATATTTGGGCATCATCTAGGGGCTTTTTCAGTGAGGATAGGTTTGGGAGGAACAAAGGCAGAAGGGGAGAGGACGAGGAAGTGGAGAAGTCATTGGGAAGGGAAGGCAAATAAAGTCAGAAGCAGAGGACAAGCATTGGCAGAGCCAATGGCTGGAAGAAATTGCAGTTCTGCACTTGGCAGAAAGGAGGACAGCCACTGAAGAGCACCCAAAAAATGTCCAGAGTGTTTTTCAAGCTCAAGTTCACAACTGCAAGGTGAAGCTGCTCTTCTCACTGGAACATCCCCAGGAAGGCCAAAACCTCTTGTGTTCCCACCCAGAGGATAAATCACCCAGTGTTCTGCCAGGCTGACACAGCTATTTTAATATCTGTGCTTAGGAAATTTCTGCCACTGCCTTGGAGGAGGATGGCACCATGCTCACCCTCCTGCAGGGACAGGGAGCAGTCCCTGCCTGTCAGTCTAAAATGGAGACAATATTTCAAGATGTCAGCTTGACAGTCTCCTGTGAGCTGACCATTTATCTCCCAGCAATGGCACTTTGCTACATACCCAGAGGTCTGCAGAAGGTTATTCTGGATGTGCCTCTGTTGGGTGATAAGACACCAAGGAAGTTCAGAGCTGATAATGGACCTTCCAAACTGACAACCCAATCCCCTTCCAGTGGCTCCTCACAAACACATCGTAACCACTCCATAACTGTTTCTCAAAGGTGTGTGCTTTTCTGTCAGTAAGCCGTGCAAGAGAGCAAAAACTAATCAGCATTTAGGGAAACTGTTGCCTCAGTGACATTTGCAGGATTTCTCCATCAGCTGCCAATGAACATCCCTCACACTGGTGGAACACTGTCTCCTTAAATTTACATCAGCTGCTGGCTGGGAACATTCATTTAAAACACAACCATGTGTACTTACAATAACCAAGAGCAATCTCTATTTGCTTGTTTTGTCTCCCTGAGAAGAAAAGGGAGGGTTACAAACCTCCCTGGAAGATCTCTGCTCCTACAGGTGAGCGCAGAGCACTTGGGACTCAGACCTTACCCTCCAGGACTGAAATCCAAGCAAGGATGATGTGTGGGAGACAAAACAGCTGCCAAGTGACCCCGAGAGCCCCCGCCAGATCTCTCTGAAGAAAACAGCCTGAGACTTCCAGCATCCTTCATACCTTCCCCACAGCCACCACATCTGCCTTCACCCCTGCTCTGAGAGGGGCCACTGGGGACTTGAGTGATCACATGTGAGTCCAACAAAGAGAAATGCAGAAAACAAGATGGGAAAGAGAGAGATGTATCCCAGTGAAACCCACCAGACCTACCCTCTCTCCTGCTCCACAGGTATTAAAATCCTGACCACAGGACATCAATCTGCATTTTAGACACATTTGAATCACATAATGATTAACATTAGAGAGACTTGCTGGCCTTTACTACAGGGGTTTCCAGGTGGAACCACAGCCTCAGCCAAGACTGGGGATAAGTTCCACTGAAACCAGGGTGTGAGACAGGCTCTGTATGGGCAGCTGGGGCCCCAAACCCTCCAACATCTCCCAGGACCCATAACAGACCCACGAAGATGCTGCATGTTACTAAGCCATCTGCCAGGGACACAAAATTTTACAAAAGGATACAAGAAAAACTCTTAATGGGTTTAGATTTAAAATTTAACGTCAGTTCAGCATTTCAGCTGTACATGTTAATGACTGAGGGGCACAAGTATAAATATTTGGACAGCTGTCTAAGCTACATGGCTTGTTGTCATGTTTGTATTTTGTGCTTATGGCTGTTATGACTCAAAAAATCAGAGGTACAAGATCTGTTCACTAGAAGAAAGCTAAATATTCAAGAAATGGGCCTTTGTAACTCCTCCTTTACCCTGAGAGCATCATCGGTACTGCCAGTGGTAAGAAAAAAGATTAAATCACATTTGGATTTCTAACCCCAAACCTAAGAAAAAAATCTAGAAACAATACAGGTAAATTCACCTGGAAGCCTCTCATAGATTTTGATATCCTAGAAAAAAAAATCCGAGAGAAAAAAATTAATCCCAATTTGTGAACGATCAGGCAGCTGAAATTTCTACAAGATGAGTCAGTCCTGGCACACACACACAGACTCACACTTGCAGAAGATTTTTAAATAGAGGCTAATTTCAGCTGAAACTCAGCAGTGACAAGCACTTCTATAGATGACGATTTGGAACCTACATACAAGCAAAAGTAAATCAAGTGAGTGAAAGGGTTCTGAGACCACATAAAACAGTGCCTCTGTTTCCACTGAAAGCAGTCCGGGTTTGAGTCAGAACAGCCTCTCGTCTTTGACTTCAGTATGTGAGAAAGTTTGCAGACCTCATAAATTCAATGGACGAGGGAAGAGAAGAACTCAGAGCCTGTAAAACCTATGAACTGCTCAGGATTTCATCTGCAGAGATAGCAAGTAAAATCTTTATTCTGTTGAAATAAACAACAAAATGCTTGGGTGCCTCATAAAGTCAAGACTTCAGAGCAGCAGCTTCCTGAATCTTGAAGTTCTGTCTTTCCTACAGAATTAATAAAGTCATAGTTCACAGGTGTGTCTTTTTTTTCCACCAAACAGCCCTGGGAGTGATCTTCCATTGTCTGACTCTCCTACAGTACTTTGAGGAAAAAAGCAATTCACTGTTTATTCTAGGTAAACACAGAGATTTCCAAAACACTGGTTTCTGCCCTATTCCGCAACATATTGAGCTCTCAGCAAAACACAGTTCTAGGTCAAAAGTTTGACTGTCAGCTAAATTAAGTGTGAAGGATCTCACATTAGTCCTGGACAGAAGGTTATTGTGTGTGAGAGTGGCATGACACCATCTACTTTGTGCTTCTCAGAGGGTACTGGAACTTTGCTTTCCACACAACACCCCAAGTATTTGAATACAGCAAGCAATGAACCAGATGGCTCCAAACCTCTCCAATAGCCTTTCTCCCTTGTATTCTGTTTCCCTAGAGTTTAAGCTGTTATCAGGATGAAATTATTTCTTTCAGGAAAATGGATTACTACTTTCCTACTTAATTCATGTGCAAGAGGTACTTTATTGACAAGATTTATCTCTCCCACTGAAATCTCTTCAAAGAGTCCTTACAAATCTCTGCCTCCTAAAAACGTGTCCTTGTACCTCTCACACAAAAACATGATCACCAAGGTGGGATATCTCACCACCTGACGACACAGCAGTCAAAATGGGACCACTGAAGTGTGATCATGGGATGAAATTGGGCTAGGCCTTCCCAGGACAAGAAGAAACTGTTATCTGCTCAGTTCTCAAGATCAGCATCTTCATATCCCTCAGTGAAGCAAAGCAGGTTGATCAGGGTGACCCCCAGGGAGATGTTCCTCATACATTTGCTTTACCTCATGCTTGTGACATTAAATTGTCTTGCCCAGACTCAGTGGCTGCAGTTTCAGATGGACAGAAAAAGATAAGCATACACCATACATGACAGAAGAAAGGAACTACTGGCTGCTACCTTCCCTGAAAATGACAATTTCTGTGGAACAGGGAATTGCCACCTATGTTACTGTGAACTGATGAAGTGCACAGACCTACATGAAATTATTTTCATTGCAGGAAAGACAATAAACTGGCCAAGTGTATCATAGGATCAGGCATACAGCCATGAAGAATTACAGGCTGTTGTTAATTATGGAGGTTCAACTCCTAAGGCCACATGAGCTGGAAGAACAAACTTGTGTACCTACAGCTTTACAGCCCCTGCTCTTCATTGTGATGTGCTGTTTTCCTTAGCAGAATTGAAAGCACGGGACCAAACACCTTAGAATGAGAACTGCAGGTTGTGTAATGGTTTTGGAAAATACCATCTTGTTTTTAAGATATATTTCAGGATTTCTTAATGACATTCCTGACATGAACTCAACCATTACAATGAAACCCCATGCTTCTCATTGCCTGAGATGCTCATCTGCCTAGGAGTTTATCTTCTCCATTCTAGACAGACTTATCACAGTTGAAATGAAAAAATTAAATAGTTTACCATCTACTTATTTGCATGCTCATACAGTTACAAGTAACAACTCTCAGCACTGTGCCATCAATTTTTTCCTAACCAAATTGCAAAAGGGGTTCTTAAAAAGCACTCAGTACTGGTTTACACACCCTTGGTAGTCCTGCATGATCCATGCTATGAGCAAAGGAGGCAGATGGAGAGGACTGGCAATTCCCACAGGGGCTTTTGACTGACCACTGGCCCTCAGGGAGTGCACATAAGAGGGAGGTGACAGCTTTTACATGAGCCAGACCTGCATCACAGCTAAAAATGACTTCAGCATTCATCAGTGGCAGTACACAAATACTGAGTGCCTTTGAGAGCTCCCAGCAAAAATACAATTCCTAAAGCATACTAAAATGAAATACTGAAGAAAGGGTTCCATACCTTAAATTCCTCCAAGATTTTGTAATTTTTCCCATGATATTCACAAAAGTTTTTCACTTCTTTGCATTCTGGACAGCATCCATTGTGTTCCACTTTTGTGCACTTTGGGTGGATTTTAGGGCATTCTGGTTGATCGCAAACAGGTCCATCCTCAGTACAGACACAGGGACAGTTGGAATGTCCTGGGAAAAAGCGTTCTCCCAGTTTGTACACAAAGCCACTGTCATCCACACAGCCCTTCCCCCGGTAATCATCAAAGATCAGATTGTCATTACTGGAGGTCTGGTCCCCTTCATCAGCAGGGTAGTCTTCATGATTGATGGCAGCTGGCGTGACCAAACCAGGGAGCACAAACAGAAGTATCCAGGCTTCATGGATATGAAGAGCCATCCCCCTCCTCAGCTTCTCCATGGGACCTCAATGCCAGATACAAACAGTTGCTTCCATAGGGAGACCAGTGTTGTGGTCTGAAAACAAATAATTTTAAGTGAGAATGAACTCAAAATTCAAGGAATATTGACTTTTAAAGGTCATTGTTTCAATCAGCACCAAAGAATAAATCCGAGTTTTTAAACTGCACAGATAGCTATCACTGTTTCATTTGAATTAAGCCTCTTCTTAATTACTGTTAAAGAGAACAAAGCATGTGAAATACCTAAATTAGACACACATGCCTGGACACATATGACCACAAAGTATCTCTGAAGGAATGGTGGCTCACAGAATCATCTAATTTTTACTTTCCTCATTTTTGCAGTTGTGTTTCTGGAGGTACCAGAAATTAAACCAGCTGCCTGAAATTGTATTGTCACAGGCAGCTCGGAAGGTTTTGAAGCCAAGTTTAAGAATGGTCTAAACCTCCTGTGGTGGCCACTGTCCCTTGGTATTATACATGGAGCACAGCCCACTTCATTAAATTGAGGTGGGAAACCTGAGCTGAAAAAAGAGTTAAAACATAATCTGTTGTCAGATCTGTGTCTGATCTGAAAGATGGTGCCGAGTTAAACTTGGACTAGTACAGAATCGTATTTACAGCATTTCTGAAGACAGACTTCCTGGGCTACCAACACAGCCCAGCCTGCAGCAGGTACGTTTAATCCCGACAGAAGCAAAGATGCAATTCACCTTCTCCATTATTCAGCATTTCAGTAATTCCCAGCAAAAAAAGTGGAGCGCGGGATGTTAAATGCCTGCATAATGCATGGAGCCGCTGAAATGTGCCTGCCTGATTAAGCTGGAGCCTTTCTAAAACTTTGGGAGCGATGCAGCACGGCCCGACCTTCGGTGAGCTGTGCTGAAGTGGTGGAGCCCGGGAGAGAAAGGGGCTGTAGGTGACCCCCGGGGGAGTCGGCGCCAGGCGAAGGCTCCGTGCCGGTGTCTTGGGAGCACTTCTGGCTGCCCACGGTGCCACACCACTGCCACCAACCTGCCCACACACCAGCCAACAGTCAGTGCAACCCTGGCAGCAAACTGGTTTCTTACCTTTCCTAAAAAACCTTGGCAAAGTATTACAGGAAACTTTTAAACGAGATGAAATATCAGCATTATACAGACTGCAGAACTACGGAGGTAGATCCTGGCACAAACCAAAAAAAAGGACTGTTGGGGTGTGTGTGTCATCCCTTCTTTTCCTCCATTCCCAGAGCACGCACACACAGGCACACGGAGTCTACACAAACATGCATTAACCTACACACGAAGGCAAACACGTACTCCCCCCCACCCCTCGGGGAGACATTTTTTTATATACTGGCATTTTTGGTGGACTGCAGATACTCAGCAATTAGTTCTCCCTTAATTGAAGCAAAAAAGCAGCAGCAGGAGGAGAAAGCTTTAATCCCAGAGAAGCAGCTAAGGGATCCTGTTGACAAAGCAGTTTTTCCGAAGCCACAACAGAGGGAGACACCGGATATTACACAAGCTTTATCAAATTCGAAAAGATATCTTCTTAATTGAAGTACTAGCTGTGTTTCCATCACAAGGACTATGCACCCTCTTGTTACTCCTATCAGCATCATCTACTGTAACATGCTGTTTGGAAATCCAGCGATTCATGCAGATACGGCTGCTTTACATATCTACAGAGTAGAGAATCTCCTCACCTAACGCTACAGGTAGGTTGCAACACTGCAGATTTGTGGGCATTTAGGGGGAAAAAAAGGGCAGCAAACAAAGTAGTTCATATCTGAGGTAATGTGAAACAATTGTGAGAATCTGTTGGAGTTCGATGAAGAAGCTCTCGAAACAAACGTGTGTGTACATATATGTATACAAAAGTTCTCCCCAGATCATAAATAAGAGCACTAGATTTTGCCACAGCAGCTGAGATGTCCCACAGCAACTCACAGGCACTCGGCTCGATCCTGGAAATCAGACAGACTGCAGACGTCTTGCACGGACACATTTCAACAAGTAAACAAATGCTGCTTGGCTCGGAATTAGTTTACATCTTGAACTTTCTCATAATTTCTCATCCTGAGGGAGGCCAGGATCGTAGGTAAGTCTCTGAAACGTTTCCATCCGCCTTCCCTCACCCCAAGTGAATAATTCACACCTACCTGATCAGCCTGGATGTGAAAGCTGAGAGGGGTCACAGGCCAACATGGACTGAAAGGTTAGAAACAGACTAGTGAAAGCAGTTCCTCCTAATCACGTTTTCGGTGTTGACTCACGGACAATCCCTTTTCCTCCAGCTCCCATCGCAAAACAGGGGAGCGCAGCAGCCCAGCAACCACAACATGAGAACTGAGCTTTAACCCGGCGCCGAGGATTCAGAGAGAGCAGGATTCAGGCGGTCCGGAGGCTGCGATGCCGCGGAGAAACGCCGGTGCCAGCAGCAGAGTCATCGCGGCGAACTTGGGCTGCATCTCCTCAGGTCTCGGGGCGGGCGGGGGAGAGAAAACAACCCATCCCTGTCCCCTCCCTGTGCCCGGCGGANCTGGGGCGACGGCTCTCAGAGCTGCCGGTCCCCCTCAGACCCACCGGCTCCCGTCCGACCCACCGGCTGGAGCTCTCCTCAGCTCGGCTCCCCTCAGCCCGGTCCCTCTCAGATCCATCGGTTCCCGTCAGATCCACCGGCTGGGGCTCCCCTCAGCCCGGCTCCTCTCGGCCCCGCTCCCCCCCTCAGATCCACCTCCTGGGGCTCCCCTCAGCCCGGTTCCCCTCGGATCCGCGGGTTGGGGCTTCCCTCAGCCCCTCCGCGCTTTCCAGCTCGGGCTCATCGCCGCTGCCCCGGCGGTGTCCGGGAAAACATCCCCCATGGCCGCATTGTGGAAACTTCGCCTCATCTTCCTACAGACGGCTGCGCCGGGGAAGGGGCGCCCCGGCTCCTGTGGCTCGTGCTGCGCTACATTAAAAATCAATCTCCTTGCAATTCGGCTGCGCTGGCATTAGGCGTCATTGTAAAGCTGTTTCTCCAGAAACCACCAAAAGAGAGATTCTAGGTATTGGGGAAAACACGCTGACAACAGAAAGAGGGGGAAATTGAGGGGTTTATTTGGATAAAATGCTAAATAATGCTCCGTTTGGGCGAACATTCCCCGAATAGTGCAAACACGAGCTATGAACCTATAAGCCCACACCGCTGTTGTCGAACCGCTCTTGTGGAAGGCGATGAAGGCCACGTGTGTCACTGTTCTCGGGTCCAGAGACAAACCCTGCCATCGGCGGCTGCGGAGAGCAGGTGATTCTGGCCACGGAAGCGCACGCAGCGCACCTCGATCCTGGGGCCCTCCAGCGCGGAGAATTGGCCCACGGCCAGGCACAGCACCTTCACGCAGCCCTCGCTGCTGGCCAGAGCCACCAGGCCACCTGAAACACAGAGCAAAGGCCTCGAGGTTGGCAAAGGCTACACGAGAGCAGCACAGGAAGTTTTGGGATGGTGGCTTTAAAAACGCAAGTGTGTACTCCTGTTTCTTCAGATAAAGTAACAGAAAGTTGGGTGGATCAATAACAATGAGATTGGATTTTGGAGCAATTAAGCCAGTCTAGAGTCCTTCTGTTCTCTTCACAAGGAGCCTGGCTATTTTGATAGAATCACACAATCTGCTGAGTTGGAAGGGTCATCAAGTCCAACTCCTGGCCCTGCATAGGACACCCCAAGGGTCACACCACGTGCCTGAGAGTGTTGTCCAAATGCTTCTTGAACTCTTGTCAGGTTTGATGCTGTGACCATTCCCTGGGGAGCCTGTGCCAGTGCCCAACCACCCTCTGGAGGAAGAACCTTTTCCTAATAGCCAACCTATACCTCCCCTGACACAGCCCCAGGCCATTCCCTCAGGTCCTGTCACTGGTCCCCACAGAGCAAAGATCAGTGTCTGCCCCTCCTCTTCCCCTCACAAGGAAGTTGCAGACCCCGATGAGTCTCCTCTCCCTCTCCTCCTCTCCAGCTGAACAGACTAAGTGCTCTCAGCCATTCCTCACACGGCTTCCCCTGAAGGCCCTTCACCATCTTGGTTGCCCTCTGGATGCTCTCTGATAGTTTTAATAATTTTTTTAATGTTACAGTGACTAAAACTGCACACAATACTCAAGGCGGGG
Organism: Rhipidura dahli; assembly: GCA_013399225.1. Lineage (NCBI taxonomy): Eukaryota > Metazoa > Chordata > Aves > Passeriformes > Rhipiduridae > Rhipidura > Rhipidura dahli. The sequence continues at coordinate 1,101,819 of VXAC01007218.1, read as the reverse complement.
CTGCTCCAGTGCAGACCAGAGCAGGACATTCCCTTATATTTGGGTACAATTATTCAGGGACAGATTCTGACACACAGACTGAGCACCAGAGGAGCAGATGCTCTCCTAATACCTGGAGGTATCAACATCAGACCATGCTTTTGACACTGCTTTTCTTGTACTGCTCTAAGACATGAAGATGTGAGTTTTCAGCTGAATTTCCAGAAGGTCAGGCATCTAACTGAACTGAGTGCTTGCTCCCTTATATCCTTATGGAAAAAACAATGATAACTGAATCCTTAGTATAGAATAGGGTTTAAGAGTAGAAAAAAAGAGAAAACCTAAAAGAGGTTCTTGAAGGAGTTCTCAGTTTCCATGTGCTTTTTTGCAAATCAAATGGACCCAGTTTTCAATACTCCTCAGGAAGCAGAATATGTTTGTAATTTTATTATTATTCCTGCTTAAATAAAAGCAGAGGTAGTAGCTGGTAAAGTGATATGTTTGAAGCACCTCTTACTTACCCAGCCTCCAGATAAAGATTCTCCTTTAGAAATTAACTATAATAATCATGAGTTTCACATACCAAAAAAAAAAAAAAAAAAAAAAAAAAAAAAAAAAAAAAAAAAAAAATCAATATATTCATTTCAAAGCTGTTGTGGCCCTAACAACAATGGGATCACTGTACTGTCAGTCGTGATCTTGGTCAAACACCTTTTTCTATTCGGAGCAAGTTCAATATACCCTCCAAATGATTACAGCTCTTCTTATGTATTGAGATTTTCTCTATGAAAGCAAAGACATCACCAGCAGAAGAATAATTAATATTGACACTGACAAAGTCAATCTGGCACCAAGGTCATCATTTTTGGGAAGATGATGAAAAACAGGAGATACTTTGCTATTTTTAGTACCTCAGGTTATTCACCAAATAGCCAGTGGGAACATACTGCCCAACAGATGTGAGCATGGAGGAATTTATTTGTTTTAACAATTTAGGGCCCTGGCTGTGCTATGTGATGTACAGTTTATCCAGGGAATATACTGTCCCTCCATTCAAACTAGGTCATTACAATGATGTTCTCTGTTCTGCTCATGAAGATCTGATGGCTTCATTTCTCCATTTATCAACAGAAACACGTAGCCTAAAACAGCCTACAAATGCACCAAGAATATTTAACCACAACTTATGCTTAGTGTGGTCATGGATATTTGTGCAAGAAAGGCAACTAGGAAGTAGAGCTAACCATGATAAATATGCCCTATTTGCAAACCTTTATAACTACCCAGCTTCTTCATCTAGAACAAAGCCTGACACAGCAAAGATCCGTAGGATGGATTAGAGTGTCCAAAGCAGCAGATGTGAATATTATTATAAATTCCCCTCCAGCAAGTCTTTGCTGACAGAAGCATTGCATATGGATTGCACTTGCGAGACTCTCCAGGCAATCGCTGGATGACTTCTCCAGGAGCCAAACAAATGCCATTTCGCCTGCAGCCCTGACACCACAACAGCTGGGCAGGGGTTTAATGTCACTTCCAGCTTCTCAAAACCACTAATGAACCCAGTTGTTACAGAGAGGGACAAGCAGGAGAAAAGGTTTGGACAGCTGCAGTCCACTTCCAGAAAGTAAGGGCTGGACAGAGTGACAACGGAGACAAAGCTTCAGCTCATTCACTCTGGGTCAAGCAGGGCAGGGGCAGACCCCAACCCTGCATTTTTCTAAATGCTTTGCTAGGTAAGTGACATGCTTGAAGCAAAACCAGAGCACTCATCCTGTCAGTCCACACCAGTATTTCAACAGTCCTGGGAAATGACAAAGCCAACAGGAAAATAGAGAGGGTCAATAAAAACCAACCAGCTTGGAGGTGCAGTAGTACCCTGCATGGCTTCACTGCTAGCACTCACTGGGGAAAGGATGGAGGTGCACTAGGCAGCCCTGGTGAAGAATAATTCGTTTCAGAGGAATTTTTCCCTGAGTTAGGATGTGTTACTATCACTGACCATGAGTACAGCCACTTCCTGGCTCAGGAGCAGCAGGATGCCCAGGCAGATGGCATGCGAAGGGGAATGCACAAAATGACAACATGTCATTTCTGTCACCCTTTATGTCAGCATTGATCTATGGGCTCATAACAGTTTGCTCATTATAATGTAAATTTACTCCCTCCTTCCTTCCAAAAGGAGATGTTTCATTTTGGGAAGAGGGAACAAATTGTGTTTTATTGCTCTTTCAAAATGTTCTCCAATTAGGAAAGCAAACAAAAACTACTACATAATTGTGATGCAAAGCTGTATTTTAATGAAGGATACTTACTTGTCACTAACAAAGGCACTTTGATATAACACTGGAAGAAGATAAAAGCCTGAAGATAGGTTGTTCTTCATACCTTTGACCCAGCTGTTGGGTGGGGCTGGCCTATACAAACTCACTGAACCCAGCAGTTAGGCTGATTTGCATTGAAATTAACAGATTCTGCTCAGAAGATGCAAAGTCTCCAAGACTCTGACCTCTAGATCTCACAGTCTCTAGATATCCAGCTCACAAGGCTTCCAGAATCTGCTCTGGATCTGTTGGTGCACTTGGCAACATGGGGAGCTAAAGGAAAGCTTTGCTATGGCTGGCCCTATTCCAATCCTGAGCTCAGCCTTTTCCCTCAACCTGGCAGACAAGGAGTGATGACAAAGCACCCTGCCACCACAAAGAGACCCTACAGTAGCAGCCTTTGTACTAATCACATCTGATCTGCTGTTGTCCATTGCTAGAACACAAGTACTAATTTTTCTGATGTACCCCTCTTATGTCCTTAGAATAACATAAGCTCTGACCATCTGGCCACTTGCTTCAAATAGGATGCAGTGAGTTGGAAAAGGTAAAGAAAGGTAGCAAAGCCAGTTAAAGGTACAAACAACTCCTGTGCAAGGAATCCTTACGAGGGATGACAACTTAGCCGAGAAAAAACTCTATTTGTGCACTATAATGTACTTGGATGATGGTGCTTACTCCATGGGTAAACCTCAGGCTTCCATCCTTCCTTGGGGACCCACAGAGAAATGTGGAGCCAAGCCAGACCCCAAACTACTCCCCAGGGAAACTACTCCCTGTGGAAACACAGGGTTTCCATGAAAAAGCTCATCTGAATTCCATCTCGCCCAGGAGCTGAGGGGCAGACAGAATCTGGAATCTCTGGACAGCCATCTTCTTGGACCAGACTGAATTTACTCTGAGGAATCACTGCCCTTTCAGCTCCCTTTTTTCTCCAGCACTGGAGTTAGATACTGCTGTAGGTTTCCAGTCCCAGTGTCCTACAGAGAAAAGCTCTGTTCTTGTCTCCGGACTGGCAATGCTCTTGGTTTTAGGCATTGATTAATGACAGATGCAGTGCTGCTGTTTGGGTTGGAAACACATTTGTACTTAGAACAATAAAAATCATCCATGCCCTTCTAGAACTATTCATGCTACTAAAACAGTATCTCTACATTGTTTTGAGATCAGAGCTGAACCCTAAAATCATTTAGTTCCTTAGAGAAAGTAGTATTTTAATTTTTTTTTTTTTTTTTTTTTTAACTTTTAGGACACATACTCCAGTCTGGAGAGCGGGGTAGTTAAATTGAATTCTCTTGTATGAAAATCTTTTCTTGTAAATATTCCAAATGTACAAAGAACTCACCAAATTTATGGAAGTGTCCACACTGACCTAAACATGTAAACTTAAAAACAAAGTTACTGCATTCAGTGAGGCTCAGTTGTGTTACATGTAAGTAAGCAACCTGCTTTTTCTCATCTGCAAGGAACTTTGCATACCTATGCCACTGTGGAAATCCTAAGGAACCAAAGCCCCTTCTGTGAAATACAGTATGAAATCCATCTCCTAATTTGAACTAGTGGATAAATTTAAAATAGTGCAGGCGTGTTGAAGCAATCTAATTTGTTACTGCATTCCTTCAAAAGACAGAACTAGACAAGATTAATTTGCTGGGTTGATGGCTCCAAATAATTTTGGGGTAAAATGAACAAAACCTGTACTTGTGAAAAGACAGTTTGACAATTTATATTTCATAGGAGCCTAAAAGAAATCACAGGCATGATTAGTGTCTTTGTACAATGAATTTTGAGTGAAACCTTGCCAGGACCACGCTATATACTGCTTTACGTGTCCAAACAGCTGGAAACTGTGACACCTGCGGAGCAAACCACCACCACTCCTCACTGGTGGGCCCTTTTATATGCCCATTAAAGCATTTAACTTTTATTTGGGCAAATTAATTTACTAATTCTGTAACATTCCATTATCAAATACTCTGAAAAGTTCTGGCTTAGCCTGCCAGTACTTCATGTTTCTGGAGTAGTCTAGCAGCTTCAGTGCTAATAAAATAGCATTGTAACTGAAGTAACAAACTCCACAACTCCCCAAGCACATCAGGCTGAGACATTCTTGCTGATAACTGGCACTGTTTGCTTACTTCCAGTAACATTTTCCATAGACTCAGCAATTCAGGCCGACTCTTCTGCTCACACATGGAGCAGAACAAGGACAGTGACAGATCAAAACCTCTCCTCACTGCTCTAGCAGCTCCTCCTCTACTGACAACAGAGTAGTCGAGGAGCAGGATTTGGGCAGTTGCTTCTAGTAACAGTACAGCAGTTACTTTAGACTTCCTTGCAAATAATTCTGATGTGATAACTTCTCCAATTTAAAAATTAATTGCACTGCCTAACTGTAAGCAAAGCATCCACCTTCAAAGACAAAGCTAGCTACTTCTGGGTTTAAATGAAAAAAACCCTTGCGTGGCTTGAAGAAATTCTGTTTATCATAACTGCATACAGAAGCCTGAGACCATTCCTGATGGCAGAGATGAAATAACATATCAAAGAAAGAAAGCAAGAAAAGCTTTGATCGATAGGGAAATGGTTTTTATACACATCAGAACCAATTTAAAGAATTCTCTAGGATCAATTTGGATAGACAGAAATGCTTCTCAGCATTTATTACCTGTGGAGGGAATATTGATCCCATCCATTGATTTCTCCTACGCATGCAGAGCAGCATCTGGTTTTGTTGTGTGGATTTTTTTCCAAAGAAAGATGACCCAAAGTGGAAGGTATCAAAAACTACTTATATTTTAAGGACTTACATTAATGGTTCAACCAATGTAATTACTCAGAACTTTTAAACTCTGTTCAAGAATAGTCAGAATGTAATTTACCTTAATTTTGGCGCGATTGTTAAGTCAGGGGAATATATTTTAAGGGAAGTGGGTTTTTTTGAACCTTACCTACCAAAGGCTACCAATTCCTTACATAACGCATTGCATCAAACATGTTTTCTTTCCTGTTCCCTTTTTAAAAAGAATGCCTCTTCATGATAATGTTATAAATTGCACAGCCCTAACGGATTACATTCCCTCTGAATTAAGGTCCTTTGTCATTATTGGAGCTGCAACCATTTGCATCATCATGAGGATCCCTCAGCCTGAAGTCTCTCAGGAACTGGGCACCTCTCAGGTGATCTGTGAAAGGTAAAAATACCCACTCCTCCTTTAGTAATCTGGCGAACACTTAGCTCATGTGCTTGCCTACATAAAAGTAAATGGAATATTTACAAGGGCTGCAAACTATGATTGCAGTGGCTATAGATAAAATCCTTCATTACTGTCACACTAAGCAGAACGTTATTTACCAGGCAACTGATTTCAACATATGATAGATGGCAGACAATTTTTTTTGTTCTATAAACAGCTTTCAGCAAATATAACAACTATTTCTTGTACACTACGTTTTGCTTAGGACTGCACTTTTTAGACATTATTATAAGTCCTCTGTTCTCAAATGTGAGTTAAACCTTCTAAATATTGTCATGGAAATAAAGGTGACCCCTCCTCCATTTGTCTTCACACTCTATTTAGATCTTTCAAGGGAGAGGGCATAGAAGAATAATCTTGAGCCATTTGTAATTCACTAAATATTCCCAGTAATGGGGGCCAAAAGGCAAGCTGGGAAAGAGAGAAGACATCCAAGAATCTGCTGATACAGGTGTTTAATATACTGGTACCAAAATAAAATCCTTTTGTCATTCTCTCTAGTGACTTTTTTTTCTTTCCCCTTTCTCAGAAGTATTTAAATAGACATAGATTTGGCAAAGTGTATTAGGGAAAATTAGCTCATCTCAGAGTGCACTTAAGCTCGTGACTCACCTTATGCATGTGAAGTCATTCAACTCAGTGCAATCATATGCTCAGATGAGGCAGGATCAGGGCATCACAAACAGAGTCATTACTGCAACAAGGACTTACAGCACAGGATCTTAGAATGAGCAGACTCACTTCTGTTTGGCTTTCAGCAGGACAGCAACAGCCAGGCCTCCTAAACAGGGAAGTAGCTTTTTGGGCTGAGTACGACCATACAGTGCAGGTGTCCTAGACCCAAGGATCGTAAAAAGGCAGTAACAGGAAAGTCAGGGCAGAGAAGCTTCTCAGACAAATTATGCAATAGACATTTACACAGGTGGAAAGCAATTCCCCTGGAACACAGAAAAACCTCAAATTACCCAAGCAGTGTGTTAGCAGAAATTCAATTCACATCTTTAAAAATCTGCATGTAGATACTTGGCCTGGCTGATAAATGAGCGTGGAGTGGGATGTGGTCTGATGCACTTCCCTTCCAAGAGTAAAGGCGTTGAATAATGTCTGGCCAATGGAAAAAGAGGACTTCTCTTAACTTCTTGCTCTGTGGAACTGTGACCTAGATGAAGGGGCATTATTCCCAGAGCTTAAACAGATCTCAGAACTCGACAAATCCTTTTTCAAGCAAGAAATCACCAGAAAGTTACTCAGAGCAAAGAAAGCATTTATCTGATAGAAGAAAATCCTTTATATAAAAGAACTTTAAGCCTTTTTATAAGGATTTCTAGACCCAGACCATTACTGTAAAGTTCCCTTTCAGCTGGACTTGAGCTTGTTTATATTACATTTTAGTTGGCCTTTTCGGTAGCATTTTGGATTTTTAAAGTAGTTTCAAAACAAAGCAAAAAGTATTAAAGCAGAAACTTTTGAGGCAGAGTCTTCAAGATGTCAAAACCTTTCTGGATGTGTTAATGAGGCATGTTGAATATATTAAAAATAACATATTGAGAATAAAAGGAAAATACCTTCTGTCTAGGACTGGATTTTTGAAATGAAAATGTCTGTCAAAGAAGAATATTTTTATGCATATAATAGGAAGGCATTTGTCTAGCTCTCAGTTTTACCTAGAATACCTGTATGTGGGCACATATGTAGGTCTGTGTTTCCAAGGGAATCTACCTTGAGGAAAAAAATGGATGAGGAAGGACCAAGCCATCCTGGAAAAAATCCTTGGATTGCTACTGAGTGCGGGACCTCGGGCCCACCAAGCTGTTCTGAAATCAAGACTCCTGAAAGGCAGCATTTAGTTTTTAAATCACCACTAAAGGGAAGGTGTTGAGTGACACCACATCCCCAGGGAGCTGCCAGGAACCCCGGCAGGGCAGTAACAGGTTGGCTGAGAAACTCCCGAGAAGGTGACATGAGTACTGGGGCTGCTGCAGTTGTGTTTGTGCTGCCCAGGGCAACAACATGACAAAAATGTCACATTTTAAGAAAGCAACAGAGGAAAAGAGGAAAGATCAGTATCATCTGATGCTCTTCAAAAAGGAATAAATCACCATAAAATTACCTGCAGGAGTTGCCAAGCTGAACCTCTGCTTGGAAAGAAACTTTCTGAAAGACTTTTTATGTGATGGCAAATGCTCCAGAGCATGGTTATGGTTCACATTCAGATCTTGTTCTGAAGAACAAGCTTTTCTCTTCTGTTAAACTTATATTTTGGAAGCAGCATGCCAAGTACTGTACTGCAAGTAACACTATCTGTAGGACACATTAGCTCTTTTCTTGGTGTTTGAAGAGTCACACTTACATTAAATAAAAACTTTCATTAAGAAAAATAATACTTACTGATGAGAAAGTGAGAAAAATTAAGTCACAGCAAAATTTCTGTCACCACAAATTGAAGATTATTCTAGTTTTTGCTACAAGTGAGGTCCCTGAATACAGATTTGGGCACAAAAACATGCTTTTCTCTGAACTTCTTACTTGGCTGCAGCTGTATGCGTTTTAGGCATTGCTGTGTTTCACTTTTAAGAATTCAGTGAAGTTGAGTGGTGTATAAAGAGATGAAAAATTACAGGTGTGCAGGAACATAGCTCTGACTAATAGAAACACCAGTTTAAAAACATACAGAGAATAGAAGATAACCTTTGTATTAATGCTCTGCTCCTTCTCCTTTCCCCACTTTGAGATGCCTGCAGTCATTCAGTTAAAGCCTCCCTGATCCTCCTTCCCTTCTCAAGTGATAAGATGGATATGCTTGTGTTACAGAAGATGAGACTGGGATGTGAACACTGATTTATTTTTCCCTTGGACAGCATATGCATCATCCTTTCTATTAACTCTAAGGGAATGACCAGATGTGTAATCGCTTTTTGGCACGGAGTGGGATTCATCTCATCTGACCTTGCCATCCCACAGTGGATTCAGTTCATGCAGGCTCCTTCTGCAGCTCCCAGGGAGGAAAACTCCCTTTTCCCAGGAGCTCCCCCCCTCTCTGGGACAGCAGGTGGCTGGTTCTGCGTGCTGACTACAGAAGAACCTCCACAGCTCCTTCTCAGACAGCTCAGGCAGGGTGACACTCAATCCCATGCAGGACTTCCAAATGCGCACCTCAAAGACATTTTTAAAGAAAATTCCCTAACTTGCACTGCTGGCAGATGTGTAAACCTTAACATCTGCAAATGTACCTAGGCACCTGTATCCATCCAGAGGCTTAAATACCATCAATAGTCAGACTTACATAGGCAATGACCTCTATTAAACCCAAGTCTTAATCATTTAGTGCAACTCTCATGCTGTGGCAACAATCCATAATTTCAGTAGCATTTGATAGCAAAGCAGATTGTGTGCATCGTCAACATTTTGTAACCCTATTAACTCTGAGATAATGGACTTGTCTCTGCTATATTTCTAAGCTTATTGGAATGGACTGTAATTAGCACTTTCTTTTTTTTATACAAATGTCTTGACCCCCAGAGCCAGTTCTTACACCACAGCTAATAACCGCTGCAGGTGATCAAAGCCTGAGATGGAGGTGCATGCAGAACTAGAAGCCAAACTTCAGTTTACTTCCAGAGTTTAAGCAGGAGTCATGAAAAATACTGCTTCAGAGAAAAAGCACTTTTGAGGGGAAGTAATATTTATTTTGCTTTGCCTCAAAATGTTCTGCTGAAGTGTTTTACCTCTGAATATGCTCCTTAAAGTGAGGTTCAGTGTCTTTACGAGCCCAGATCAGAGCAGTTCTGGCTAAACCTTGTGGATTCCTAATACTTTTTGCACTCATCAGCCTTTTCTAACATATAAGATCAGGAAACACTTCTGTTTTGTCCTTAAAGCTAGTTTCTTGTTATCATTATTATTTCAAGCTTAGACGATGATCTAATTCTGGGGGATTCTGGTTTCTGTAAAGCCAAGTCCTTTGCTACATAATACTCCCAGGAGATGGAGGCTCATGTGGTGTGGGCCTTGCTGAGGTGGCTGGGAAAGCCAGGCTTGGCTTGTGCTGTGTGTGCCTCCAGCTTAGCCTGAGGTTCCCCTCCTGACTGTGCTGTGCCCCATCTGTTGTAACTGTCTGGGCATCTTCTGGAAAGAGATGAGTGGGATAAAATGTGCCCTGCATGTCCCTACTCTCTGTTTACTCCATGGCTAGCTTGAACAAATTATCTCATAATTAGGTAGTCAAATAAATGGGGCTCAGTGCCACCCTTAATCTCAAACTTCATTTCTCCCAGCTCAAGTTGGGATTTTTTTGTCTGCTTATAAAACTTCCAAGATAAAAAAATTGAGGTTTTAAATCTTAATCAGTGCAGCCTTCCGATGTTGCCTACACTGTCATGATGATATAAGTAAACAACATTGCAGAGTGACTTTTATCTTCCTTCCACATTACAACTAAATAGTATTTCACCATAGTAGTAAAACCAGACAGACAGACACACAGGAAGACTCTGAAAACAAAACAAAAACCCAGAAGTAGAAAACTGGGCTTAATAAAATCTTCTCCAAGTACAAGCTCCAAGAGTCTGTCTTTAACTTAAGCATGTTATTGTCAACAGTGGCACCTCTGTTCAGCTGTTCCCTTAACTAAACATTCCTATTGCTGTCATTCCTTGGGTTGTCATATTCACTGCGGTGACAGCACAAACACTGCACTCTAAAATCTGTCAGAGAGGCCAGGTGATTTCCTACATCTTCCGACACTTGCAGGTCTTTAATATCAGGCTGTCAGAACACCTAAGAGAAGGGCGGGTGCTTCCCTGTTCGGGGCTGTTACTCTGACTACCATCACACATACTTTAATCATTAGCCTTTTACTACTGTGAAATCCTGACTTTTACACCCTTGGAGTCCCATGCCAGAAAATGCTGCCAGTATAAATCTCTGATAGAGGTTAGCTGGCTCACTTACTGTGGAGTTCTACACGTAAAATGAAGTCTTTATGTTTTACAAAACTTATACAGTGTTTTCTTAAACTTTCTTCTGTGACTTTTTTT